>CM040621.1:56054903-56070056 GCA_022817965.1 Solanum lycopersicoides | reverse complement strand
CCTTAATCGGTTAATTCTAACTATAACAATTCTGTCCTAATATCTTGCATGCAAAGTGATAAGTTAGGTATCTCTAAATCCTTGGTCCGGCATCTAGAGAATTTCACTCCGCACCTTGGTCCAGCTACGTGTGTTGCTTTACTAAACCTTATCTTTACCTCATATTAAGCATCGTAATCGATATTGATGAAGTTGTTACTACGTACCAACCAACCTAGCCTATTAGATAGTATACACTAAATCTACGTTGAATAATCTTTTTCTAAATGCATGGTTAATAGTATATACCCTAAGAATCTCCCACTTAGATATTTAATCTTGAATATTGTTAGAATACTATGTCAAAACATGATTAATAGTATATACTCTAACAATCTCCCACTTAGACTCTTAACTATGCATTTACAACTTTCACATACATTCCTTTATTTCTTATTGAAAGAAAATTTACCAAGCTATTTTCTCATACAATTTTGTCTAGTAGTGCTTCGTCGTAAAAAATTGATTTTGTGCTAGATCTTGAGAGACCTTATCATGAAACCCTCCAAAAGTGCTTCTTTTTAGGAGATCTATCATCAAAGTTCTCTCAAACATACAAAACAAATCAATCTTTGTTATGATTCTCCCACTACGACTAAGTACTACTATTATAATCACACTTTTCATGTTCTTGAATTTTAATATTTTCTTCAAAATCTTTCGATATTGAAATATTAACAACTTTTCATGAAGTGTTCTTTTAATATGCTCAACATCACTCTCACTACTTGAATAGTAGTTTTGTTATGTCTAGTAACTGTCACATTCGGGGAGCACCCCCTAGAAGTAACACGGCGTACTTGACCTCTCGGAGGTCTTATACAAGCCCATAGTTATCATTCATCGCATTGACATAGTAAATTTAGCGGAAAATTTAAAACTTTTCATAGCACATCATATGCTAGAACTTCATCTCATATATGGATAATAAGCCATAATACATTTATAGACCTTAAGTCTCTTTGCCATCTTAGACTCAACAACTTTAGAGTACATTAGGGGCACGGCCCATAAGACACATTACATAACTATACAATATTTAAAGACTTTACATTAAAGACATTAGTAGGACATCCTTGAACTTTAAGGATCCCTTTCATTGAGCTTGAGAAACGTCTATCAAGCTCTTCACCATTCAAGACATACTTTAAGCATCCATAACCTACACTTTGTGTAAAAAGTAGAGAAGAATGGGATTAGCACAAGAATGTACTAAGTATGGCAACCATGCAAAAACATGCATTTCAAAGGGACATTTTCTTGAAATCATACTTCATGCCTTTTTGAGTAAATCTTTATTAAAAACCTTTAAACAATAGCATTTATATCATTCATATACTCCATATAAACATATTCAAAGACCAAACATCACATATGATCACATTTAGAATTTATTGCATTCTTAAGTCACATTACAGTGAGCCACCTTTACCTTAACAGTGATCTAATTTCTCTTTTATTCATTAACTTCCCAAGTAACCCTCTAGTGATACTTGGTGCAATGCATCACCTTAAGGCCACAAGGAAACATACATACCATCTATACAAGACAACACATACCATCATAGAAGTATAGTACAACATATACACATTTAAACCAAACTATAAAGAACATTACAGTGAACTCTTAATCATTATGCACATATACTTATTTTACTTCACATGATACCTTATAAGACCTTACTCATAATCCCAATCTTAATCTACTAGTGCAATGTACATGTGAAACCCATAACCTCACATATACTTAGTAGACCCATCATGAGACCACAAGCTTTACTACTTCATACATCAACATCACAAGTAAAGCCTACTTCATTCATGTCCATACAAGACCTTCATCATATAGTCATATAGACCAACATAGTGCACATAAGGATAAGATCACATCATATAGATTCATACCATCCACATCTTCCTAACAAGTAGACAAGCACTACTAAGTCATGCATATGGACATAAACATAATCATATACATTAGGTCACCCTCCTACGACTTCCTAAGGAGCTACTTGTGCAATGTCTAGATGGGTTCATTACTTCCACCTATACTAAGTAACCTTCCTTAAGTCATCCTAGTTAGGATCCTATTCCATTACTTCCATTGTCCATTTCTCTTTAGGGAAACTATAGCCTTAACCGAAACTAAGACCATGGGTGCTAAACATGGAATTTGGTGTTGTAGAGCCTTACACCAACGGAAGATGTTCCTACCTAGCCAAGGTAGAACATTAACATATATACTAGCATATTAGGTGATATCACTTGCTAGATCCTATGTGGCAAGCATAGTTTATGGAACTAAGAGATAGGTATTCCCTCTACATACCATTTGGTAATTGGGGCCTCGTCTCATGAGAAAACATGGGTGAATATTCCTCAAAGGAAAGTCAACACCTCATGTGGGTCCATAGATGAATATTTCTCAAAGGGAAGTCAACACTCTACAAGGGACAAATGGTCAATCTTCCTCCAAGGAAAGACAACACCTCTCAATGTCAAGTTCACTCGGTGCTAAGCGAAGTTCCCTTTATTGAAAAATCTTTAATAACATTTTTCATAAAACATAGACTTGAGATATTCATTCCTCATATGCTTATAGCATATTCAAGCACCTATCTAGTTATAGAGTATTCTTGGGCACACCTTTCAAGGCCCCTCTATTAACTAGATCATCTTTCATGTGTGTGAGTGTATACATATATGTGAGCAAACCTTTCACATAACACATTAAGTCTCACATGTTCGTACATCATATTCATACATATAGAAACCAAACCTAGGAACTATCCTATCAAAGTACACATGTGCAATGTATAGACAAGGTCCCATACCCTTGCCCATACGAGTACACCTATCAAGTCATCCTAGTAAGGAAATACATAACGTACTTCACATACATATACTTTACATGCATAGTAGTAGACACTAGTGAATATGAGATCAACCTTTCACTTATACACTATGAACATTTTGCTACATTGTAAGCATGCATGAAGTGTGAGTGTGTGTACATTGGTCAAATGATCACATAATGACTATCAACAACATATTGAAACAGACACCCTCTTAGACCACATTACCCTTTCAAGCATAGACCACATAACTCACAATAGCATAGGAGACAAGCCAGCTTCATAATACACTTAAGACTCCTAACTTGTGCTATTCATGCATTCACATATGGGTACATAGGTAAGGTATTATTAACACTTTTAACACATCAATGGTAGCACCTATACTTTACCCTAACATGAATATACACGTGCTTATACAATAGCCATACAACTAGAATAGGAAAGTAGGCATAAACTTCTTATAGTATAATCATAAGCACATATTCTTATGATCATCAATTTGCCTTCAAGGCCATGATCAACACATATATAATGACAATAAATTAAACACCGCCATCATAAGTGGACCATACCACACAATGCCATACAAGGCTTCATCAACATTAATATAGAGAAATAGAGAAGTAGAAGAGTAGAGCAATTTCTATCAATCCTTTAACCTTTGGTCATCATTGAACTTACTACCCTTTCATAAATAATTCAAGTATAGGGCAGTAGCTAAAACATAATAATCATATACGAAGTCATGCATAAGCTACTACAAGTCCATACTACAAACTAGCACAACACCTTAGCATACTAGAAGGTAGAAGAACATAGACCATTAGCCAATTTCATTACATGGATTAAACATCATATTTCACCAATAATATCACTCTAAGGCAGTATCTAATCATACATTTAATCATAAAGAAATCATGCTTACAACACTTCAAGATCAAGCTACAGCATAGGCATTAGACTTGTCAATTTGCTAGAGTATAGAGAGGGAATTAACTAACACTATTGATTCTCTAAGACCTTGATCATCAATCATATTTTAACAATAATTAACATGCTAATCAGCAGCTAGATAGACCACTACATCAAAGAAATCATGCTTCATCTATCCACAATTCGAGATATCATCATATATATAGTATTATCAATCGATAGGCTAGAAGAGACTAGATCAATTCACATAAGCCATCTTTACATCAATCATAAAATAATCATATTCAAAATTCAAACATTATATTAACCTAGAACAGTAGATACAACCAACTTAACATGATTGAAATCCACATTAATTCGTTTAAAAACTAATGTTACAATGAACTATGGAAACTAGGCTAAACATGCTCAAATCTTCATACATTGATCCTCATGGATCCTTCAACATCAATTTAACATAAATTCATGTAAATAATAGTATATACAATCAATTTAACGTAATAGAATCATAATTCAATCGATAGCAATTCAAGATCACAAAGCCCATGCAAGGCTAAAACGTTTGAGTGAAGGAGCATGGGTTCATCATGCAATTGGAGTAAAATTCACGTTAAAACCATTGTATTAACTTCAATTATTCATGATTCAATCGTTCAAAACCTTTTTAGAAAGAACCCATGACAGATTGAAGAAAGACACTGTTTGATCATATTTTTCTTCTTTGAAATCTTTGAGAATGGCTCTCTAGATGAAACGATAACTAGAGATGAAGATCACCATACCTTTATCTACATGAAAACCTGTAAGACTTGATGATTCATCCATGGAAAAACCATCTCCAAGCAGTTCTTGAGCTTCACCAACAATGGTGGTTTTAGAGAGAACATTTTTGGAGGGAAGGCTTCAATCGTGTGAGGGGATTTGGGAATGGGTGTTTCACGTTTTTGATGACTTATATACACCCAAAATTAACTAAATTAATCCATTAGAGTCAGGTTAGGACGTGGGGTGAATTTACCATTCACCCCTTTAATGAAAAGGACGCAGCCTGCAACTTACAGTGCACCAACGACGGAGGCAATGACGGGGCGTCGTCCTCACAACGGACCGTGACTAGCTTCCGTCGACTGGTACTTAGCCAAATTCTTGGATTGAGACCTGACCAAGGCAAGTTCCAGTCGATGAGACCTGGCAAACAGTCCGTTGGTAGACCAACGAGCCGTCGTTTGGTCCGTCAATGGACACTGCCCAGGCAGTGTCTTCGACCAGCCTTGGGTCCTTCTTTTGGGGCATCTTGTGGGGCCCTTTAGAAATTGTACCTGGACGTTTACAACGTGATTATAAACCCTAACAAGTTATAGACCTTCTACATAAATTTCATCCAAAACAAACACCTACAAGACGTCCAAACTGGCCAATCATGACACATGTTGAACGTCTTAAGGGCTATCTTTCGAACGCCTTGGACGTTCTTGGTCGTTTGACCTCCAAACTTCATGAAACTTCATATATTATAATTTTACATCATTATAAACCATTTTAATACTTAATAAGCTCATGCATCACACATAATCACATAGAACCACATACGAGGCATTTAGGTGACTTAGTAGTCGAACGTTTTGGTCGTCTCTTGACGTTCAACTTCCAAATCACTTCAAGCTTTGCACACTGCCTATAAACCATATAATAAGACATTTAGGAACTTAGAACATTAAGACGAACACGCTAGACACCCTATCTCATTTTGGGGTCTTACAGTAACGTTTCTCCCACTACTTAAATGCAATGGAGTATCAATTCTGACATACCCATTAAGGCAATTGTTAACATAACTGTCTGATTTCTACAAAAAAGGGTCATTTAGTAAACCATATTCCTAGAAGTAAACTAATTTTACAGGAATTGAACGAACAAATAACAAATAAGTCAATTATAAATTCAGACACTCAAGAACATCTAATGGGTATGTCAGAATTGACATTCCATTGCATTTAAGTAGTGGGAGAAACGTTACTGTAAGACCCCAAAATGAGATAGGGTGTCTAGAATGTTTGTCTTAATGTTCTAAGGTCCTAAATGTCTTACTATATGGTTTATAGGCAGTGCGCAAAGTTTGAAGTGATTTGGAAGTCAAACGTCAAGGGACGACCAAGACGTTCGACGACTAAGTCACCTAAGTGCCTCATATGTGATTCTATGTGTGATTCATGAGGTTTTAAGGTCCTTAAATGAGTTATTATGATGTACATAGGTAGTGTGTCAAGTTTCGAGAAGTTTGGAGGTCAAACACTCAAGAACGTTCATGACGTTCGAAAGATGTCCCTTGAAATGACCTTGTGTGTCTAGGCATGTTTCGTCGAGTTTTACGTGTTCGTTTTCGATGAAACTCATGTTAGAGGTCCTTAACTTGTATACGGTCATGTTTGGGTTGTAAACGTCCGGGAAAGTTATCCCCAAATACCATCCAAGGGTCCTTGAGGAAGTACCCAAAGTTGGTGCCTAGGCTTCCCAAGACAGCCCAAACCACGGAAGGCAATCGAAGGTCGGTAGCCTGGTCGATGCCCCATAGGTTGTTCCGTCGATTGGGAATTGTCCTGTGGGGAGGAAGGACCAAGGTCGAGCCTTAGTCCCAGACCACGGACCAAAGGACGGTCCGTAGGTCAAGGGACGGTCCGTAAGTAGGAGGCCGTCGTGTGGGACTTAGCCTGGGGAGCTAAGATCCAGTTGTCCAGTATCTGAACCCATTGATGGAGTACATGACGGTCCTTAGGTGGATTTACATACCATCGATGGGCAACCGTCGATGGCCACTGGTTCCCTGCACAGCCCACAGTTAGGTTGAGGGGTGAAGTTGTAATCTCACCCCACTTCCAAATAGAAGGTTTGGCGGTTCCTAAGGGGTATATTGGGTATTTAAAGGTGTTTATAAGTCTTTAACACTTAGAAGATTTCATTCTTCAAAATCAAAACCCCAAAATCCCTTAGAAATTCCCCAAGACTCCATTAAAGTTAAAACTCAAGGAAGAGCTTGGATTGGTGATTTGAGTGGAGATTCTTCATCAAATTGAAGGATTAGCATTGTTAAGGTATGGTTTTTGATCCTTGAAACTCGTTTCTTCAAGGAGCCCAACTTTCAAAGATGTTTTCTAAAGTTTTCTAAAGTTGAATTGACCTATTTCATGATCTACCATGGGTTCTTGCATTAATGGTTTTTAATCATTGTTTAGTGATTGAATTGTGGTTATCAAGGTGATTTTAACTCAATTAACCTATGAACCCATGTAATTAATGAACCCTAGTTTTTGACTAATTTATGGGTTACTTGATAATGGTCTAATGTTTATGAATTAATGTGTTGTTTCTTATGGGATTTCAAATGATATAAGAATTATATTCAATTGATATCTAATTGGTCTTATATTGTTGAATCTATAATGAATTAACCTAGTTTCATCTAGTTTTATGATTTATGTATCGAATTGATGTTCATGGCCATGGGTAAGGGCCTTATGATATTGAATTGGATGATTTGGTATTGGCTTAAAGTGTTGAGGGTGAAGAGGTGGTACGCTGCCCTATTTTACCTTATTTAATGTTAATTAGACTTCAATTATGTTGTTGTTGGTTTGGTCCACTTATGGTGGCGGTGTTATGTGAATTGATGTGGCCTTGTTGGCGTTATTTTAAGTATATGATGATCATGGCCTTGTCGGCAACTACTTGAAGTAATATGGCTATTTGTGTAGTTCATTATTTAGTCTATTGATGCTATTTAGGTGATCATGTTATGCTATGACTATGTGTTAAGTGTGTAGTCTTAGAGTTGATGCATGGTTGTTCCTAACTTGGCTATATGAGTCGATAATGGTTATGTTGACGATGTTAAGGTAATGAATAGGTTGGCTAAATGATGCTAGAGGTCATTACTAAGTGTCTAAAGAATGTATGTTATATGTGCTAAATGTGAAGTATGTTGTGTCTTGTTTAGGTAGACTTGTGTACCTTACTTGATGCTTGTATGAATATGAATATGTGATGTCTTGACTTAGGAACCTAAAGAGTAATAGTCTTGAATGAATGAATGTTAGGTGAGACCTTGAATGGTGATAAGATGGTCCTTTATGTGAAACCTTGAACCTTGATAAGGTTATGAAACTTGAAGTCGAAAGCCGTAATGGTATCCTTCATGTAATGAATGATGGACTTAAGGTTGATTGGCTGGAACATCATCATATCAATCCTTAGGAAAGTCATTATGAGCTTCTTGTCGCCTTAGGGAGGTAGCCCTAGTGGACCTTTCTTTGGTAGGGTAAATGTAATTGGGTTATGAACTTGATATGGAACCCTTTTGTATGAACCTTAGTGTGATTTAATCTATGAGAACGAACGCTAGCACCGAGTTAGTATGGTAAGGGAAGTAGTTCTAGTTAAAGAATGAGACTAGATTACAAAGCATGCCCTTCATATTTCCTTAACCATGTGCCTACATGGGATGTATCTAAGTTCTACCGTTGGCAAGTGGAACAACCTCATCGGAGTAGGATAGAACTACGGATTCCATGCTTTGCTACCATGGTCTATGTCGGTTATTGCCTATTCTCATCATATGGATACCTATTAGCATTAGAGAAGTTCTATGAGGTTTAGGTGGTGGTATGGGACGCTATCTAGACATTGCACAATAGGCTTTGAAGGTGTTAGTAAGAGTCCCTAGGCCTTGTCCAAGACCATTACTTGAATGTCCTTTATGTGATGTATGTATCTTAAATGAACTAATGAACTAATGACTTAATGATATAAAATATGTAAATGAATGAGTACCTAATCTAAAGTGACTTAAGGATTCCTTAGTTAAAGTGTGAAGAGGGCATAAATGATGATCTCTTCATGTCTTATCTACAGAAGTCTTGGCTTGTTATGTTTGACATGATCTAAACTTAGGAAGTCTTAAGGATTATTTAGGTAGACTTGAAGAGGGTGTATGGGCGTTCTCTTCTAGGAATACTTAAGTAAGTCTTTTGATAGCCTTGGTAGGGGAGATTGTCATATTATGTATGTCTTGTATGTTGGTGTATTGTAGGTGTGTATGTGTCTCATTATGAGTAATCTTGAGGATCGTTTAGGAAAACATAGAGAGGGTGTATGGGCGGTCTCTCTTTGTGTGACTTAAGTGAATCTTTGGATGACTTTAGTGAGAAGACTACATGCTAGGAAGTATTACAAAGGGAAGAAAGAGCACTTCACTGTAACAGTGAAGAAATTCACTGTACAACGAATATAGGTCACTCGAAAGTGTCTCTTTAAATTGAGTTATTTGGTTTTAATGTTTTCTTATGTGATTCTAAGTTGATAAATGTTGTTATTATGATGATATTATTATATTTAAATGAAAAGTTGCATATTTTCAATAAATGTCCGTTTTCATGATTTTTATGCATTAAGCCATACTTAGTTCATGTGGTTGTACTAATTCCATGATTTTATCTATCTATATAGTTTTTGGTAGGTGAGCAGCATATTTGGGAAGAAGGTTTGGATTTAGAAGATCGTTCAAGTGAAGTTGAAGTATGTCCTCATTTGACTTGAGGGCATATATGTCTTTTATGTTTCGTTTATGAAGTATTGTAATAGACTTAATAGTACTATGTTTTCTATTTGGTATGGGCCGTGTCCCAAGTACTCTTGTGTCTTAAGATGATGAGATTGAGACTTATTATTTCCTATTACTTTTATATGAAGGAGTTTTTAAAGACTATGATATTGTTTTATGAAAAGTTTTAATTCCGCACTACTTTTCATTATGTATATGCGATGAATGATATGAGAGGTTGGTATGAGACCTCCGAGAGGTCGAGTACGCCGTGCCACAATCCGAGATTGTTCCCTAACTTCTAGGGTGTGGTCTCGGGCTGTGACAAAAAGCATGATTATGTATATATTGAATATTAAAATTCAAAACACACCTCATAAATATCCATGCATCTTAAACAATAAATTTTGATGAAAAAATGACTACTCCTGCAACATACATATATGGTGTCAGATATTCACTTCAACAAATTTAAAAAAAAAGCTGACTCAGATGGAGAGTATATGTAAATTTAAGTCAAGTGAATGTCATTATCCCTAGATCCATTGATCCAATCAAATATTACTCAGTTTAGGAGAGTCAATACAGATAATCAAAAGTAGAGATTAAACTTCAATGACTTGTATTAATTTCATCCGATAGGGAGAAAGGTCTAAGTGAACACATGAACTTAATAATTCAATAAAATTTAGTCATGAATACCATAGAGCATAACCTCTATCACCACCATATCTTAGTCGAGTAATTTTTCATTAAAATTAATTTTCAAAATACAAAGAAATATCTAAATTATCTAAATGACCTCAAATTGAAAAATCACTTCATAACAATGAGTATTTAAAATTTGATCGTTTCTGATGAACCTACCAAATTTCATATCAATCGGAGTTCAAAAATAATATTTATCTCCAAATGTATGATCAAATTCAGATTCAAACGATTTGAGGAAAATTGAACAGATCTACATCCTTATCATATATCAATTTATGTTAACTCATCACGTGTAATCATGTACCAACCACATATAACATAAATAAAACCAATATAAAGGATGTCATTCATACTAAATCTCATTTTAATTCCAAAGAATAACTTTAAAATCATTTTAGCGACCTCAAAAAAATATAACCACATAATAATGAGTACTTCTTACTAGGCCGTTATCAATGAACTACCAAATTTCAGGTCAATTGGAATCTTTAAAGAATTTTTATCTCCAAAACTATGAACAAATTCAAATTCAAGTGATTTAAGCATCTTTAGGAATTAAAACAACATGACTGATGTACCGTGGTTTCACGGTACTTTTAATGCTTTTCTCTTAAGTTTAGTGTGTGTCTAAAGCCTTTTTGTATTGATTTTTATGTAGGTTTCTCTTTATTTTGCAGGAAATCTGTCCAAAGATGAACGCGGGAGTTTTTGAGCAAGAAATGCAGAAGAGACCACCTACGGAGCTTATGATGGTCCATCGAGGCTGTGGCGGTCCGTAGGTGGCATCGTAGTGAGGAGAGAAGCTGCTGAAGAAAGATGGGGAAGTCTGACCAAGTGTGGGACTACGGAAGTTCATGACGGACCGTCATAGCCACGACGGTCCGTCCTGCTTGTTCGTCGTGATGATCAGAGAGTAGTCCCAGTACCCAATTCCAAGAAGTTAAATATTATGGAACGGAGCCCCTCGACAGACCGTCGTGCTTGAAACGGTCTATCATACCTGTCCGTCGAGGGTGATGAAGAAAGAAGCAGAAGAATTTGTGAAGTATGGGACGACGGAGGCCATGACGGTCCGTCGTGCCCACGACGGTCCGTCACGAGGTCCGTCGACTCAGACACGTTTGGACAGATTTTCATTAATTAGAATCCTTCTTTTATTAGGTTTTGTTTTTATTATAATTAGTTTGAAAAAACTCATTTTTTGGGTTAGACTCTTGAATATTTTTCAGTCTCTTGTTTTAGTGTTTGAACTATTGATTTTGGTATTTGATATACTTTTTCTGGAATTGATTGTTGGTGTTTTTGTTGATTAATCAAGTGAATTTCTGGATTTTATTCATTCTTATCAAAGTAAGTGCATGAATTATTACATTATCAATATGAATTGCGTGACTATGACCATGGGTAACTAAACTCCATAACTAGGGTTGTGGGAACCATGGGTAAATAACAAGGTAAAATCTAGCTAAAATAACAAGTCTTGAATAGTGTCTTGCATGTATTGATAATTCTTTCGTTTATAAGTCTTTTTAACGGATGGCCAACGTTAGATCTCGCCTTAATGCTACTTGCCGGACCAAGGAGGTAGATAATAGGAAAAGAATTATCAACGTAGATTTAGTGTATACTATCTAATAGGCTAGTGTTGGTTGGTACGTAGTAACAACTTCGTCAAATATCAATTACGATGCTTAATATGAGGAAAAGATAAGGTTTAGTAAAGCAACACACGTAGCTGGACCAAGATGCGGAGTGAAATTCTCTAGATGCCGGACCAAGGATTTAGAGATACCTAACTTATCACTTTGCATGCAAGATATTAGGAAAGAATTGTTGTAGTTAGAATTACCGAGTTAGAAGCCTGTGGGGAACACGTAAGCCCTAGTTAATCTCATCACTTGATTAAAACTTCAATACTTAAAGCTGTTAGATGATTACTTTAACTTAGTTAATTATTTTTATTAATTAAAACCCCCCTTTTAGTTATTTGTTTTCTCAGAAAATAATTGACTAAATAGTAGTAATAATATAATAAAGTTAAGTCTGAACCATTTTCCTCGTGGGATCGACCCTAACCTCATTAGTTGGGTTCTCTACTTGATGCGACCGCTTTTACTTCTTATTTGAGAAGTAAGTTTGAGCGTATCAAATTTTGGTTGATGTACCGTGGTTTCACGGTACTTTTAATGCTTTTCTCTTAAGTTTAGTGTGTGTCTAAAGCCTTTTTGTATTGATTTTTATGTCAGTTTCTCTTTATTTTGAAGGAAATCTGTCCAAAGATGAATGCGGGAGTTTTTGAGCAAGAAATGCAGAAGAGACCACCTACGGAGCTTATGACGGTCCGTCGAGGCTGTGACGGTCCGTAGGTGGTATCGTAGTGAGGAGAGAAGCTGCTGAAGGAAGATCGGGAAGTCTGACCAAGTGTGGGACTATGAAATTTCATGACGGACCGTCATAGCCACGACGGTCCGTCCTGCTTGTTCGTCGTGATGATCAGAGAGTAGTCCCAGTACCCAATTCCAAGAAGTTAAGTATTATGGAACGGAGCCCCTCGACGGACCGTCGTGCTTGAAACGGTCCGTCATACCTGTCCGTCGAGGGTGATGAAGAAAGCAGCAGAAGAATTTGTGAAGTATGGGACGACGGAGGCCATGACGGTCCGTCGTGCCCACGTCGGTCCTTCACGAGGTCCGTCGACTCAGACGCGTTTGGACAGATTTTCATTAATTAGAATCCTTCTTTTATTAGGTTTTGTTTTTATTATAAATAGTTCGAAAAAACTCGTTTTTGGGGTTAGACTCTTGTATATTTTTCAGTACTCTTGTTTTAGTGTTTGAACTATTGATTTTGGTATTTGATATACTTTTTCTGGAATCGATTGTTGGTGTTTTTGTTGATTAATCAAGTGAATTTCTGGATTTTATTCATTCTTATCAAAGTAAGTGCATGAATTATTACATTATCAATATGAATTGCGTGACTATGACCATGGGTAACTAAACTCCATAACTAGGGTTGTGGGAACCATGTGTAAATAACAAGGTAAAATCTAGCTAAAATAACAAGTCTTGAATAGTGTCTTGCATGTATTGATAATTCTTTCGTTTAGAAGTCTTTTTAACGGATGGCCAACGTTAGATCTCGCCTTAATGCTACTTGTCGGACCAAGGAGGTAGATAATAGGAAAAGAATTATCAACGTAGATTTAGTGTATATTATCTAATAGGCTAGTGCTGATTGGTACGTAGTAACAACTTCGTCAAATATCGATTACGATGCTTAATATGAGGTAAAGATAAGGTTTAGTAAAGCAACACACGTAGCCGGACCAAGGTGCGGAGTGAAATTCTCTAGATGCCGGACCAATGATTTAGAGATACCTAACTTATCACTTTGCATGCAAGATATTATGAAAGAATTGTTATAGTTAGAATTACCGAGTTAGAAGCCTATGGGGAACACATAAGCCCTAGTTAATATCATCACTTGATTAAAACTTCAATACTTAAAGCTGTTAGTTGATTACTTTAACTTAGTTAATTATTTTTATTAATTAAAACCCCCCTTTTAGTTATTTGTTTTCTCGGAAAATAATTGACTAAATAGTAGTAATAATAGAATAAAGTTAAGTCTGAACCATTTTCCTCGTGGGATCGACCCTAACCTCATTAGTTGGGTTCTCTACTTGATGCGACCGCTTTTACTTCTTATTTGAGAAGTAAGTTTGAGCGTATCAAATTTTGGCGCCGCTGTCGGGGAAAGTGGCTTTGAGATTAACTTAAAACTTATTACTAAAGTTTTGTCATTATTTTCCTAATTTTACTTTATTTGTTGTTTTTGTCTCTTGCAGAACTAACTTCCTTGTATGCCAAATACGCGAAGAGGAAGAGAACCTTTGTTTCACTACGACCACGAATTAGAGCGTACATTACGAAATATGAATCGAAATTTGGGTATTAATGATGATGATCCCAACCAGAACATCCTTGCTCCAGTTGATGCTCATGGTCGATTATTACCCGAAAATTGTGGTGAAGATGAACAAAGGGGACAAAACCCCGCTCCACGCCCTCAAGATTATTATAGGGGTTATGATAACATTGCAGACTCTGACGGGCCACTTGTCTTGCCTCCTTTACTACACGGCCACACTTTTGTGGTAACCAGTAGTCTAATGCAAATGCTCACTGCCAGAGGTTTGTTTTCAGGGCTACCTTTTGAAGATCCACATGCCCACATCGCTAAGGTAAGGGCAGTGTGCAAAAGTTGTGTAGGGAGGCCCGATTTGAACATGGATGTAATTAGGCTAAGAGTATTTCCTCTTTCACTGACGGGAGAGGCTACTATATGGTTTACTGAGCTCCCTTATAACTCAATTTTCACTTGGAATCAACTGAGGGATGCTTTCTTAGCACGTTACTATCCGGTCTCTAAGAAACTAAACCACAAAGACAGAGTGAACAACTTTGTGGCACTACCGGGAGAGTCAGTTAGCAGTTTTTGGGATAGGTTCACTTCATTCTTGAGAAGTGTCCTCAATCACCGCATCGATGATGAGTCACTGAAAGAATACTTCTATCGGGGACAGGATGATAATAATAAAGCGGTATTGGGTACTATAGCGGGTGGTTCTTATGGGGAGTATCCTTATGCTGAGATTGCTGAAAAGTTAGAGAAAATCTCGCGAAATAATAAAGCTTGGAGTACTAGGAAGTCAGATACTGGAAGAAACACCTTCGCAGTACAATCCACACACAACCAGCCACAGATGAGATTCGTGAAGAAATGGCTCAAATGAGAACGGAGCTTGGGTTGGTATTAAAACTTGTCACTGCCGGTGCAGAAAAGATAAATGCAGTGAACTACTTGTCTAAACCACCACCACCAAATGATGAATATTATTATGAGGAGGACACCTATGCGGTGAATGAGCAGACGGGGGGTTTCCGGCCGAATGACCAAGGATCCAATCAGGAAAATTGGCGCCAAGGTCAAGGAAACCAAGGTCGGAACTATGGT
>CM040621.1:55997730-56053903 GCA_022817965.1 Solanum lycopersicoides | reverse complement strand
TAGAGTAGATGATGATGAAATCAATGAATATTATGACGAAATAATCAAGGGTATTCACGAAAGACTCGGTTCATGAGGTCCATAAATGCAGCAGGTGTATTCGTGAGACCAAATGAAATAACTAAGAAATCATAATGACCATAACGGGTACGAAAGACTGTCTTTGGGATATCTCCATCCCTAAGCCTAAGTTGATGATACCCTAAACGAAGATCAATCTTAACATACTTGAGACTTTACTCTTTGTGAATTTCTATTTCGCATTTACTCTGGATAATGCATATTACTCAAGCTTATCTGAAGCTTTATATTTGAGATTGAGGAACTTCCTTCTCAATCGCACTTAACATGATGCACCTCACAACTCATGCAACACAAAAATCAGGTCCACGCTATACAAAAACAGCAACATGACATGCAAACATGAATTCATTTTAACTCTAACTTATTCGGAAACTTAACCTTACTACCCTGTTTGGATAGTCTATGGTAGTCTAGAATTTACAAAGTAATCCATACCTAAACCATCTCCTTAAGCTAATAAGCAGCCAACTTAGCCTTCTCCTCTTCGTCAATACTCATAGCAGGCTTTAGAACCTACCATGAACTCACCTCCATGCGAACAACCACTGTTGTCAAACGTCTTTCGTTCAAGCTGGGCATTTCTATCACTGCCCCTTCTTGGCAAGGCCAGATCTTTAGTATGGCGCCTTAGACCACTTGGCCATCCTAATTCTTGTGTGTATTTTTATACGCGCCCACACAAGAAGAAAGTTAGATACTTAGAATGACACAAAATCTCAAAGCTCTAGATAGCACGATAAATAATAGAAGAAGGGAAATTTTCGTACGCATCATGCAATCTCTAATTCAGGATAGTGGTGCACTTCACTACCATGACTTAGAAACTACTCAATGTGGTTGATGTGAACTTATTATCCTTTAAATTTAACCTAATGCTCTAATACAAACTTTGTCACGACCGAAATCTAGACCACAGACGAGACCGGCGTCGTTGACCTCTCAGAGGTCGCAGACAAGCTTACATAAGTGATCGTTACTTCATCTAGGTTAATTTTAGCGGAAAATTTGAACTTTTCGTTTTCTTATTTCATGTGAAACATATTATTATTAATATCATAGGCGTTCACAAATCAACCATCTAATATAGAGATAATCAAATGAAAGAAACAGTTCATAATTGCATTAAACGTATTTTTGCCAAAATGGCACCAATACAAAGTCTGAAATGAAAGTGGAAAGAAACACTAGTAGAACATGCTCCACTAGCTAAAGCCTACATCTAAGCTAGATAATAACGGTAGACATCCTCGAAAGCATGAGGGCCTACCAAGTCCAGATGAAAGCTCCACGTCCGGATAGCTGCAACGTCAACCTGTAAGGTCTAGCGTCCACCTATGCCTGCATCTAAAAATATAGAGTTGTATGGGATTAGTATACACTTGTACTAAGTATGGGTATATGGAAGCACACCCCAAGGACATGCAAGAGTAAGAATATCTCTTTCCTAACAACATGATTATGTAAAGTCAAGTCATTGGACTTGCCAAATTGGGATTAGGAAAGTTAGTGAGCTTTCCAAATTTGGATTACGAAAGTCAATTAGCTTTCAAAATTTAGATTAGGAAAGTCAGTGAGCTTTACAAATTTGGATTAGGAAAGTCATGCTATGAGAGTAACATGCATCATCATACTTATCATATTGCACACAGCACATAACATCTTACACATAGCACATATCATATTGCGTATAGCACATAACATCTTTCATATCATTCATTCATATGCCATGAGACCTTGGAATCATGGACTTGTCATTAAGACTTCCCAAAATGAGGGCTCAACATATGGGACCTCAACTAGGGAGTCTTCATTAGCAAACACAGAGTCTGCTTCATTCATTCATACGTACTTCATTTCATTTCGTTCATAGGGTAGTGTGAACACCATCTATACCTAGGATGTAGTTTAAGACTTTCATCGGGTTCGATGTGCAATGACCAAGAATAACCTAATGTCATTGCTTGTGTCTAACTCACCTCTTGATCATCCTATCCTAACACCTTTGGTATCATTCATTTCATTATATGCATCATTTGAGGCTGGACTCATTCATTCATTGGGAACTTTAACTTTAACCGACATAGATCATGTGAGCATCATGAAATCTAGTGTCATGAAGCCCCACACCGAAAAGAGGTGGAATCAACAGCCAAAGTGACCCAAAACATGCTAGCGTACATTGGAATTCAACCCCGCCAGATCCCTATATTGGCAGTATAGGTTCGAAGACTAGGAGATATAAGGAGACCCATACCCGGCATGCCGGACAGTCTCATCTCATGAAAGTTACGTGAACCTCTGTCCTTCCCGAAAGAAGGCATCACCGCTCATAGCTAGTCTATCGGTGATCAGTATAAAGTTCCATTACATTCAACTCATACGTCATACAAGCTGGCTTCTAGTATGGGGACATCATAGCTCAATAGATGATTTCTCATCTCATCATTACTATTAAGTGTGTAATCTCAATACTTTCTTTAGAGTGTTCATAGAGACTGGTCTCTTCATTAACTTTACACTCTCATAGGTGAGTACGTTTGGTAAAATTTATTTAGGCTCATTTGAGATTTCTCTCATCTTTTACATTAGCCTCATATCATGTTGTCACCACATTCATTAACATTAGCACATTTGCTCTTCATAATTACTCACCACTTTTTACGTGAATGTTCATCTCATCATATGCCAATGCACTTGGCCATTTGTGTGTTTCACATTCTTACTTAACCCTTCTAGGGTTTCATAATTTCATTACATAGTATTTATTTCATCGTATGCCAATGCACTTGGCCATTTAGTGTGTTTTACACTCGTACTTATCCCTTCTAGGGTTACATCATTTCATTACATAATATTCATTTCATCGTATGCCAATACACTTAGCCATTTAGTGTTTTACACTCTTACCTAACCCTTCTAGGGTTATATCATTTCATTACATACATCTTAGGTTCACTTATTTTTAAACGTATGCTAGACTTACGGGTGTATACATACAAGCCATGAGGCTTCATTCATAGTTCGTTTAACTGATTCATATCTTCCTAAGATTATGTGGTACAAGACTTATGCATCTTGTATGTATGCCAAGATCTCGATTTTGATCTAAGTAGGTAGCATTATTCTTGAATATTTAATTCACGTATGACTTATGTATCAGTATGGAATTTGGGTCAAGAGAACCCGGTTTCGAATCCCTTGGACAACATTTACATTTTTCATTGATTTTATTTTTGGTCCACATGACATTGGGACCCTAGATCGAGCCCCAACATCAACATTCCCTCTTTATTTTTCTCCTTTGAATTTCCTCTTACTTGGCCGAGGGGTTCTGGGATCGAACCCCCACAACCCCTTTTATTTTTTTATTTAATTCTCCTTGTCTATTTCGAGTTGACCATGATGTTGTGGGATCAAACTCCCATATCCTCTCTTTATTTTTCATTTATTCTCCTCCTTAAATCTGCCTAAGAGGTCGTGGGTTCGATTCCCACATGCCTCCTCCTTAATTTTTCTTTTATTCTCCTCCTTAATCTGCCTAAGAGGTCGTGGGTTCGATTCCCACACCTCACATATTCTTTATTTTCGTTTTTCCTTAAGTTTTGACTGTGAGGTTGTGTGTTCGAATCCAACTCCTCTCAATTCTTAATTTCATATATTAATTTTCAGCCAGGAGCACCCAAGTTCGGACCCCCTTATCCCCATTTCTTTATTCACGTTTTAATGTTTTTCAAGGGTGAGGTCGCGTGTTCGATTCCTAATGACCTCACCTAATTTATATCCATTTAAATTTCCAGATTTATTCATCTATGTTTAGCCGAAAACAAACTTATAATTTGCTGGAAATTTTGTCACATTTTTCAGCTCACTTCCTTCAACATTTACACTTGAATTCATATGGTAATTTGTAGATCATTCAATACGTTCTTAGGTGCATTTTTCATGAATTCGTTTAGCCAAAACCAAACATGTAAGTTGCTGAAAAATTATTCATTTTTCAGCTCATTTTCACCCACATTTTCACTTGAACTCTTAGGGAAATTCATAGATCTTTTAACACGTTTTGGGGTGCATTTTTCATGGATTCGTTTAGCCAAAAGATTGATACTCAAATCAGCCACACTTCCATTTTAATGAACATCACGATTTATATAGGTTTATGCATGTAAAATAACAACCATAACATTATAAATTTTTGGAGCCTTAATCCGAGAACCTTAGTCACTGTTACATACTTGCGCGCACACACTTGCACATAATTTCGAACACATGGGTTGTCTTTCAAACGATTTCAAGTACACAAACATAATCATATTCATCACGAAAACATAACATACACCTAAATCTACCAGCAATCATACCCAACTTACGATTAATTGGGAGCTAGTGACAGGGGCTTGTAAAGGGGAACAATCCTAGTTTTCGGACTGAATAAACTGAACCTTAAGGGGTCTCTTGGGAAAGGGACCAAGAGAGAAGAAAACCCATACCTTTTTGACGTTAAACCCTCAACTTGCTTCCCAAAAACTCCACCCAAGATCACGTCTAAGCCTCCTCAATGTCAACACCATACGACGGACAATCTACCTTAGCCTAACGTGCGATTAACGTTTGTTTTCTTGTGATTTCGTGTCAGTTCTTTAAGTGTGAAGAACTTGATTTATTTTTCTGTTCTTGTATATTATTTTGGAAGAGAGAATACATGAGAAAAAGAAGAGAGATTGAGTGTGAGAGTTGAGAGATAAACGTGAGAGAGTGGGAGTTGCATGAGGCTTAGGAGTCTAGTTTTAGGACTTAGTCAACAAGGTTTTGTTTAATTATAAAAAATCTGATTTATATTTTATTTTAAATCAGCTAATGAATAATAATAATTAATTAATTACATTAATTTAATAACTTAAATAAAAATCACTTTAATTCATTGCTTCCAACTAGGTTCGAACCCGGGTGGAGCAAGACTTCACTTCAAGAGCCCATTTTTGGCCCTCTCTCCCCAAAATGCCCCTCCACCTAATTAATTAAATAAGTAATTATATATTTAGGTTAATTATGATACTAACCTTAACCTGGAAAAAGACCATTTTACCCCTAGACCCTCCAAACCTAAGATTTCCCCTTTTTAAGTCCCGTAAAGACTCCTTCGAGTAAATCTTCGTTTTCGAGAGCCCTACATGGTTGGACCCAACCTTTCTAAGCTCAACTAACACCCGAAGTTAGTTTGGTTGGCTGTAGAAAGGGTTCTGAGGTATGGTTCTAAGCGCATCAATCTTTGTGAACCCTGGTCTAATCGTAGGCATTCATGACACATTAAGCAATACTTAGCATATCCATTTTTAGGGTTGTTACACCTATGCTGGCAACATAGTTCAAAGACTAGGAGACTTTGGAGACCCTGGACTACCTGGGTCGTGATCTCGTCACTTGAGGCTTAAATGCGCTGGCACAAGCTCATTGCTAGTATATTGGTGCTTATCTCTGATTTATTTTACTTTACAACTTTTAGAGTTGACTCAAACATTATAGAAGCTTGCTTATAGTATGAGGTATACTTAGCTCAATGGATGACTGGTCATCCCTTTCTTTACTTGATGTATGAACTTAATTCTTACATTATCATCATGGTGCGAGTGAGACTTGTCTCACAGTCTAGCACCCTCTTATGTGAGTATCTTTGACATAATCGATTAAGTGTAAGTGAGGTCTGTATCACTTCCTTAACACTCTATATTAGGTCAATTTCATAACTTATGCTTTTAATTATTTCATTACTCACCTTATCTTGTTCAAACTATGATATTATCACTAGAAAAGTCAATCACTTCATCAATACATTATAGTAATCTATCATGTTAAACAAGACAACTTTTAACCTTTGATTAGCCTATGAAACAATTCAATGAACAACTTATCACAATTTCATCTTCTCGAACACAAATAGGCATTACACCATTTATCATCTCATTTAATAATACCCTAAGTATACGGATCTAGCATGTAGGTTTCATTCCACATTATAAATCACGAAAACATACACATAATGATCAGTTAGCACCACATACCAACAACATGCTCGAGATTTACATTATACATACTACAAGAATCAGAAATCGGGAGAACTAGGGAGGTGAACATGTGATTCATTGGGAACAACCCTAGTTTAGATATTCTTGATTTCAAAAACATTGAAAATCCGCTTGGAAAAAGCAATCCAAGAGAGAAAACCCATACCTTACAATAGAATTGAATCTACGAAGATCACCTTGCACTTTGCACGAAAACCTTGAAGAACTGCTTGAAATCGCCTAGGGTTTTTCTAACGTTGTTCACTAGTTTTTAGTCGTAGGGTTTACTGATGAATAACATGACTCTATGTCTTTAGGAACTGAATATTGACTAATTCATCTTAGAATAATTAACTTAAATAGTAACTCAATTAGCTAATTACCAAAACGCCCCTCCTAAACTGACTTAAAATAGGAGAACATTTGACTTAACCAAAATCTGGAAATTGCTTAGGTGTTTCGGTTTTGACCTTTTAAATTAATTAATTAAGTTGCTAATTTAATTAATTAAGTAACCTAGGGTGATTTCTAAAATACCCCAAAGTTTTTAGGATCATAACTAACCCTTTGGACCATCCTAGGTTAGGTACTATGATGTTTCTTTATTTAGTTACTCGGCTTAGTGTCACCCGGTTAGGTCTTAGGTTGTCAGGTCCACTATTTACTTATTTTTGGTTAGTCCTAGGTTAGTTATCTAGTTAGGTCAGTTAGTTAGAGCCTAGGACCGGTTAGGGAGCTTGGTCCCACGTGGTTTAACCCGGACGCGCGCCTTCACCCTAACCGCTCTAACTGATTCGGTTAGCTTGGTCTCTCGGCCGGTTGCACATGTGCTTCCATATGTCTTGCCGTGCACTTTCCTAACTATGCACTCTAGAAAGTTCATTTGGAATGTTCATTTATTGTCCAAGGATCCTCACTATGTCCTTGGGCACTACTTAATCTACATGATCATTTTAAGTGATCATGTGCTATTGTACCTAGGCTTGACACTTGGATGCTTAGTACCTAATGAGTGTATATGAAAAATATAGTTATTTTAGCTTAGGGTCTTCATTACAGGTACAATTTCTAAACAAGCTTGGATTGGAGCATCTGACATCGACGTATATTTTAATTTACTTGTGTAAACATTGGCTAATACCCTTAAGCCAATATTCTCTAACATGCCCAATATTACTCACTATTGGGCATTGGGATGCCTATGTACCCCAATGCATATTCTTAAAACCTAATAGGCTCTTCACTAGACATGTAGATTTTCTGGAATGTTACATTATCCCCCCCTTAAGAACATTCGTCCTCGAATGAAACTACACATCATTTTGAATCAAGGAGGGTATTTCCGAAAAACACATTAACATACTTGAAACTTTACTCTTCGTGAATATCTGATTAACAACTTACTCTGGATGATACACATTACTCAAAGCTTATCTGAAGTTTCATCTCTGAGATTGAGGAACTTCTTTCTCAATCTTACTTTAACTTGATGCACATCACACTAATGCAACACATAAATCACGATAACGCTATACAAAAACAGCAATATGAATGCAAGCATGGACTAATATTAACTCATATAGTGCAAGTATAAAACACGTAGTTATGGACTTAAAACACCAAAACCGATTAATGCACTAAAATTTAGAATGTACTAAACAAAAATCAGACTTAGGAAGAGTATATCTAAGCACACCATCCCCCCCAATGAGAATGATTCATTAATCTTACTCAACACTGAATCTTTCAACTCCATGAGTACTGGGTCGAGACACTGCTTGGCTTTAATATCTACAACAAATGAGGATTCAGAACTAGAATGAACCGTAACACCCCCATTTGGTGTATCTACCAGTCGTACGCCTAACCTAGAAAATCGGTGTACTTCTTCAACAAACTCTTTCTTCTCATCATCAATATGAGACACACTGCCCATGCTCAATCGGCTCAAAGCATCGGCCACTACATTGGCCTTACCTGGGTGATAGTGGACACTCATGTCATAATCCTTTAGTAACTCTAGCCATTTTCTCTGACGAAGATTTAATTTTCTCTGTGTAAAAACTTATTGAAGACTTTTATGGTCATTAAATACATCAACATGTACACCATATAAGTAATGTCTCCAAAGTTTAAATGCGAAAACCACAACAGCTAACTCAAGATCATGCGTAGGGTAATTTTCTCGTGGATTTTCAACTGTCTTGATGCATATGCAATCACCTTGCCATCTTGAATAAGAACACATTCCAAACCTACTCGGGAAGCATCACAGTACACCACATACCCTTCACCACTTCTCGACAACGTGAGAACTAGGGCAGAAGTGAGTCGGTCTTTGAACTCTTGGAATCTCTTTTCACAAGTTTCAGACCAGTGAAACTTCGCCTTCTTCTTTGTTAAAGCAGTTAATGGGGCAGCAATTGCAGAAAAGCCCTCCACAAACCTGCGGTAATAATTAGCCAAACCCAATAAACTTCAAATATCTGTAGGAGTGAGGGGTCTCGGCCAATTCTTTACTGCCTCAATCTTTTTCGGATCGACCTCTACACCCTGGTCGGTCATAACATGACCAAGGAAGGTCACTGATCTCAACAAGAACTCACATTTGCTGAATTTTGCATACAACTGATGTTCCCTGAGTACTTGCAATGTCATTCTCAAATGATGTTCATGTTCTTATCTGGTCTTAGAGTATATGAGGATGTAATCTATGAATACTATGACAAAAGAATAAAGGTATTCAAGTAAGACTCTATTCATAAGGTCCATAAATGCAACTGGTGCGTTAGTGATACGCTCAAACTTACTTCTCAAATAAGAAGTAAAGCGGTCGTATCAAGTAAAGAACCCAACTAATGAGGTTGAGATCGATCCCACAAGGAAAATAGTTCAGACTTAACTTTATTCTATTATTACTATTATTTAGCCAACTATTTTTCGAGAAACAAAGAGACAAAAAGGGGGATCTTATTTCTAAATTAATGAAAATGATTAACTAAATAAAAATGGACAACTAACAGATTCAGCTTTCGAAGTTTAATCAAATTATAAAAGTAACTAGGCCTTTAGTGTTCCCCATAGGTTCCCCACTTGGTAAATCTAACTATAACAATTCTATCCTGATATCTTGCATGTAAAGTGATAAGTTACGTATCTCTAAATCCTTGGTCCGGCATCTAGAGAATTTCACTCCGCACCTTGGTCCAGCTACGTGTGTTGCTATACTAACCCTTATCTTTACCTCATATTAAGCATCATATTCGGTATTTGAATAAGTTATTCACTCGTACCAACCAATACTACCCTATTAGATAGTATACACTAAATCTATGTGGATAATTCTTTATCTATTATCTACCTCCTTGGTCCGGCAAGTAGCATTAAGGCGAGTTCTAACGTTGGCCACCGTTAAAAAGACTTCTAAACGAAAGAATTATCAATACATGCCAGACACCACTCTAGAATTGTTATTTAAGTTAGATTATTACCTTGTTATTCACCCATGGTTCTCACAACCCTAGCTATGAGGTTTAGTTACCCATGTTCGTCATTACACAATTCATATTTTTAATGGAATAATTCATGCACTTACTTCTATGAAAACGAATAATTCCCCAGAATTTAACTTGATTAATCAACGAAATCACCAACAATCAATTCCCGAAAAATATCTTAATTCCCAAAATCCAGTATTCAATACTATAATAGAAGAACTATAAACTAAAAATTATCCAGAAAGTCTAACCTCAAAAACGAGGTTTTTCCAACTATTTATAATAAAAAACGAAACCTAATCAAATAAGAATTCTATTTACTACAAATCTGTCCAAACGCGTCTGGGTCGACGGACCACGTGACGGAACCGTCATGGACACGACGGACAATCATAGACTCCGTCGTCCCATACTTCACCATTCTTCTGTTGCTTTCTTCATTCCCCTCCACGGACAGGTATGACTGACCGTTTCAAGCACGACGGTCCGTCGAGGGTCTTCGTTCCAAAATACTTCAATTCTTGGAATTTGGGTACTGGGACTACTCACTGATCATTACGACGAACCAGCAGGACGGACCATCGTAGCTGTGATGGTCCGTCATGGACTTCCGTAATCCCACACTTGGTTAGACTTCCCCAAATTTCCTTCAACAACTTCTTCCTTCACTACGATGCCACCTACGGACCGTCACAGCCGCGACGGACCGTCATAGGTTCCGTAGGTGGTCTCTTCTGCAATTCTTTCTCAAAAACTCCCGCGTTCATCCTTGGACAGATTTTCTGCAAACAAAGAGAAACTTATATCGAAATCAACACAAAAAGGCTCTCGACACACACTAAACTTAAGGAAAAAGCATTAGAAAATACCGTGAAACCACGGTACATCAGTTAGTGAGACCGAATGACATGACAAGAAACTCGTAATGACCATACCTAGTACGGAAGGCAATCTTAGGAACATCCTCTTGTCTCACCCTAAGTTGGTGATAACCTGACTGAAGATCTATTTTAGAAAAGAAACTCGAACCTTGGAGTTGATCATATAGATCATCAATTCTAGGAAGAGGGTATTTGTTCTTTATGGTGACTTTGTTGAGTTGCCGATAATCGATACACATTCTAAGAGTTCCATCCTTTTTCTTAACAAACAACACTGGAGCACCCCATGGGGATATGCTCGGCTGGATGAAGCCCTTATAAAGTAAATCTTTTAACTTCAACTTCAACTCTTTGATTTCCTCTGGAGCCATTCTATAGGGAGGAATGGAAAGTACCTTTGTGTTGGGATCTAAGTCAACACCGAAATCAATTTCGCGTTCAGGAGGTATACCTGGTAAATCCTCCGGAAAGACATCTTGAAACTCATTTACTACGGAGACAGAGTCTATGAAAGGTACTTTTTGTTCTAAGTCATTGACTCTGACAAGGTGGTATAAATACCTCTTAGATAACATCTTATTGTATTTAAGATTTGAAACTATTTGGCATGTTGGATTTGAACCACGCCCTTCCCATTTAAACTCTAACTCATTTGGAAACTGAAACCTTACTACCCTGTTTCGACAGTCTATGGTAGCATAGCATTTATGAAGTCAATCCATACCAAAAATTATATCAAAATCAAGCATGGTTAATTCTATTAGGTCAGCATTAGTAACTTTATCGAGAACAGTTATTGGGCCATCTCTATTTACTCTTTCGGACCTAATGTTGTCTCCTGTAAGAGTACTAACTAAAAATGGCTCATGCAAGATCTCAGGAAGCATGTAAAATTTACTAGCTACTAAAGGAGTAGAAAAAGACAAGGTATATCCTGGATCTAACAATGCATAAACAGGAAAAGAAAAGAGAAGCAAGTTACCAGTGACCACATCAGACAACTTCTCTTGCTCTTCACTTCCTTTCAACGCATAGAACTGGTTCCTCTCTGGAGACTCGGCTGCAGCAGTAGGATTAGGCCGAGGGTGAGTATCTCCCTTTGCCTGATTCTTCGTGTGTGGGCAGTCCCTGATCATATGCCCACTCTTTCCGCACCCATGGCATGCATTTGAACCTACCAGGCACTCACCTCCATGCGAACGTCCACACTTACCACACGTTTTTCTGTCACGCTGGGCATTTCTATCACTGACCTTCTTGGCATTAGTGTTCTTGGAAGGAGTAGGTTTACCTTAGTGTTGATGCCCCTTCTTGAACTTGGGCATGTCCTAGACTCCAAACGAACCCCTACCAATGCTCGAACCAGACTAATCCGAGGGCCTAGATTTCTTGCTCTCTCGGCCTTTCTTTCTCCGACGACTCTCTTCATCCTTCTGTGCATGCACCATCAACCTACCAAGGTCCATGTTATCATGCAACATGGCTGCCCAACAATCCTCCTCCAAATCCTCCGATACACCAGTCACAAACCTGCTCATCTCATCCCTTCTATTGAACACCAGAGAAAGAAGCATATTTGGAAAGCTTAACAAACTTCAAGGAGTATTCCTTGACTGACATACCTCCCAGACGTAACTTAATGAATTCCTCAACCTTAGCCTCTCTCTGCTCTCTGGTAAAGAACCTCTCCAGGAATGCAGTCTTGAGAACGTCCCAAGTGATGGGGACTTCTCCTGGTGCTCGGCCATCTCCCCACATCCTGTGCCACACTTGAAACACATCTTTGAGTTGGTAAGTAGCCAACTCAGCCTTTTCCTCTTCATTAGCACCCATAGCACATATAATCTTATGAACCTCTTCCAGAAACTCCTAAGAATCCTCATTGGTTTTGGACCCGTAGTAGACTGGAGAATTCATTCCGGTGAAATCTCTCAGCCTACTAGCCATGGTGCTAGCATGCGGGTTCTCCCTGGGAGCACCCTCTCTAGTGGTCTGGGCTGTAATAGCATGTGCCTTAATAGTGATGGCTTGGGGCATCTGAACCAGTGCCGCTCTCACTTCTCCATCCGCCCACGCAGCTGGGTTGACATGCACTTGCACTCCAGCAGTTGGGAATTTAGGAGGAGCTTGGTTTCCCCCAGCGGCTGTTTCTTCAACTCTCCTACCTGGGTTTCTCCTTGTGTTCATTTTCTACACTTACACACAAGAAGGAAGTTAGATGCTAGAATGACATAAAATGTCAAAGCTCTACACAGCACGATAAAGAGTAGAAGAAGGGAAGATTCCTAGCATCACTTAGTCTTTAAGTCATGATTGTGGTGCACTTCACAACAATAAGTTAGAAACTACACAACGTGGTTCTTTTGAGCTTTAGTTCCTAGGTAATTTAACCTCATTCTCTGATACCAAGTTTGTCACACCCAGAATCTAGACCACAGATGAGATCGGCGTCGTTAACCTCTCAGAGGTCGCATACAAGCCTCTTCTTAGCTTTCATCACAATCATACATTTAAATTAGGGGAAAATTTAACACTTTTATAGAAGTATACATAGACTTCATATAAATGTATAAAGTGATATACTAATATCTCAACATAAAGCAACCATCTATCAATAGATTAAACAATTGAAATGATGAATCATAATAATATAATAGTTTGCCAAATCGGCCTTATTACAAATGCTTGAACAAATGTTTGAAATAAAATGCTAGGGACAACATCCACTACCAATGCCTAATGTACTAATCTAGAATAATAAGCGTAGGCATCCTCGAACTCAAAATGACCTACCAAAGTCTGGAGATCGCTAATCCAAACTGTTTCGTCGAATCTTCAATCTTCTCTAGAACCTGCACCTATAAAAATAGTAATAATATATGGGGTTATTACACACTTGTACTAAGTGTGGGTGTATGCACATAAACACATAAGGAAGGAAAGCTCTTCCTAAAGCAACATGTCGTGTCTTTAAAGTGAAGTCACTATACTTTCCTAATTCGTTATTCGTGAATCATGCTATGAATATGACATTTTTTCATGTATTTAAGGTACACAACTCATTTTCTATATGAACATAAGACCTTGGAATCATGAACATAATTTTAGAACAACTCATGCAAAGTTTATTATTTTTGCTCCCTTAGGCCGAGATGTCACCTCTCCAGCCTTAATTTTGTTCAGTCTTTTCTTCTTTCTGTTGTGTAGTTCAATGATCTCCTTTATCCTATGTTTTACTTACAAGAGTAGTGATTCATTGTATTCCCATACCTACAATGAATCGAGTAAGTACTCCAAAAGACTAAGGAAATAATTTGACTACACTACTCACAAGTTAGATATTTCATTCTTGTTAAATTGGGCATGAATGTATTTATAAGCCAATCTTTATTGTCTATGCTTATTATTTCATTATTTGAATAATATATAGATCTTGGGGCATATATTCATACTCCAATATTGGCATAAACCACTAACTTGTTTAAACTTCGTTCTTATCAGCCATTGATGATTGACATTCTTAAGCTCTTCCTTAATTAGTTCAACTTACATTCTTCTTCATTGATCTGTTATTCACTTTGAACATGCTACTTGCATTCTTTATTACATTCTTTAAAGAAATCTTTAGCTTTATCTAATATAGATCATGCGAGATAACATGAAATCCAGTGTCTTCCCCACACCGAAAAGAGGTGGATCACCGGTTAAAGTGAAACCAAGCTCAGTGTCTTCCCCACTCCGAAAAGAGGTGGTTCACCGGCTAAAGTGAAGCCAAGTTCAGTGTCTTCCAACACCGAAAAGAGGTGGTTCACGGCTGAAGTGAAATCGAATACTTTCTTGAGCTTGTAAACGACATAGATCATGTGAGCTAAACATGAAATCCAGTTTCTTCCCCACACCGAAAAGAGATGGTTTCACCGGCCAAAGTGAAACCGAATACTACCTAGCATTTTCAGGTGGATTTCTCCACTAGCTAGTCCATATGCTGGCAACATAGTTCAAAGACTAGGATACTTCGGAGACCCTGGTCCAACTGGGTGGTGATCTCGTTTCATGAGGCTTACATGTGCTGGCACAAGCTCATTGTTAGTCTATCAGTGCTTACCTTAGATTTATTTTACTTTACAACTTTTAGAGTTGACTCAAACATTATGGAAGCTTGATTCTAGTATGAGGTATACTTATCTCAATGGATGACTGGTCATCCCTTTCTAAACTTGATGAATATGAACTTAATTCCTACATTATCATCATGTGCGAGTGAGACTTGTCTCACGGTTTCTAGCACCCTCTTATGTGAGTATCTTTGACATAACTGATTAAGTGTAAGTGAGGTCTGTCTCCCTTCCTTTAACACTCTATATTAGGTCAATTTCATAACTTATGCTTTTAGTTATTTCACTACTCACCTTATCATGTTCAACGTTAATTGATAGTCTTGTACCATTCTGTATCAAAGTTGTAAGGACTTATTCAATGCTATTATGTTGACAAGTTCGTGTAGATAGGGTATGTTGGGACTTGTCCCAATTATTGGCACACCCTATGTTATGAGTTCATTGAGTTAAGATTGGTATGACTTTACATATTTTGGAAATAATATTGCTAGCCAATTTATTGGCATAAATAAAACTATGATATTATCAGTAGGCAAGTCCATCACTTCATGAATACATTATAGTAATCTATCATGTTAAACAAGCCAACTTTAACCTTTGATTGGCCTATGAAACAATTCAATGAACAACTTATCACAATTTCATCTTCTCAAACACAAGTAGGCATTACAACATTTATCATCTCATGTAAATAATACCCTATGTATACGGATCTAACATGTAGGTTTCATTCGACATTATAAATCATGAAAACATAAACATAATGATCAGTTAGCACCACATACCAACAACATGCTCAAGATTTACATTATATATACTACAAGAATCGGAAATCAGGAGAACTACGAAGGTGAACAAGCGATTCATTGGGAACAACCCTAGTTTCGATATTCTTGATTTCAAAAACATTTAAAAGCCTCTTGGAGAAAGGAATCCAAGATATAAAACCCATACCTTACTGTAGAATTGAATCTACGAAGATCACCTTGCACTTTGCATGAAAACCTTGAAAAACTGCTTGAAATCGCCTAGGGTTTTTCTTACGTTGTTCACTTGTTTTTATTCATAGGGTTTACTGACGAACAACGTGAGTATATGTCTTTAGGAACTGAATATTAACTATTTCAACTTAGACTAATTAACTTAATTAAATAACTCAATTAGATAATTACCAAAATGCCCCTCCTAAACGGACTAAAAATAGGAGAACATTTGACTTAACCTAAATCTGCAAATTGCTTAGGGGTTTTGGTTTTGACCATTTAAATTAATTAATTAAGTTTCTAATTTATTTATTAAGTAAACTAGGGTGATTACTAAAATACCCCTAAGTTGTTAGAACCATAACTAACCCTTTGGACCATCCTAGGTTAGGTACTATGATGTTTCTTTATTTAGTTACTCGGCTTAGTGTCACCCGGTTAGGTCTTAGATTGTAAGGTCCACTATTTAGTTATTTTTGGTTAGTCCTAGGTTAGTTATCTAGTTAGGTCAGTTAGTTAGAGCCTAGGACCGGTTAGGGATCTTGGTCCCACGTGGTTTAACCCGGACGCGCGCCTGCCCCCTAACCGCTCTAACCGATTCGGTTAGCTTGGTCTCTCGGACGGTTGCACATGTGCTTGCATATGTGTTGCCGTGCACTTTCCTAACTAAGCACTCTAGAAAGTTCATTTGGAATGTTCATTTATTGTCCAAGGATCCTCACTATGTCCTTGGGCACTACTTAATCTACATGATCATTTTAAGTGATCATGTGCTATGGTACCTAGGCTTGACACTTGGATGCCTAGTACCTAATGAGTGTATATGAAGAATATAGTTATTTTAGCTTAGGTTCTTCATTGCAGGTTCAATTTCTAAACAAGTTTGGATTGGAGTATCTGACATCGACGTATATTTTAATTTACTTGTGTAGACATTGGCTAACACCCTTAAGCCAATATTATCTAACATGCCAAATGTTACTCAGTATTGGTCATTGGGATGCCTATGTACCCCAATACATATTCTTAAAACCTAATAGGCTCTTCACTAGACATGTACATTTTCTGGAATGTTACATATTATGCATACTATGGTTAAGGTTAAAGATTGCTAGAGCGTCAACATATAACATACACAAAGGAACTTGAGTTACCAAAATGTTAACTGGATTGAACTCATTTTATTCGACCTCCTTGCTCCATAAGGAATGTAAAGGATTTTAGTTTTTTTTTCACCTAAAGTTGCATTTATACCATTTGTATCACGTTGGCTCAATTGAGAAAGATATAGTTTATGCTTGAAAAGATGGTTGGTTTCCTAGTTCCATATATGAGTTGTATCATTTCTTATTTACTAAATGTACGTGTTTACTCTACCAAGTTTTAGCATTATAGGTCTATACTTGTTTCATCATCAAAGTACCCCTTAGAACATATTTCCCTTATATCAATCATTGAAATCCTACATTATACATGGTACATATGTTTATATGTTTGATATTCTATGTGCCCATATCTTGCCAACTTGCTTCAATTATCTATTCCAACATATATGTCATCTTTTCATACGTTCATGTGTTCCCTTTATTGGTTATTACTCCCATTGTGTTAGACTACAATGTTACTTCACAATATCCCTACTTGCTCGATTGTACATTTTATATTTACATACTTGGAATATATATTAGTCCTTAAGTTGAATCTGCCCACGTTCACCCTTGGTTCCACATTCATGAAAACCTTGTATTTGATATTAGTTAATGAGTATCATATATAGTTCAAATCTCTTGGCTGAATGTTAAGTGTCTTTATTTGATGTGATTCAATATTGGATGTCAAAATATATACCGCGTCATATAAGCTCCTAAGTATTACATTGGTGTCACATTTTCTTCTCATGACATGGTTATTATCGTAAGTCCATATTCATATGGCTTCTACTACTAGTTCATAGTTCCAAATCTCAACAAAAATTTTGACCACCAAAATAGCAATGCCAAATGAGTTATTATCAACAAAAGAACACTCTCAAAAGAGTTATGATTATCCAAAGAACAATCTCAAAAATATTAATGAACATCAAAATAACAATCTCAAAGATTAAAGAATCTAAGTGAAGCAATATGTATAATTATGGGTGGCAGCCCATGGGCAAATGCCTAGCATGGGTCGATCCCAATTGGAGTATAAGGGTGGCAGCTTAGGGGGAAAAGCGTAGCATAGGCCGATCCCAATTGGTATAAGAGGGTGGCAGCTCAGGGCGAAAGCCTAACATGGGTAGATCCTAATTTGTGGAAATATGAGGACAACATCCACGGTGTTAAAATGCCTAGCATTGGTCATCCTATCCTACCACTGATCACATAGTCATTTGTATCATATGTCTTATAAAAATTATAACACAGAGAGAAAAGTAAAGAAAAGAAAGTAACATATATGACTCCACAAGTATAAGCAAAAGAGGTATCTTATACTTATTTATAGGTATTTTGTTTCACTTAAGCTCTCATTTCATATATGGTTTTTTTATGCCTTACATATTCAGTAAATTCTTTCATATTAATGTTCCTTATTGGGGACGATGTATTTCATGTTGCAGGTACATGTACTCAACTAGTAGATATCCCCAATTGAAGCACATGATACTCAGCGGTTGTTGGTGAGCTCCAGGTTAATTCAGGGCTTTGTAGAGTATTAACTATGCATATTTCATACTGGTATTGTCATGGATCCCGGTAGGATTTTTAGTCATTGTAAACCTATCATCTGTATTCATTGGATCACTTGTCACATGTATCGGTTCACCTATTCAACATGCGTTGTATATGAAGTTTCTCATTAGTAAATATATCTACATAATAGTAGCTTACCTTCTCATCATAGGTGACTCGTAAAGCATGTATTCATATAGTACTTGTCTCCCTCACCTAGGGTTGGGGTGTGACACTAAGTCGAGAGTAACTTCATAATAGTTGCACTAGTATCTCAACTTAACGACTTGACCGCCAAAATTTATGAGGAGGAAAACTAGTGCAATCGCAAATGGAAGTATATACCTCCCTATGCGAGGAAAATCTATAGAGAAAACGATAAAAGTGGTGTTGAGGACACACTTAAAATAATTATCCAAATGATCACCAATCAAGATCGAGTGTTGGACGAAATGAGAGAGAGAGAGTATTGAAGCACTAAATCGGCTAATCTGATCTCACTCTAGATCAATTCAGCACATCTAATCACTCTTGATGTTTGTCATGACTCAGCTCCACCCGAACGACAAATAGGGTTTATCTAGTAATACTAGACCTAACTCAAACATCATAGAGTGAGGTAGGATCTAGTTGATCCATGACGTTAAAATAGCGTTTCTTGGGAGGCAACCCAATGTCATATCTTAGAATTTACTTTTATAAATAATGATGTGTTATTGTTGCAGCTCAAAATGAGGAAAGTATAGAAAATTTCAAGTTGGCGAGCAGAAGGTCAATTTCGCGAGATGTAAAAAAAGTTGGCGAGGCCAGATGAATTCCACTCTTTGGCATAATTCATGCGTATTGTAGATCTTGTAAAACTCGTCAAACTCAAAAAAGATATTGGTGCATCGCTAACCTGTTAGGCGGTCTCGATTAAAATGACCAATCTTGCCCTACAAAATTGAAGATTTTGAAGAAAGGGAGTAATAAAAGACCGTTCGGCGCATCATTGAGTTTTTCGGCGAGAGAAATTAAATTTGCCAAACGGACTAGAACTGAACGGTTATATAAGAGCCAAAGGTTAAATTTTTGAATCTCTCACTTTTCCTCTTTTCAAACCTCAAAAATTGCACCAAAAGTATTATTTTCATAGATCTTGTCGTTAATTAGTATTTTAGTTCATTAATAATGCTTGGGGTTAGATCACTTTGTTGCCTAGCGTTACAATGATTATCTTATCGGTATCAAAGTTTTGTCTCTAAAACCGCAATTGTGTTTGATCATTTTGTACTCTTTTGCAAGTACCATATTAGGATGATGTGTGTTGGGCCTCTTTGATAGAACGACGGTGTTTTATTACTATTGCTATTATGAAAGATTTTTCCTTAACTGCGTAAAGAGTCGAATGCTTCGGTGTATTTATTTTAGTTGATTGAAATCACCCTAGGTGTTGCTTTGTTGTTGTTATATTGTTTTGTGAAGTCTAAGTAGCCCACATTTGCGCTAAGCCCGAAAAATTACTCTTGGAAGTAATGGGTAACAATATTCATGAGGGTAGTCCCGGTTATATGGACAAAATTTTGCAAAGACTAAAAGAAGTTTGAGTATTCAGAGTGATGGAAAGTAAGAGTTTTGCATAAATTTCATATTTCCATTCCTAAATTTTAGTTTTAATGATTGTAAGGGTGATTTTTAGAATCAAATTGAGATACAAGCATGTTTGGTTATTCGACGGATTGGGTCAAGTTTTCCAAATAACTCGGCGGTTCACCTAATAGTAATAGATTGCATTTAGCATGCTTCTTTTCGCGCCCTCACAGTATATCTCAGTGGACAGTTTTGCCTTCGCCAAAATGGTTCACGATGCGCCGAGTGGAAAGGCAAACATCTCTATAATAATTATTCTTGTTTTTAAAACCAATTACTATTTTGACTAATAGCAAATTATTGTAGATATGGTACGCATCAACAACAATACACAACTCTCCACAAAGACAGCCACATGCATACATATAAATGAAGGAATCCCAAACCCCGCAAAAAGAGGAAGGAAGAAATCCAACAAGGAAATAGTAAAAAAAAAAAGATAGCAAAGAAAAGAGTAATCGCACAAGTCGAAGCTTATCGGAGTGAGTCGAAATATGATCACCCATTTATCCAGCGATAGAGGAGGTCTAGAGATGCACCTTAATCCTCAGCCACCTTTGTCCCAATGGATGCTACGACCTCCACCAGAGATGTCTCTGAAAAAGAACCTCTTAAAACAACCGCAACACCAACACCAACACCAGTACCCCCCAGTGTCACCTCCACCTCATGTCATACCACAATATCATCATCTCAACAAGATGAGAGGAGATGGATTTCGAACAATCATAGAGGAAAATCTCCTATCGACAGAAGGATTGGAGAAACACCTAGAGGTTATGACCACCCTTGGCTTCCATCAATTAGAATAATTCACTAGACCTTGAGTCTATATATCAATACTTGGGTTAGGAGCTTTACGAAACTTATGGGGCACTGGTTCCGAAAAACAGAAAGCAAGACAAGGAATTTAGACCATAGAGGTCTGTTACAGTCAGAGGCATGCACGTGGATTGCTATAGCAAACACATAAATAATGTATTTAGAAGGCCGCTGTATTCTGAAAACCCTTATGAGGGGCTACACACGACACAACTCTTGATGAACTAAAGGACTGGTTGGGACCTATGATCATAGAAAACGTAGACATGTGGATCAGGGTTGGAACTCTTATTGAGAAAAGAGACCTGAACATGGCTCACATATTTTAGTTCAGCTTCATCAGCAGCACTATCATGCCATCCCAGAACGAGGTAGTTCTTCGTCTTCCCAAGGCAGTATGCCTTGGAAGAATCATGGATCACATGAGCATTTATCTAGGCCTACATAATTCAAAAGATATTGCCATGATGTCCAAACAAAAGAAAGCATCCCTATGGGGGCAACATAGTTCAAGAACTAAGAGATAGAAAATTCCCTCTACATACCTCTTGGTAATTGGGTACTCATCTCATGGGAATCAATGAAATGAGTATCCCTCAATGGGGAGTCAACATCACATATACGACTAAAGGATAACACTTCCTCTATTGGAAAGCCATTACCTCCATTGTCAAGTTCACTCGGTGCTAAGCTAGTCCCTTATTGAAATGTCTTTAGTCTTTATTTATAAATCATAACTTAGTTTAGGTCATAGGGTCTAGCCTTTATATAATCGTCATCATAATAGGTCGATAGGAATTGCATGAGTAAAAGCCTTTCATCACAATTCTCACAAGTAAGGTTAACACTTTATAGATCTTCTATAACAAGGCACATTTGGCAATCATCATCACCCTTATTACTTTATACCTTAATCAACCTCACAATCATACCAAGACATTTAAATTCAATATCATACTAACCTATAAATCCTATACAAAGCATGCTCCAATGCAATCATCATGACTTAATCATAATTAACCATAATTGAAAAAAAGGATAAGGTCACAAGACTTACCAAGTCTTATTCACAATTTCACCTTCATCAAGGTCTTACCATCAAACCTTACTTCAACCCAATTAGGTCATCAAATCACCATAATTCAATAATCAATGAAATCACAAGTATAGAAGAGTCATTACTTCAAAAATCAATAGTAGATCAAACTTAGGATTTAGTAAATTCACCCTACCCTAAATCATCTATCAAGAACTAGAATGAAAGACTAATCATCATCCTAATTTATTCATAGGCATCATATCAACACCATATACAAGTAATTCAACCCATAACAAGTCAATTAAATGAACAATTACAATCTAAACCAAGAACACAACCTAGGGTTAAGGACTTGGGAACATATTCTTCAATTTAGGCAAGACCATGAACAATTACTCCAATTAAGTTATAATACACGTCAATCAAATCATATTAACCTAAAAGAAACATCATCAACTCAATCCACAACATAAATTTCGGAATTAGATGACACCCATTAGAAATCACTAACTTTTGAAATCAATTTGGATGAACCCTTTGAGGAAAGAGGTCTCAAAGATGAAGATATCCCATACCTTATTATCTTGATGAGAAATTGAAGACGAGTCCACCCTTTTCCATCCCCAAATCACCTCCTAGACTTAGCTTCAATGGAGTCTTCCAATAGAGAGAGAAAGTAGAGAGAAGGTAGAGAGATTGTTTTTTATAGTTGTTTTAGATTAATGAGGGTTGGGAGTATTTATATAGGGTCTTAAATCAACTTAATTAAACTCACTTAACCACTAATTAAACCACCTAACACTCTAAATAATTAAATGAAACCATCTTAAATTAGACAGCAAACTCGACCCTCAGAGACGAGACCCCGAACGATGGGTCGTCTGTGAGTCGACGGGCTCTACCACTCTCGTCCTGCACTCCATCGTTGAGTTCAGAGACTGTGCAGGTGAGGGGATTCCTAAACATGTCTAATTATGGGACAACGGAGGCATCGACGCCACGTTTTTCCACACACGGCCCGTCTTCTTGGTCGTCAATTGCACACTGCCAGGCAGTGTTGCTTCTAACACGAGGGTCCTCCTCAAGGGCCCTTTGTTGGTCCTTGGGGAGTCGTACCCGGATGTTTCAACCTTGAAATATCCCTAATACGTGTTACACATACTTTTCTCAGATTTTGTTAAATTTTGACCCTTAAAAACTAGTCAAGTAGGCCAAGGCACTCTAGCACCTCTATTGACCAACTTTCGGACGTCTTGGACGTTCTTAAACATTTTGGTTCCAAAACTTCCTAAGTGACCTATTTTCATGAAACTAACCTTAAAAACAATGTCTAGACTTCCCGACTCCTATGTTAGGCTTAACGACACATCTTACGTTTTCGAAATGTTACATTGAGAATTGATAAAGTTGAGGCTGAAATTTTGTGTTGGGGCGTTATAAGAAACTCACAGAACGGATGCTTAGCATATGAGATATTGATATATATAAATATATATATAAGGAAAAAGTCTTATAGAAGGAAAACTTATGAAAAAAAGTAAAAGTGATTAAATGAGAATTGAATCCTCCAAAAGTTGAAAATGGTTCCATGTCTTGCATCTAGAGCGGAAACAAAAAGAAGAGGAAAATGTGAAATGTGAATTGGTTTGAAAAGTGGAAAAGTTGGAAAATGATGAGTTGTTGTCATGTGTTCAAAGAGGGTTTATTCACTTATACATAAATGATATCCTAACCTTCCCTAATCCTACATTACAAGCTTTACAAAGACCTTTGAAATTTCTAACCAAATGAAGTTGAGTCAATGTTGATTAAAAATATGGGGATGCTTGGCATTTGTGTTTATGAGATATTTTATAGTGAGTGTGAGTGTTTGTACTTATGTCCCATGTTTTTTAAATACTTTATGAGTTTTTTGGAAAATTGTTTTATTGTGAGAGCCTGTATGTTTATAAAGTGGTGATTTTGAAAATTCCAAATTGAGTCAAGTGAGTATGCAAAAGAGCTAATGAGTTGAGTCACTTGTTGAATTTGAGTTGTTGCCACTTATTTATTCTTGGTTATTTAAAATGTGTCATGAGAATGAGGAAAATTATTTGTTCGTACCAATGGAAGCAATTACCGTTATGGTTAACTGAAAATGGTGAATTAAATTTGAGGCGTGTTGAAATAAGAGCGTTTTCTTTTTTGGATTTTCTTTACTTGAGGACAAGAAAAGTCTTATGTTTGGGGTGTTGATGAGTGGGAGATTTTCACTCATTTAATACTCTTTCTTGTTAGTTTTGACTTGATTTACATAACAATTGGTGCTTTTAATGTGATTTTCTTCATATTTTCAAGTAAGTGAAGTTTAATGTTGATTAAGAAGACATTTGAAGAAACCAAGTGAACTTGAGGAAAAAGAGGGTGAAACCAGAATCTTTCAGTGCAAGTGTTCTCCGCAAACACGATCAAATGACACACAAACACGGAGTCCAGGTCAAAGCAGAACTATAAACATGCACAAGCCACCAACAAATGTGGTGATAGAATCAACCTAGCCCGTGAACGCATCCCAACAGTCGCGCCTGTCCAATAAACACAGTACCTCAAGCGTGGTCCACTCTCCACAAACATGGAGAGTAACATTTTAGTCACCTGTACATAAGTGAAATTTCATAAAATTATTAAGTGGAGAACTTGATTAATAATTGCATATTAGCATAGTGTCTTGTGTTTGATCGAAAAAAAGATTCATGATTTCATTATCGAATGCGAGACCTGCTCTAAAGAGAGGTCTATAATAGAGTAGTAGGTCTTTTTAATGAATTGCATGATTGAGATCGAAAAGAGATTTCATGACATAGCACATTGAGATTGAAAGAAGATTTGTGTTGTTGAAAATTACCAAGCCCGCCTTTGATTGAATTAACATTTGTTAAATTGCAATTCGTCACTTGAATGAGTAATGAGTACCAAATTTCCCAATTTCTAATAATCCCTTGCCTCATTAGATCTTAGCACATCTTAATTTTTTTTACTTAAACCAATCTCTTTTTGATAATTGAGTATTGATTTAAATTCAAATTAGTACCTTGTAATAATTTGTCTTTTAGATTGATGACAAACTGTTCCTGTTGGGATTTGACCCCGACTCTTTTTTTTTTATTTGTATCGACCGCTTAATCTTTAACTTGTTTTGAGAATAGTTTGAGCATTATCAAGAAGATATATGTATTACGAATCGATGACATAACATGCTATGCGTTAGACTGAGTTTTAATCATGAGGTATGAGACATGTTGCCTATATTTATGCATATGATACACACATGAACATAAGTTGGCAAACATAATGTCGGTTAGCCATCGGAAGGCACGACCACTGCTAGCATAAGTAGGACCACAACTAGCACTGGTTGGGTATGTCATACATTTGTGCGCTCGTGCATGTGCATTTTATTGTTAGTATGTAAGTCATTAGTTGCGGCCATGTTGTCCATCTAGTACTTCTTTACTTTTTTATTGTCTAACATTATTTATATGGTTTATTGTTATATAGTTTATGACCTTAATTGTCTAGGCGTCGATTTCAAATATTGTGTGGCCACGACCGGGGAGCACCCCAGACGTAATCGGCGTCTTCGTCCTCTAAGAGGGATTATACTAGCCCTCAATATATTTAATTGTGTTCCATATGTAGAGAAAATGCGGAAAATTTAAAACTTTTAAATAGTGAAGTGTACTTAGACTTCTTGCTTATCATATATAGGATGTTTAAATAGACTTCTCATTTATAAAGTGTACATAGACTTCTCATCTATGCACTATAGTCAATTCATAGGAAGTAGTATAATATCTGTCTCACACATAAACCATTTATAATAGAAGTATAAGAATTAGGGCATAACCCTTACACTATAACAATATGCCACATATAGGCTGACAACAAAGTCACCAAAAGATAAGAAAAGATCAATTGTCTTAGCCATAGTCAATATCATACCTAGAGTAAACAATGACATCATCCTCAGACTTGAGGACTCACCAATAACTTGGGAAAGTTCCAAGTCTTTCTTCAAAGTGTCCTTTAAACCTTCAATGGTCCGAACCTACATAGTTGTAGAAATATAAACAATATGGGTTAGTAAAAACCACAAGTACTAAGTATGGAAACATATGCAAGTAAAACCATTTTAAATCATGCTTAAATGGACATTTTGTTCAAAACCATACTAAGTTACTTCAAAAGCCTTTATGCACATACAAGATCATATACAAGTCAATAATCGCAAAAACATTAAGGCATGTTCCCATCCAACACAACCCCAGTATTATCATAAGGCATATCAATATCTCATATCATAGAGTTCATAACATCAACGAATACAAGACCGTTACTCACAATCCCTTCCCAAGCCTACATGTGCATTTCTCATGTGAAGCCCCATAACCCCACATAATCAAGTAAACTAGGCAAGAGACCATAAGCAATTTCTAGATTTCATATAACATCATATCATGCATATTCATCATCATATATAGAAACTTAGACCAATGTCTTGTTCATCAAATGAAGTCAAGATCATATAAAATGAACATCATGTAAAGTAAACATTTGCATATCATTCATAACATAAGTACATAAGAACATCCTCCTAGGACTCCACTCAAGGACAACTTGTTCAATGTATAGGTAAAGTCTCATACCCTTACCTACACTACATAGAACGGCTTAAGTCACCCTAGTTAGTGTACATATTCATTACTTTTATTCATTTATTTTTCTTTCGGGAACAATCGCCTTAACAGACAATAGACCATGTGAGCTAAACATGGAATCCGGTGTCATGAAACCCTACACCGAAAGAAGGTGCTCTACTTGCCCAAGTAGAACCAAACATAAACATAACATTCTACGTGTATAACCTCTCTAGTTTTCCTATGTGGGAACATAGTTAAGGAACTAGGAGATATGTATTAGAAACCCTTTTTATGCAGATTTGCATTATAGTCTCTATGTCATGAGAATCATTGTCAACTTACCTTCCGTCACTGCGAAGGGACACCTCTCATATGTAGTTTGCTCGGTGCTAAGCTAAAGTCCCCTTTTGAAGTGACATTAAGCCATCCATAAGCATTAGTTATAAATATAGGCCTTAGGGACTAACCTTTGTATAATCATGATCATAGATCTTTACGTATTGAATGAGAACTTACTTTCAATACAACCCTTCATTAGTGAGATCACCACATCATAGTCATATCATAATAAAAAACACAAGAGAATCACATTCATCCTTGCATGATCATACCCATATTAAGATCTCACAATTCAACATACACATTACATGCCATCATATTCATCATCTTCATATTCTATTCACATATCAATCTTCTGTTGAACATCATCATCAATAATAGACTATCATAATTGAAGTAAAGAACTCATGATCATAAAAGTCTTACCAATAGCTTCCAAGACCCTCCTTCAAGATGTCACCATAAATTCCACATTATTCATACATCAATTAACTCATTATCGTCATACAATTTTAAACTATACAATAACTAAGTTAATTGCATCATCCCTAATCACCAATCAACCTAATTCATAACCTAGGGTTAGGTAAAAGGGACAATCATGGATACTTTTGGAGATACTAGGTCAAAGCCTAAGTAATTACAACAATTAACGAATAAATAATCATAATCTATCAATATTTATTAATAAAATACAACATTAATTAATTTGAAAAGTAACCCACGAAATTGGATGAACATCACAATTTTAGACATCTTTGGAAACCAATTTTCAAAAGAGCCTCTTCGGGAAAAGAATCCCAAGAGTGACTAGCTTCCATACCTTAGGATTCCTTTAGGAATGATTAAAGAAAACTTGAATCATTAAGACCTAATGAATCTTGGACCTTGGTATTCAATGGGGTTCTTTGGGATTAGAGAGAGAAAGTAGAGAGAAGTGAGAGTGAATTAGGTTTGGGGAAATTATGAAGTGATGAGTTAGTTTAATGACTAATAACTCTTTTATAGTCCCCAACTAACTTAATTAACCACCAAATAACCCCTAATTAATTAATTAATTAATTAAAAAATTAGGCTAGCCTTAAACAAATTTTGACAGTGAACTCCAAGCCCAAACGATGACTTTACGTCGAGGGGCGTAGTCCAAACCACGGACAGTCCTGGTCATTCATGGTTTGGATCAGACCCCTCCTATTTTATACATTTTGGAAAATGGCTAGGTATGAGCCAACGATCTCTATCGATGGGCCTTTGACCCATCGACGGCTCATTGTTTGGTATGTTAGTATCTACTTTCAATTGACAGCTTTTAGGGTCGAATGCTAGGGTCCTCTTCAAGGACCCTTAGGGTGGTCCTTGGGGAGTCATACCCGGACATTTCGACCATAAACAATCTCTAACATATATTTTAAACCTTTTTACCTAATTTGACTTAATTCTGACAAAAAACCCCTCGAAACACAACAAGGCACACTAGTTAATTTTTCATAAATATCCGGACGTCATGGTCGTTTCTTGACGTTTTGAATCTAACACTTCCTGATTAAGTTTATTAACTTTGTTAAAGTTTAGAAACACTATTTTAAGGCTTATTTCATCATGTCAGGCTATAGACTAAGTCATGGAATTCCGGAGTGTTACATGTGTTATCTAATCTTTTTTGCCCACATTTTAGTTAGCTAGTAAGTTTTAGTGGAAGACACGATCAAATACAATATAAAGTGCCAGTTGTGGCTACCTATTTTGGGAGATGGAAAACATTGTATCAGAGCTAGGTTGTATCTCAGGGGTTCAAAAGTCGAGTCTAGTACAATGTTGTATGCAGGTGTATTGTGCACCACACTTATAATCAAGTGGCTACAAGTTATTTAGGAATGGTTACATTTCTTTCAATTGATAGATCGTTCTATAAAAATGTTATAAGAACACCTGGAATCTAAATTGTGCTTTATAATTCTGATTTACCAGGCTACCCACGCTCCGAAGATGGTCCAACGAGATATAAGTATGAATCTAGGGGAACGTTCTAGCAATTTCCCATTAGGTCAAAGGCATAGATTTCTCTTGGAGGAACTAAAGTGAATCTCCAGGACCCTTTGTACAAGCTTTTTTGTCACCTATTGAAGCCCGAAAAGATTCAATACCCCAAGACTTACCAGTTTCAATTGTAGTTGAGGCTGCTAGGATACAAGACCTCTAGTACCTATTGTTCCCCACCAGAGTAAGGGGTGCAACGGATGAAGAGGCAGTTCAATTAATGAAAGGATAGATTATATGTATGAGAAACATATAGAGTGAGGAGATAATGCTCTTTGATGAATGAGTGACGTATAGAGTGAGGAGATGATGCTCGTAGAGATCGGCCAGAAAGCTCAAAGGTACATAAGTTTCTTCACTTGACCCCTGTATTATTCAAGCAATCTCGTTCTACTAACAATGTACATTACTTTATAGACCATCTTACAAAGTAGTGAGGGTGATGCATGCGTCTGTCATTAATGTTGTGGAGGTTTCTTCTTTGCGTGTACGTTATATAACTATCCTTTGGTAGGAGGCATGGGAGAGATCTAAAGGACCTGATACTCCACCAACTAAGTTGAGGACTTCTATGAGTCCTTACTATTTCTCTATTTTCTATGGGATGTCCGAGAGGCCCAAATTGACCAGTTTATTAATCTAACGCGAAGGGACATGAGTATGAGGAATTATAGCCACATGTTTAACTCATTGGTGAGATATACACCAGATATTTTACATACCATTAAAGTCAGAGTTCATCGTTTTGTATATGGATTGGAAGATCATTTGATTAGAGATTGCAAGTTAGCATACCTACGAAATGATTTAGATATTTCCCACATATATGTTTTCACCCAGACTATAAAAGACCTTTCTAGACCAATTCATGATACCCACAAAGATAGGGAGTAGAGTAAGAAGGCCATTACTATGGGTCTTATAAGGAACAAAAGTGTGATTTTACTCCGTCCATATTCATGGTTGATATTGTAGCTAGATGCCCACCTTTTACAACAGAAGTCCAGTCTTTAGAACCATGGTTGATGATGTAGTAAGCAGCCCTCCCTTGCAACACGTCACCATCCATTAGATTTTGGGAGGAGATTTGAATCCTAATTAGAGCACTTTTATAAATTAGTTAGTATTAAGTTGCTTGTAGTAATTTGTTTTATAATTTTAGAGCAAATTTTACTCTCTTTATTCCAAATTGTTGTTATATATATGTGTGTGTTGTTAACGTTGTGCTTCTACACTTTCCTGAATTTTCTTGTGAAACAATGCATTTTATTTTCTTATAATTTGGATTTTTTATGAGAAAATAATTATACAGTGGTTATATATGACTCCGTAACATATCTTATTTATGAAATATTCAATGAAATGAGGCATATATTTATCCTTGAAACTGATCATCAAAAATTTAAAGTGACGAAGGATCTTCAAGTTTGGAGTGAGTTCATAAACAATTGAAGATATTAGCAGATATGAACAAGTTAAAGCGCATTAAGCTTTTTAACTCTAAAATAATTTAGGCTATATTTTCTCTATGAAATTAATTACTACCGCTACATACATATATACATTCTAGATTTTTATTTTTTTTGTAGGAATTTTAGAAACTCTTCGTTCACTGTACGTAATTAACTACGTACTTACATTATCAACAATTATATTATTGACTATATTTTATGACTTTGGAAATGTTTGCTTAGTTACACACAAAATAAAGATTTTTAATTATCAATCACAACAGATCGGCAAAAATGTAACCTTTTATTGTATAATATTTATTTTTAAAATATCAACAAAGGAAATGTTGTTGTTAAATTGTTTATATTATAACATAGATTCCGGTAGCTAAAAGAGATTATAATATAACTATATGAACTTATCTAGCGACCAAGATTTGAATTAACGAAGGGAAAATTTTATTGCAAAAAAGATCCAATGACCAATTTTTTTCCCGTCACTAAAGATGTCTTAACTACCGGAATTGCATTTGGTCGATTAGTTTTAACGTCAGAACTACTAACGACCAGTGACGACCAATTATTATCCAGTCGTAAATGTCAAATAACGCTGGATTTTTCCTTTTATAGCCTAATTTTCCTTTTGGTAAAGACCAATTTTCTTGTAGTGTTTGGAACAATCTAATTTTTTACACTCTTTTTGTGCTTTACAGTTTATCTCTTATAAGTTTCACTCTAATTCGTACTTCCGCGTGTTTCAGATAACCATGCCTCCACGAAGAGCAGTTAGAGGTCGTCCAACAAGGGGAAATGTTGAACCACAGGAGTAAAGGGTACCTAATGCACCAAACATGCAACCTCAAGGAGAATTCACCAATCTTGAGTTCCGTGAGGCAATCCGTATGTTAAGGCAGGTTGTGACTAACCAAGTCGGGAAACAATGATGATCTCGAATAGAAGAGGTTGACACTTCAAGGATTCATGAGTTCTTTGAGGATGAATTGTCCAAGTTTTACTTGTTCAACCACTACCGAGTATCCAGAGAATTTCATCGAAGAACTTAAATAGGTGTTTGATGTGATGCATGTTGTTGATGCTGGGAGAGTTGAGCTATCTATATATCAACTAAAAAATTTTCATAGGACCTATTTTGATCATTGGTAGGAAGGTAGGGATGAGGATGCACCACATACGAGTTGTGCTTGTTTCGAAGAAGCTTTCTTGGAAGGTTTCTTTCCTCGAGAATTGAAAGAGGCTAAGGCAAGAGAATTTCTTACAATTAAGCAAAATTCTCTATGTGTGCATAAGTATGGGTTAAATTTCACCCAACTATCTCGATATGGTCCGAAATGGTTAACAACATGAGGAGTAGAATAAGTTTGTTTGTTGCTGGACTGGGTCGTTCATCAAGAAAAGAGGGAAGAGCATCAATGTTAATAGGTGACATGGACATATAAAGATTGATGGATTATTGCACTAGGTTAAGCAAGAGAAATTTAGGGATAGAGAAGAGCTCAGTAATAAGAGATCCAAGACAGTAAGTGAGTCTGGGTAGCAGGAAGGTGGTGTGAATCGTTCGTCCTTTCAAAAACAAAAGGGGCCTAAACCTTGATATGTTAGTGCCCCTGCAGAAAGAAACAAAGGTGAGAATCATGGCCAGAATTTGAAGCACTTCAGAGCTAGACCAGCGTAGTCTCAAAATAATGTGTCATAATGAGGTTGGTGGGCTTCTACATGAGCTCAGTGTAGTAGAACTCACCCAGGTAAGTGTTGTTATGGCCAGTCAAGTTGTTTAAAGTGTGGTCAAGAGGGTCATTCTATGAAAGACTGAACTACGAAAAATCAAGGCAGTGGAAATCTGGGCAATAGAACCAATCTTCATCAGTTACTCCACCAGACAAGGCTGCACCTAGATGAGCTACTTCCAGTATAGGCGGAGGATCAAACCGCCTCTATTCAATAACTAGTCTAAAAAAGAAAGAGAACTCCCAGATTTTATTGTTGGTATGATCAAAGTCTTTACTTTTGATGTTTATGCTTTTCTAAACCCATGGGCAAGTTTATCTTTTGTAACCCCTTGTGTTGCAAATAAGTTTGATATCCTCCTTGAGAAATTTTTTGCTTTTGTGTTTCTACACCGGTTAGGGAGTCTATTCTAGTAGAAAGAGTCTATCATGATTGTCCTATTTCCATCAATAAAAACAACACCATGGCTGATTTATTTGAGTTAGACGTGGTAGATTTTGATGTCATTCTAGGTATGGACTCGCTTCATGCCTGTATGCATCAATAGATTGTAGAACATGAGTTTTCAAGTTTCAAATTCCTAATAAGCCAGTCATAGAGTGTAGTAGTAGTTCAGTAGTACCTAAGGTTCATTTCATTTTGTACCTTAAGGCGAGATAGTTTGTTTTGAAGGGTGGAATCTATCACTTAGTCCGATTTGATGACTCAAGTGCTGAGGTAACTCTCATTCAATCAATTCATATAGTAAAAGAATTTCTAGAAGTCTTTCCCGATGATCTACTCGTAGTTCATCCTGAGAGAGAAATAAAATTCTACATAGACATCATTCCAGATACTCCTCATATCTTTATTCCACCATATAGAATGACACAAACATAGTTGAAAGATTTGAAAAAACGGTTGAAAGATCTGCTAGATAAGGGCTTTATTCAACCAAGTGTATCACCTTAGGGCGCTCCGGTCTTGTTTGTAAGAAAGAAAGATGGTTCCTTTAGGATGTGTGTACATTATCGTCAATTGAACAAGATTACCATCAGGAATAAATATTCTCTTCCAAGGATTGATGATCATTTCGATAAGCTTCAGGGTGCCACCGATCTTTCTAAGATAGATCTAAGATCTTGCTACCATTAGCTAAGAGTAAGGGAACCTGATACTCCAAAGACAACTTTCACAACAATATATGGGCATTATGAGTTTTTTGTCATGTCCTTTGGGTTGACCAATGCGCCTACAACATTCATAGATCTTATGAATAGAGTCTTCAAACCTTATTTAGATATGTTTGTTATCGTCTTCATTGATGACATACTAATCTATTCAAGGAATGAAGAAGATCATGCTAGACATCTCAGAATAGTTCTTCAGACTATGAAGGACAGAGAGTTGTATAACAAGTTCTGTACGTGTTTGTTTTGGCTTAAGTGTGTGGTATTCTTGGGCCACATAGTTTCTGGTTATAGAATTTTAGTTGATACGTAAAAGATTGAAGTAGTTAATAGTTGGCGTAGACCCACGTCTCCAACTGATATTATGAGTTTCTTGGGTTTGGACGGCTAATATAGAAGGTTTGTTGAGGGTTTTCATCCGATTAATCTCCTTTGACAAAATTGACTGATAATACAATTAAGTTTTAATTGTCTGAAATTTGTTAGAAAACTTGTAAGGCATTAAAAAAGAGGCTGACTACTGCCCCAGTTCTGACTTTACCGGAGGGTACTCAAGCCTTTGTAGTGTATTGTGATGCATCTAGAGTTGTTCTGGGTTGTGTCCAAATTCAGAATTGCAAGATTCTGGCATATGCCTCCACACAGTTGAAAGTCTATGAGAAAAACTACCCAACCATTACTTAGAGTTGGATATTGTAGTTTTTGCCTTGAGAATATGGTGTCACTACTTGCATGGCATTCATATTTTTATATTCACTGATCAGAAGAGTCTACAATATGTGTTCACTCAGAAAGAGCTTAATCTCAGACAAATGAGATGGTTTGAATTGCTCAAGGAGTATCACATGAGTATTCATTACCACCTAGGTAGGGCTAATGTGGTTGTCAATTCCTTAAGCATGTTGTCTATGGGTAGTACCACCCATTTTGAAGAAGAGGAGAAAGAACTAGAAAAAGATGTGCATAGACTTGCACGCTTAGGAGTCCGGATTATAGCTTCCACAAAAGGAGAAATAGTAGTGACAATGGGACTGAGTCATCGTTAGTGTCAAAAGTCAAAGAGAAGCAAGACCAAGATCCCATTTTGTTTAAATTGAAGGCAAATGTTCATAAGAAAAGAGTATTAGATTTTGAATAAGGGAGAGATGATGTATTGAGATATCAAGGTAGATTGTGTGTACCTATGGTTGATGGACACCAAGAGAGGATCATGGTTTTTAAATTTAATAAAGAGACAAGTCTCTATGAACACTCTAATGAAAGTATTGAGATTAACACACTTAATACTAATGAAGAGATGAGAAATCATCTATTAAGCTATGATGTCCGCGTACTAGAAGCCAACTTCCATGATGTATGAGTTGAATGTAATGGAACTTTATACTGAGAACCAATAGACTAGCTATGAGCGGTGATGCCTTATTTCGGGAAGGGCGGAGGTTCACGTAACTCTCATGAGATGAGACTGTCCGGCATGCCGGGTATGGGTCTCCTTATATCTCCTAGTCTTCGAACCTATACTGCCAATATAGGGATTTGGCTGGGTTAAATTCCCATGTACGCTAGCATATTTTGGGTCACTTTGGCCGGTGATTCAACCTCTTTTCGGTGTGGGGTTTCATGAAACTGGATTTCATGATGCTCACATGATCTATGTTGGTTAAAGTTAAAGTTCCCAATGAATGAATGAGGTCAGCCTCAAATGATGCCCACAATGAAAATGAATGATACCAAAGTTGTTAGAATAGGATAATCAAGAGGTGAGCTAAACTCAAGTAATGAGACTAGGTTATTCTTGATCATTGCACAGCAAGCCTGATGAAATTAATAAACTACATCCTAGGTATAACTGGTGTTTACACTAGCTTATGAACGAAATGAAATAAAGTACGTATGAATTAATGAAGCAGACTCTGTGTTTGCTAATGAAGACTTACTAGTTGAGGTCCCATATATTGAGCCCTCATTTTGGAAAGTCTTAATGTCAAGTCCATGATTCCAAGGTCTCATGGCATATGAATGAATGTTATAAAAGATTTTATGTTCTATATGCAATATGATATGTGCTATGTGTAAGATGTTATGTGTTCTGTGCAATATGATAAGTATGATGATGCATGTTACTTTCATGGCATGAATTTCCTAATCCAAATTTGGAAAGATCACTGACTTTCCTAATCCAAAGTTGGAAAGCTCACTGACTTTCCTAATACTAATTTGGAAAGTTTACTAACTTTCCTAATCCCAATTAGGCAAGTCCACTGACTTGACACTCCATAATCATGTTGTTAGGAAAGAGCTATTCTTACTAATGCATGTCCTTGGTGTGTGCTTGCATATACCCATACCTAGTACAAGTGTGTACTAATCTCATACAACTCTATATTTGTAGGTGCAGGCACAGGTGGACGTTAGAGCTTATAGGTTGGCGTTGCAGCTATCCGAACTTGGAGCTTTCATCCAAACTTGGTAGGCCCTCATGCTTTCGAGGATGTCTACCGTTATTATCTACCTTAGATGTACGCTTTATCTAGTGGAGCATGTTCCACTAGTGTTTCTTTCCACTTTCATTTCAGACTTTGTATTGGTGCCATTTTGGCAAAAATACGTTTAATGCAATTATGAACTGTTTCTTTCATTAGATTATCTCTATATTAGATGGTTGATTTGTGAACTCCCATGATGTTAAGTTTAAAATGTTTATCATGAAATAGTAAAACAAAAAGTTCAAATTTTCCGCAAAAATTAACCTAGATGAAGTAAGGATGACGTATGTAGGCTTGTCTGCGACCTCTGAGAGGTCAACGACGCCGATATCGTCTGGGGTCTAGATTCTGGCCATGACAAAGTTTGTATGATAGCACTAGGTTAAATTCCGAGAATAATGAGTTCACCTCAACCACATTGAGTAGTTTCTAAGTCATGGTAGTGAAGTGCACCTCTATCCTGGATTAGAGACTGCATGATGCGTAGGAAAATTTCCCTTCTTCTAATCTTATCGTGCTTTTCCTAATGTCTGATTTCTTGGTGTTATGAGCATGTCTAACATCAATCCTTATTGTTTTCAGAGAATGAATACTAGCAGGAAAGTTGGTCAGAGGAGAGGAGGTGCAGCTGCTGGGGGCAATCAGGTTCCACCCCAGACTCCAGCTGAAGGAGTGGCTATTCCGGTTAACCCAGCTGGGTTGACTGATGTGGATGTGCGGGCATCTCTGGCCCAGATGGCACAGGCCATCACTATGCAGTCCCAGTCCATGACTGCCCAGGTCAAATGGTTGAATGTTCAAAGGGAGAACCCATTGGTTCGTAGCATGGCTGACAGGCTGAGAGACTTCACGAGGATGAATCCTCCTATTTTCACAGGGTCTAAGACTTCAGAGGACCCCCAGGAGTTTGTGAATGAGGTGCATAAGATTTTTGTGGCTGTGGGGGCCACAGATGCTGAGAAAGCAGAGTTGGCCTCCTATCAACTCAACGATGTTGCACAGACTAGGTGCAAATTGTGGCAGGATAGCCGAGCTTTGGGCGGAGTTCCGATCACTTGGGAGCTGTTTAAGACAGCCTTCCTTGAGAGATTCTTTCCCAGGGAGATGAGGGAGGCAAAGGTTAAGGAGTTTATCAACCTTAAGCAGGGATCAATGACAATCAGGGAGTATTCCCTGAAGTTTGTTAGACTATCCAGGAGTAGATTCTTCACAAGGATTGCTGAGGATCTCGAGGAGGAGTGTAGGGCAGCTATGCTGCATGACAACATGGACTTTTCTAGGCTTATGGTCCATGTCCAGCAAGTGGAGGAAAGCAGGAAGAGGAATTACACTAGGGCAGGGAACATGTCAAGGCAAGCTGAGGAGAATTTTTCAAGGAAGAGTAGTACTGGAATCAGGGATAGGCCCAGGTTTATGAAGGGACTCTCCCACCAAGGGTAGTCAAGTTCATCCAAGGGTCGCTATGATAGGGATTCTGAGTCAAGAGTTAAGAGAAACAATGGAGTAGATACACCTCAGGAGAGGGCACCTTGCAGGAAGTGTGGCAAACTGCATGGAGGAGAGTGTATGATGGGCACTAACGCTTGTTACAGTTGTGGCAAACCGGGTCACATGGTGAAGGATTGTCCGAATAGGAGAAGTCAAGAACAAGGGAAGGAGAGAGTTCAGCCTAATGGTCCAAGTGAAGAGGCTCCAAGGAGGCAACGATTCTTCGCACTCAAGTCTAGGGGTGCTGGGGAAGGCACTTCTGATGAAGCCTCGGGTGCGTAGACTTAATTAGTCTTTCATATATTTGACTGTGTATGGTGTTTACGCACTAGTATGAGGTTAATATATTTGAGTCGTTATGTTGGTTGATAATTTGTATGACTTATATGTTGACTTAGGTTTTATGCTTTAATGAGACTAGTTTAGGAAAGAATTCTTTAGTCTATTAGTGTGAAGCTACTAGTAGGTTTCAAGGATGCGCACCATCATGTGAATCAGATATTCACCAATGGGAGTATTGAATTACCTATGTATGCATACGTTCTATAGACGACTTACTTATTGTTAGTAAAGAGTAGTGTCATTCGGGGACGAATGTTCCTTAGGGGGGGATAATGTAACAACCCTAAAAATGGATAAGATAAGTAATGCTTAATGTGTCAAGAATGCCTATGATTAGACCAGGGTTCACACGGATTGATGCGCGTAGAACCAGACCTCGGAACCTTTTCTACAATTAATCCAACTAACTTGGGGAGTTAGTTGAGCTTGGAAAGGTTGGGTCCAACCATGTAGGGCTCTCGAATACAAAGATCTACTCGAAATAGTCTTTACCGGACTTAAAAAGAGGAAATCTTAGGTTTGAACGGTCTAGGAGTAAAATAATATTTTTCCTGGCTAAGGGTAGTATCGTAATTACCCTAAATATGTAATTAATTATTTAACTAATAAGGTGGAGGGTCAATTTGGGGAGAGAGGACCGAAATTGAGCTCTTGAAGTGAAGTCTTGCTCCCCCCGGGTTCGAACCTAGGTGGAAGCAATGAATTAATGTGATTTTTATTTAAGCTATTGAATTAATGTAACTAATTAATAATTATTATTCATTAGCTGAGTTAAAATAAAAATAAAAATCAGATTTTTATTAAATAAACAAAACCCTATTGACTATGTCCTTAAACTAGACTCCTAAACCTCCTATAACTCTAACTCTCTGTTACGTTTATCTCTCCAATCTCACGCTCAATCTCTCTTCTTCTTTCACACAAAAATTCTCTGCCAAAATAAGATACAAAAGCAGAAAAATAAACCAAGTTCTTCACACTTGAAGAACTCACACGAAATCACAAGAAAACAAACGTTAATCGCACACTAGGCTAACACTAGGCTAAGAGAGGTTGTCATTCGAGTGTATTTGACATTGAGGAGGCTTAGACGTGTTCTTGGGAGGAATTTTTGGGCAGCAAGTCAAGGGTTTAACGTCAAAAAGGTATGGGTTTTCTTCTCTCTTAGTCCCTTTCCCAAGAGACCCCTTAAGGTTCATATTATTCATTCGAAAACTAGGATTGTTTCCCCTTTTGCATGCCCCTGTCACTAGCTCCCAATGAATCGTAGTTTGGGTATGATTGCTGGTATATTTAGGTGTATATTATGTTTTCGTGATGAATATAATTATGTTTGTGTACTTGAAATCGTATGAAAGACAACCCGTGTGTTCGAAATTATGTGCAAGTGTGTATGTGCAAGCATGTTACAGTGACTAAGGTTCTCTGTTAAATGCTCCAAAAAGCTTAATGTATTATGGTTGTCTTTTTACGTCTATAAACTGAGGTAAGTCATGATGATCATATGAAACGTTATGTGGCTGGATTAAATGAGAAATTCTTGGCTAAACGAATCCATGAAAATGCACCTAAAACGTTATAAATGAACCATGAAATTTCCCTAAGAACTAATGTGTAATTTGATGAAAAAGGTGTAGAAAAATCGTGGAATAAATTTCCAGAACCTGGAAATAGGCTTTAGAAAGAATCAGGAAATTTTGGACGTCAAAAAAATTAAAAAAAAAAAAAAGTGAGGTCTGTAGGGATCGAACCCAGGAACTCACTAAGGCAACCTTTATTAATAAACAAAAAGGAATGTCTCAGGTGGGGCTCGATCTGGGGGCATTGGTCAGTGAAATTCGCAAGGGAAGAAAAAAGAGAATTAAATGAAATGCAGTTGTGGGGTTTCGATCCAACAACACGGAAGACGCCTGTTAAATTAAAAAAAATATATATGGGGTCGTGGGGAATCGATCCCACGCCCCTCAGCGAATGCAGTAACTAATAAAAAGAAAAAGGGGTCTTGGGGAATCGATCCCACGCCCCTCCACGCCTGCAGTAATTAAAAAAAAAAAGGGGATGTGGGGGATCGATCCCACAACCCCTTGGTTAGTAGCAAAATAGGAGCATAAGAGAAGGCTTATAAAATTCATTAAAAATTATGGGGTCGTGGGGAATCGATCACACGCCCCTCAGTAAGTTGTAGCAAGCTTAAATGAGAAAGGAAAAATGAAAAAAAAAGAATTGTGAGGCGTGGGAATAGAACCCAAGACCTCGTAGGCAGATTCAAGGAGAAAAATTAAAAGAAATTAAAGAGGGGCTGTGGGGGTTCGAACCCATAACCCTCGGACAAAGGAGAGAAAGTAATAGTAAAGAAAATAAATAGCAAATGAGGTTGTGGGGGTTCGATCCCACATCCTCTTAGTTTCATTGAGCAAAAAATGAAGAGAGAAATTAAGGGAAAAATAAAATGAAAGCATTGGGGCTCGATCTTGGGTCCCCAAGCCGTATGGATCAAACCAAAATGAATAAAAAAAATGTAAGTGTTGTCCAAGGGATTCGAAATTGGGTTCCCTTGCCCAAATTTCCGTATTGATACATAAGTCATACGTGAATTAAATGTTCAAGAACAATGCCACCAACTTAGATCAAAATAGGGATCTTGGCATACATACAAGATGCATAAGTCTTGTACTACATAATCTTAGGAAGATATGAGTCACTTAACGAACTATGAATGAAGTCTCATGGCTTGTATGTATAGACCCATAAGTCTAGCATACGTTTAAAAATAAGTGAACCTAAGATGTATGTAATGAAATAATGTAACCCTAGAAGGGTTAAGTACGAGTGTAAGATACACTAAATGGCCAAGAGCATTGGCATACGATGAAATAAATATTATGTAATGAAATGATGAAACCCTAGAAGGGTTAAGTAAGAGTGTGAAACACACAAATGGCCAAGTGCATTGGCATATGATGAAATGAACATTCACGTAAAATGGGGTGAGTAATTAGGAAGAGCAATTGTTCTAATGTTAATGAATGTGGTGACAACATGATATGAGGCTAATGTAAAAGATGAGAACAATCTCAAATGAGCCTAAGTAAATGTTACCAAAACGTACTCACCTATGAGAGTGTAAAGTTAATGAAGAGACCAGTCTCTATGAACACTCTAATGAAAGTATTGAGATTAACACACTTAATACTAATGATGAGATGAGAAATCATCTATTGAGCTATGATGTCCTCGTACTAGAAGCCAGCTTCCATGACGTATGAGTTGAATGTAATGGAACTTTATACTGAGCACCGATAGACTAGCTATGAGCGGTGATGCCTTATTTCGGGAAGGGCGGAGGTTCACGTAACTCTCATGAGATGAGACTGTCCGGCATGCCGGGTATGGGTCTCCTTCTATCTCCTAGTCTTCGAACCTATACTGCCAATATAGGGATTTGGCGGGGTTAAATTCCCATGTACGCTAGCATATTTTGGGTCACTTTGGCCGGTGATTCCACCTCTTTTCGGTGTGGAGTTTCATAAACTGGATTTCATGATGCTCACATGATCTATGTCGATTAAAGTTAAAGTTCCCAATGAATGAATGAGGCCAGCCTCAAATGATGCCCACAATGAAATGAATGATACCAAAGGTGTTAGAATAGGATAATCAAGAGGTGAGCTAAACTCAAGTAATGACACTAGGTTATTCTTGATCATTGCACAGCAAGCCTGATGAAAGTATTAAACTACATCCTAGGTATAACTGGTGTTTACACTAGCTTATGAACGAAATGAAATAAAGTACGTATGAATTAATGAAGCAGACTCTGTGTTTGCTAATGAAGACTTCCTAGTTGAGGTCCCATATGTTGAGCCCTCATTTTGGAAAGTCTTAATGTCAAGTCCATGATTCGAAGGTCTCATGGCATATGAATGAATGTTATAAAAAAATTTATGTTCTATATGCAATATGATATGTGCTATGTGTAAGATGTTATGTGTTGTGTGCAATATGATAAGTATGATGATGCATGTTACTCTCATGGCATGACTTTCCTAATCCAAATTTGGAAAGATCACTGACTTTCCTAATCCAAAGTTGGAAAGCTCACTGACTTTCCTAATCCAAATTTGGAAAGTTTACTAACTTTCCTAATCCCAATTTGGCAAGTCCACTGACTTGACACTCCATAATCATGTTGTTAGGAAAGAGCTATTCTTACTCATGCATGTCCTTGGTGTGTGCTTGCATATACCCATACTTAGTACAAGTGTGTACTAATATCATACAACTCTATATTTGTAGGTGCAGGCACAGGTGGACGTTAGAGCTTATAGGTTGGCGTTGCAGCTATCCGGACTTGGAGCTTTCATCCGGACTTGGTAGGCCCTCATGATTTCGAGGATGTCTACCGTTATTATCTAGCTTAGATGTAGGCTTTAGCTAGTGGAGCATGTTCTACTAGTGTTTCTTTCCACTTTCATTTCAGACTTTGTATTGGTGCCATTTTGGCAAAAATACGTTTAATGCAATTATGAACTGTTTCATTCATTAGATTATCTCTATATTAGATGGTTGATTTGTGAACTCCCATGATGTTAAGTTTAAAATGTTTATAATGAAATAGTAAAACAAAAAGTTCAAATTTTTCCCTAAAATTAACCTAGATGAAGTAAGGATGACGTATGTAGGCTTGTCTGCGACCTCTGAGAGGTCATCGACGCCAATATCGTCTAGGGTCTAGATTATGGCCATGACAAAGTTGGTATGAGAGCACTAGGTTAAATTCCGAGAATAATGAGTTCACATCAACCACATTGAGTAGTTTCTAAGTCATGGTAGTGAAGTGCACCTCTATCCTGGATTAGAGACTGCATGATGCGTAGGAAAATTTCCCTTCTTCTGATCTTATCGTGCTTTTCCTAATGTCTGATTTCTTGGTGTTATGAGTGTGTCTAACATAAATCCTTATTGTTTTCAGAGAATGAATACTAGCAGGAAAGTTGTTCAGAGGAGAGGAGGTGCAGCTGCTGGGGGCAATCAGGTTCCACCCCAGGCTCCAGCTGAAGGAGTGGCTATTCCGATTAACCGAGCTGGGTCGACTGATGTGGATGTGCGGGCATCTCTGGCCGAGATGGCACAGGCCATCACTATGCAGTCCCAGGCCATGACTGCCCAGGTCAACCGGTTGAATGTTCAAAGGGAGAACCCATCGGTTGGTAGCATGGCTGACAAGCTGAGAGACTTCACGAGGATGAATCCTCCTATTTTCACAGGGTCTAAGACTTCAGAGGACCTCCAGAAGTTTGTGAATGAGGTGCATCAGATTTTGGTGGCTATGGGGCCACAGATGCTGAGAAAGCAGAGTTGGCTTCCTATCAACTCAACGATGTTGCACAGACTGGGTGCAAAATGTTGCAGGATAGCCGAGCTTTGGGCGGAGTTCCGATCACTTGGGAGTTGTTTAAGACAGCCTTCCTTGAGATATTCTTTCCTAGGGAGATGATGGAGGCAAAGGTTAAGGAGTTTATCAACCTTAAGCAGGGATCAATGACAATCAGGGAGTATTCCCTGAAGTTTGTTAGACTATCCAGGTATGCCACTTCTCTTGTGTCTAACAGGAGAGACGAGATGAGTAGATTCTTCACAAGGATTGCTGAGGATTGAGGAGGAGTGTAGGGGCAGCTATGCTGCATCAACATGGACTTTTTAGGCTTATGGTCCATGTCCAGCAAGTGGAGGAAAGCAGGAAGAGGAAGTACACTAGGCAGGGAACATGTCAAGGCAAGCTGAGGAGAATTTTTCAAGGAAGAGTAGTACTGGAATCAGGGATAGGCCCAGGTTTATGAAGGGACTCTCCCACCAAGGGAGTCAAGTTCATCCAAGGGTCGCTATGATAGGGATTCTGAGTCAAGAGTTAAGAGAAACAATGGAGTAGATACACCTCAGGAGAGGGCACCTTGCAGGAAGTGTGGCGAACTGCATGGAGGAGAGTGTATGATGGGTACTAACGCTTGTTACAGTTGTGGCAAACCGGGTCACATGGTGAATGATTGTCCGAATAGGAGAAGTCAAGAATAAGGGAAGGAGAGAGTTCAGCCTAATGGTCCAAGTTAAGAGGCTCCAAGGAGGCAATTATTCTTCGCACTCAAGTCTAGGGGTGCTAGGGAAGGCACTTCTGATGAAGCCTCGGGTGCGTAGACTTAATTAGTCTTTCATATATTTGACTGTGTATGGTGTTTACGCACTAGTATGAGGTTAATATATTTGAGTCATCATGTTGGTTGATGATTTGTATGACTTATATGTTGACTTAGGTTTTATGCTTTAATGAGACTAGTTTAGGAAAGAATTCTTTAGTCTATTAGTGTGAAGCTACTAGTAGGTTTCAAGGATGCGCACCATCATGTGAATCAGATATTCACCAATGGGAGTATTGAATTACCTATGTATGCATACGTTCTATAGATGACTTACTTATTGTTAGTAAAGAGTGTGTCATTCGGGACGAATGTTCCTTAGGGGGGGATAATGTAACAACCCTAAAATGGATAAGATAAGTAATGCTTAATGTGTCAAGAATGCCTATGATTAGACCAGGTTCACACGGATTGATGCGCGTAGAACCAGACCTCGGAACCTTTTCTACAACCAAGCCAACTAACTTGGGGAGTTAGTTGAGCTTGTAAAGGTTGGGTCCAACCATGTAGGGCTCTCGAATACAAAGATCTACTCGAAATAGTCTTTACCGACTTAAAAAGAGGAAATCTTAGGTTTGAAGGTCTAGGAGTAAAATAATATTTCCTGGCTAAGGGTAGTATCGTAATTACCCTAAATATGTAATTAATTATTTAATTAATAAGGGGAGGGCAATTTGGGAGAGAGAGGACCGAAATTGAGCTCTTGAAGTGAAGTCTTGCTCCCCCCGGGTTCGAACCTAGGTGGAAGCAATGAATTAATGTGATTTTTATTTAAGCTATTGAATTAATGTAACTAATTAATAATTATTATTCATTAGCTGAGTTAAAAAAAATAAAAATCAGATTTTTATTAAATAAACAAAACCCTATTGACTAAGTCCTAAAACTAGACTCCTAAACCTCCTATAACTCTAACTCTGTCTTACGTTTATCTCTCCAATCTCACGCTCAATATCTTCTTCTTCTTTCACACAAAAATTATCTGCCAAATAAGATACAAAAGCAGAAAAATAAACCAAGTTCTTCACACTTGAAGAACTCACACGAAATCACAAGAAAACAAACGTTAATATCACACTAGGCTAAGGAGGTTGTCATTCGAGTGGAGTTGACATTGAGGAGGCTTAGACGTGTTCTTGGGAGGAGTTTTTGGGCAGCAAGTCAAGGGTTTAACGTCAAAAAGGTATGGGTTTTCTTCTCTCTTGGTCCCTTTTCCCAAGAGACCCCTTAAGGTTCATATTATTCATTCGAAAACTAGGATTGTTTCCCCTTTTGCATGCCCCTGTCATTAGCTCCCAATCAATCGTAGGTTGGGTATGATTGCTGGTAGATTTAGGTGTATATTATGTTTTCGTGATGAATATGATTATATTTGTGTACTTAAATCGTATGAAAGACAACCCATGTGTTCGAAATTATGTGCAAGTGTGTGTGTGCAAGCATGTTACAGTGACTAAGGTTCTCTGTTAAATGCTCCAAAAATTTAATGTATTATGGTTGTATTTTTACGTCTATAAACTGAGGTAAGCCGTGATGATCATATGAAACGTTATGTGGCTGGATTGAGTGAGAAATTCTTGGCTAAACGAATCCATGAAAATGCACCTAAAACGTTATAAATGAACCATGAAATTCCCTAAGAACTAATGTGTAATTTGATGAAAAAGGTGTAGAAAAATCGTGGAATAAATTTCCAGAACCTGGAAAATAGGCTTTGAAAGAATCTGGAAATTTTGGACGTCAAAAAAATTAAAAAAAAAAGTGAGGTCTGCAGGGATCGAACCCAGGACCTCACTAAGGCAACCTTTATTAATAAACAAAAAGGAATGTCTCAGGTGGGGCTCGATCTGGGGCATTGGTCAGTGAAATTCGCAAGGGAAGAAAAAAAGGAATTTAAATGAAATGCAGTTGTGGGGTTTTGATCCCAACAACACGGAAGAAACGTCTGTTAAATTAAAAAAATATATATGGGGTCGTGGGGAATCGATCCCACGCTCATCAGCGAATGCAGTAATTAATAAAATAAAAAGGGGTCTTGGGGAATCGATTCTACGTCCCTCCACGCCTGCAGTAATTAAATTAAAAAAAAAGGGATGTGGGGGATCGATCCCACAACCCCTTGGTCAGTAGCGAAATAGGAGCATAGAGAAGGTTATAAATTCATTAAAAATTATGGGTCGTGGGGAATCGATCCCACTTCCCTCAGTAAGTGTAGCAAGCTTAAAGGAGAAAGGAAAAATGAAAAAAAAAGAATTGTGAGGCGTGGGAATCGAACCCACACCTCCTAGGCAGATTCAAGGAGAAAAATTAAAAGAAATTAAAGAGGGGCTGTGGGGGTATGAACCCATAACCCCTCGGCCAAAGGAGAGAAAGAATAGTAAAGAAAATAAAAAGCAAATGAGGTTGTGGGGGTTCGATCCCACATCCTCTTAGTTTCATTGAGCAAAAAATGAAGAGAGAAATTAAGGGAAAAATAAAATGAAAGCATTGGGGCTCGATCTTGGGTCCCCAAGCCGTATGGATCAAACCAAAATGAATAAAAAAAATGTAAGTGTTGTCCAAGGGATTCGAAATTGGGTTCCCTTGCCCAAATTTCCGTATTGATACATAAGTCATACGTGAATTAAATGTTCAAGAACAATGCCACCAACTTAGATCAAAATAGGGATCTTGGCATACATACAAGATGCATAAGTCTTGTACTACATAATCTTAGGAAGATATGAGTCACTTAACGAACTATGAATGAAGTCTTATGGCTGTATGTATAGACCCCATAAGTCTAGCATACGTTTAAAAATAAGTGAACCTAATGTATGTAATGAAATAATGTAACCCTAGAAGGGTTAAGTACGAGTGTAAAATACACTAAATGGCCAAGAGCATTGGCATACGATGAAATAATTATTATGTAATGAAATGATGAAACCCTAGAAGGGTTAAGTAAGAGTGTGAAACACACAAATGGCCAAGTGCATTGGCATATGATGAAATGAACATTCACGTAAAATGGAGGTGAGTAATTATGAAGAGCAATTGTCTAATGTTAATGATTGTGGTGACAACATGATATGAGGCTAATGTAAAAGATGAAATAATCTCAAATGAGCCTAAGTAAATGTTACCAAAACGTACTCACTATGATATGAGAATGTAAATTAATGAGGGACCAGTCTCTATGAACACTCTAATGAAAGTATTGAGATTAACACACTTAATACTAATTATTGAGATGAGAAATCATCTATTGAGTTATGATGTCCTCGTACTAGAAGCCAGCTTCCATGACGTATGAGTTGAATGTATGGAACTTATATACTAGCACCGATAGAACTATCTATGTGCGGTGATAGCTCTATTCGGGAGGCGGAGGCTCTTACTCTCACTGAATGACTGTCGTGCGCGGGTATGGGCTCTCTTATCATTCCCTAGTCTTCAAACTATACTGCAACTATAGGGATGGCGGGTTAAATTCCCATGTACGCCTAGCATGTTTTGGGTCACTTTGCCAGTGATTCACCTCTTTCGGTGTGGGGTTTCATGACCCTGGTTTCATGATGCTCACATGATCTATGTCGGTTAAAGTTAAAGTTCCAATGAAGAATGGGTCAACCTCAAATGATGCACACAATGAATGAATGACACCAAAGGGTAGTTAGGAATCAAGATAGCTAGATCAAGTATGCACTAGGTTATTCTTGATCATTCACAGCAAGCCCGATGAAATTATTAACTACATCCTAGGTATAACTTGTTTTCACACTAGCCTATGAACGAAATAAAATGAAGTACGTATGAATGAATGAAGCAGACTCTGTGTGCGCTAATGGACTTCCTAGTTGAGGTCCCATATGTTGAGCCTCATTTGGAAAGTCTTAATGTCAAGTCCATGATTCCAAGTCTCATGGCATATGAATGATGTTATAAAAGATGCTTATGTGTTATATGCAATATGATATGTGCTAGGTGTGTATTTTTTTGCAATTTGATAAGTATGATGATGCATGGTCTCTGAAGGCATCCCTTTCCTAATCCAATTTGGAAAGCTCGCTTCAATCAGTCTCATCTGTCCTCCTAATCCAAATTGGAAAGTTCACAACTTTCCTAATCCATCCTTTGGCAAGTCCATGACTATGACTTTCCATAATCATGTTGTTATATTCTTATTCATGCATGTCCTTGTGGTGCTTGCATATACCATTCTTAGTACAAGTGTGTACTAATCCCAACTCTCTCATTTGTAGGTCAGGCACAGGTGGACGCTAGAAGCTTACAGCGTTGACGTTGCAGCTATCCAGACTTGGAGCTTTCATCCGGACTTGTTAGGCCCTCATGCTTTCGAGGATGCTCTACCGTTATTATCTACCTTAGATGTAGGCTTTAGCTAGTGGAGTATGTTCCACTAGTGTTTCTTTCCACTTTCATTTCAGACTTTTTGTTGGTGTCGTTTGGCAAAAATACGTTTAATGCAATTATGAACTGTTTCTCATTTGATTAAGCCTTTTAATCTTTAATGGTTATTGTAACGCCCATTGATGTTAAGTTTAAAATGTTTAGCATGAAATAGTAAACAAAAACTTTTTCTCGCTCTCATGAAGTAGGATGACGTAAGTAGGCTTGTCTGCGACCTCCGGAGAGGTCAACGATGCCGGTCTCATCTGAGGTCTAGATTTTGGTCGTTCTCAAGTGTCACTAAATTCCGAGAATAATGAGTTCACATCAACCACATTGAGTAGTTTCTAAGTCATGTAGTAAAGTCGCACTCGTCTCTCACTGCATGCGTAGGAAAATTTCCATTCTTCTGATCTTATCGTGCTTTTCTAATTTTTATTGTCGTATGAGCGTGTCTCACTCTCTCTTCCTGTTTTAGAATGAATACTAGGAGGGAACGTGGAGAGACGCGCTCGCGGCATCGTCCCTCGCTCTAAGATGCTCCGCGCCAGCGCTTCGCGCTCGCGAGTACGGCCATCTCTGGCCCAGATGCACAGGCCACTACTATGCAGGGCCAGGCCATGACTGCCCTGGTCAACCGGCAGAATGTTCAAAGGAGAACCCACCGGTTCGTAGCAGTTCTGCAGCCTGAGAGACTCACGAGGATAAATCCACCTATTTTCACCTTCATACTTTCAGAGGACCCTAGGAGTTTGTAGATGAGGTGCATAAGATTTTGGTGGCTATGGTGGCCACAGATGCTGAGAAAGCAGAGTTGGCTTCCTATAAACTCAAGGATGTTGCACAGACTTGGTGAAAAATGTGCCAGGATAGCCGAGCTTGGGCGGAGTTCCGGTACTTGGGAGCTCTTTAAGACAGCCTTCCTGGAGAGATTCTTTCCCAGGGAGATGAGGGAGGCAAAGGTGGAGTTTATCAACCTAGCGCAGGATCAATGACATCAGGGAGTATTCCCTGAAGTTTGTCTACCGTATCCACTTCTCTTCTCTGTCTAACAGCAGAGACAGAAGTCTTACATTATTACTGGCTCTCCTCGTCAGCGGGCAGCTATGGTGCATGACAGCATGGACTCTCCTCTCTCAGCAAGTGAGGAAAGCAGGAATAGGAAGTACACTAGGGCAGGGAACATGTCAAGCAAGCTGAGGAGAATTTTTCAAGGAAGAGTAGTACTAGAATCAGGGATAGGCCCAGCGTTTATGAAGGGAATCTCCCACCAAGGGGAGTCAAGTTCCATCCAAGGGTCGCTATGATAGGATTCGGAGTCCAGAGTTAAGAGAAACAATGGAGTAGATAACCTGACGGCCTTGCGCGCAGTGTGGCAAACTGCATGGAGGAAAGTCTATGATGGGCACTAACGCTTGTTATAGTTGGTCAACCGCGGCTCCACTGGTGAAGTATTGTCCGAATAGGAGACGTCAAGAGACAAAAGGAAGGAGAGAGTTCAGCCTAATGGTCCAAGTGAAGAGGATCCAAGGAGGCAACGATTCTTCGCATCAAGTCTCGTTCTGGGTGTAGAGGGAGAGCAATTCTGATGAAGCCTTCGGGTGCGTAGCCTAATTAGTCTTTCCATTATTGACTGTGTATGGGTTTATGCACTAGGTTATTGAGTCATGTGCTGATCTCTTATACATTGACTAACGTTTTATCTTTAATGAGACTAGTTTAGGAAAGAATTCCTGTCTTTGCTCTCTTAAGTCTTCAGATGCGAAACCATCATGTGAATCAGTATATCACCCATGCAAGTATTGAATTACCTATGTATGCATACGTTCTATAGATGACTTACTTATTGTTAGTAAAGAGTAGTGTCATTCGGGAACGAATGTTCCTAAGGGGGGGTGTAACAACCCTAAAAATGGATAAGATAAGTAATGCTTATGTGTTCAAGATGCTTTAGTGGTTTCACTCATTCAATGCGCGTAAACCAAACATCGGAACCCCTTTCTAAAGGCAAGCCAACTAACTTGGAGATTTATTGAGCTTTTGAAAGCTCCCTTCTCAATCTCATCTACTCTGTTTTTCGGAGATTAAAAAGAGGAAATCTTAGATTTGAAGGGTCTAGGGGTATGTCACGACCGAAAGCACCCCCTAGAAGTTAGGGAAAACCCTTCGAATCGTGACCGGGTGTACTTGACCCTTTGGGTCTCGTACAAGCCTCTAACTAGCATTCATAACATAATCATGAAACAGTTGCCCTTTTCACGATAATAATAATAAAAGGAGGTCTTTTACTAAATACTAAGAAATTCTTATCGTCACAAGCCAACTTAAGACACAACTTGGAATCTAGAGGACACTGACCCCTTTACGATAAGTAATACATTTTTAAGTATTAATAAAGAAACAAGAAACATAAAACTATGTCCTCGAATATATGAGACAACCAAATCTCTGAGAGATAAAGTTCCCAAGCTTCGACCGATCTCCCAAAAGGGCTCTCCCCTATACTCATAAGGTATAAAAAGTATTGAGGTTAGTAAACAATGTACTAAGTATGGCATATGCAAAAAAATGCCAAAAGGGACATTTTAGTAAGATAGCTTTTTATGCATTCAAATATAATCTTCATGAATCTAGAAGCAAACCCACATAAGAATTCAGACACTTCTCTCTCAAACTTAAGTAAACAAAAGGAACTTTCTCTAACCTTTGCTAAACTTGCAATTAATTGAATAAAAGCATCATAGTGAACATCTTCTCTTCTCGACAACTCTCTGCTGCTACTCCTCTTCTCCTTTGAAGTTGCCTAACCCAAGGTTATCCTAGACTCCCTAAGGTGAGCCAAGAAGGGACTCTCATTACACTCCCTAGCACAACACAAAGCGACCCTTAAGCTACCAAATCTTAGGCTTACTTCGTTAGAAATCAAATCCACGCCCTTGGCTACATTGCTAAACACTCTCTTAGTCTACCATGCTGCTAGCTCCATCCCCTCTCTCCACTCAACTCCTGGATTCCATTTACTCAAGTACTCACAATAATCCTCCATAACACTACACCATAGTACTCATTCACACGGATTTCATGACGAGTGTCTTCTCCCATAGTAGGTATAGGTCACACCAAGTGCAATGTGCGATGCAGCCCTCACTCACTCCCACTAATGTGGATTGAAGCACTTCACGGACATACATACACCATTTCACACATACACAAGATAATTAGTTTCAAATCAATTCTTTTGTGGCGTCGTTACCGACAAAGACCATGAGAGCTAGACATGGAATCCCGATATTAACCCTACTCGGATGAGGATCCTTACTTGCCTAGTGTAAGGTCATGCTTCTTAGCGTTACACTCTTTCACACTACACCTATGCGCGGCACATAGTTAAGGATAAGGAGATTGTTACTAAGTAACTCACTCTCTCAACGGGCACCACTCACTCTCACACGACGGACTAATTGATTCGCACATCTCAAACTAACGAAGTGCAATCCACCTCCCTTCTATTCCTCCGGTGCTAGGCATAAACTCCACACGGATTTCTCAACATAACAGTCTATCTTAGAAAGCTCCATAGGAAATGGAGAGGTTGTTACTAGACACTACATCAACTCGACGTGTCCACCTCATCTCCTTTTGCTCAATTAACATAATACAAATCTTAAAAGAGTTTGTGTACATGTGCCAACTTGCCTGCCTTCATCATTATCATCAAGTTCTACTCATACTTTAACATTGATTCATCAAGCTACACACTCTACATACTCTCTCACATCATATACTTCATTTAGACATAAGCTAGGTCAAACATGAAATTCAAGCTACATCAAAACCAACCACAGACCCATTTTCCAATATATCTTCATTCTCACTTTGACCTTCAAGCATCTCACTCATCACTCTCAGTCCAAGTCATCAATAGCACCGCACTCGCAACACTACCACTCAATTCATTCTTATACAATGAGAGCCAACTCATCGACAAATCAAAACTCCTTCATCAGCCTTTTCACTCTCATCCATATTAAGGCCTCCTAGGGAGTAGCTACACCAACATGACAAATACAAGAAGACCCAAGTTCATACCCTACTCAAAATCTGCTCACATAACCCAATTTCAAGTCAAAAATTGAAGTATGCATAAACAAGAGTTTCATGGAGTTTTTAACATCAACCATCTATTCAAACCAAGATAAATACATTTAAACCTAACACAAAGTTAAAAAAAAACCCATAATAGAAATCAAAGTTTAGAGAAAGTTGGTTTAAAACCCCTTTTTGAAAACCATCTCTTCTTAACTTCACGTATTCAGAATGGACCCTATCTTGAGAGAAAGAACCCACGAATTTGATGAAGAAACAAGTCCCAATCCGTCCTCCTATCCTTCCTTGACTCTAGCTTCCGAGAGTTGGAGAGTTTTTTCTTGAGAGAAAGAGAGAGTTGGATTTGAAGTGAGAGGGTCTTGTCTAGGTCTAGGGTTAACAACTAATTAATAAACCTAAAACACGCAAAATACACTTAGGGTCTTATAAGACTTGGGTGATTTACATAAAAACACCCTAAGCTGGCAGCCTTTAAATCATGCACTGGCAGGCTCGTCGACGAGACCTCCTCGCGGCCGGGACCGTCACCGGGTTTTTCCCCACCACGGAACCCCCGTTTTCACGGGTTCCGTCGAGGAACACTTGGCTTCTAAATGGAGCGTGTCCCAATTTCACCTCTCTGTCACCGCACGACGCTGCTGGCTCGACGGACCGTCCTGAGTACGACGGACCGTCGCATGGCCGTGTGAGCTACTGATGGGCAGACTTGCCACGTCCTGGGGCCCTTCATCTAGAGTCCTTGGGGTCCTAGGAGAGGTCGTGCAGAACCGTATCTCAAGAAGACCCACTAAACCCCTATAATCGTACCGAACAGGATCATAAAGAGACCACTCACTTGTCGTTGTTCTCCAAGCTCATGTCACACTCTGCAGTCGAGCTCATAAACGAGGATCCTCATACGAATAAGGCTCGCCAGTGAAGATTAAATAGGCGAAGTACATTTACTAGTCAACTCAACAGTCCGGAACTCCAAATAGGACAGTTGGATCTAATTCTGAACTTCCCAAACTTAACCATACTTTTGCACACTGCTACGCGAACACCCCAATAAACGTAAATCCGGATTGCACTGTAAATATCATACTCAAGATAACACTACTCGTTGAGGCCTCCTTACGTTCACCCTTTAAATTCATTTCTCGGCGTTCATATTCTCACTCGAACGTTCGGAGAAAGTAAATTCATTGCTTTCCACTCGATATGACACTGAGATAATTTAAATACGAACACAACAAGACTCAACTTAGAGCACCATATCATATAACACAATTAACATAATCAACAAGTCTCAGAACACACCTACACTAATCACAAGAGCTTTATCCATCAATATAAGGACACTATACATCATTATACACCTATGTACTCATTCAGCATATAGTCCCTACTCAATGGTTCGATCTTTCCACCCATCACAACCATTCACTCCTCAAATACCAGTCTACATCAAATTGTCAAACCAACAATACTGATAAATCACCTTCGTTAACTTCTTTAACTAAGTGACTTCCAAAGAGTAATGCGTATCCTCACGCTCCTATCCACTAGAGTGAAGCTGTAATAATCATTACACGAGTGCTCTCAAATAGAAAACACACATTCATCGGCTATTAAGCACACATTGAAACTTAAAATTCAAGACAAAACAACTCTTCGAAAAATGCCAATTAATGTTTATTTCTAGTTCTCTCTATATGTTTTCTACATGATTCGAGTTGTACGTGTCGGCCCATGTTATCTCCAAATGTTTGCGCAAAAAAGAATCATTTTCTCTGTGAGCAAGGTATTCATCAACGAAAACGCTACGGACATAGTCAATCACTTACGAAAGATATAGAGAACCCTTATTAATGGAACTACACTTCATAAAGCACAAATAATAACAGTTAGCGATAGTAGTCTCGTGAGAGGGTGTGTTATACCTTAACATAACGCTATTCAATCAGGGTACCCCATTTAATGTATTTCTCTTTCCGTACAGCCTCTCCTCCAAATCATGAAAGAGGAGATGTCACCCTTTCTATTCGAGTGCTTCTGTCAGATAGCGATAATCTAAGGCAGAAGAGTTAAGCTTATAGAAGATTCTATATAGTACGAAAAATAAATATCATCTCCCCCTATTGTTAGTTCAAAGGATATATTGTGGGCTGACTACTCTCATTATAATTGTAGTGCATTATAGGCACACTTTACAAAATATATTGCTAACCACGATCGCATAAACACTAAACTCTCCAATACCGTATGTTCGGCACCGAGCCGACACTTTACCCCCAATCGCTATCGCTCGCCACAAGTACACTTATGGGAGCGAGCACTTCGTCACTATTCATCAAGGCAACCATGCATCCACCACTATATGGAGCAACGCAAATGAAGATTTGCACTTCTTGGAATGACACCTCCATCCTTGTTACTTAACCCATATCATGCAAATAACTCATTGGGGAAACACTCTTCTCTCTCTCTCTTCTCTCTAGAGTCAATCACCCTAAGTCTCTTTACTCTACTCTCTTCCCAAATATTGTGAACTCCGTCTACAATTGGTTGCTGCGCCCAATAGAGCACACCCTATTGGGACCTTTCTAGACTCTCACGGTCAGAGGAAATATACAAAATCCACACTATAGCCAAAAGAATACAACTGATACAGTATGCTCATTATCACATCCACCAGTATAACCGCCCCTAGTATCCAAGTCCTACAAAACTAGATTGTTCATTATCCCTTGCTCACGACCTAATGGTTGTACACTCAATACATGATATATGGCATACTATACTTAACGCGAGAAGCAGTGTCTAATTGTCAGAGTCTTAAAACTTGTATATGAAGTAGGAGAAAGTAAACTCTCATAGCACACTCGACTCATCCTCTGAACGTGAGAGTGTTCAATATGAGATTCAACTCAATATTCTCCTCTCTCATTCACTGTGTATAAAAGGCGAATACATGAAGTACTATAGCTTGATGTAAACCACAATCCACTTACTGAAAATCACACTCTCCCTAAGAGACAAATAATACAACTCAAAACTATGTCCACTTACAAACGCGATCCTCCACGAGATCAACACAGCCACGCGCTCGTTCTCAACACTTAAATGACTCTGAAGTCTCAAATTTGACATCAGAGCGAAAATCTCTCCAAAAAAAAAAACCACCCAAATATGAACTAATAACACACCACTTCGAGATGTATAATGCAATCATCTGTAAAGTTGGGTATTAACCTGATGACCGGCCTCACAATATTACGTCTTATACTCACCTTAGGATCGGACAACACGGCATAGCCAATCTACCAACCTGTAACCATCATACTATGAAGCCTGGAGATCTTCATCCACCCATCTTTGAAATGTCCGATAGGCAAAACTAGTATGAGGGGTAGTCTCTCAAAAAATTCCCCGATACATCACACTAAGTGAAAGACACTAAGGCTTGAACTGAGGAATATAAAAAGACTAAAGCACTTATGCGTGGACCTCTTCCCTTAGCTTATCTCTAGGCGTCCTCACACCACAAACGTATTGTGACTACTTTTGCCATGTATACTACAATGAGTTGGTCAAGAGTTCATATAGTAGCTGAGACCGACTTCAACTCCGGCAAGTTTAGTCATATACATCACCACCTCAAGCACAAAAGATGGTAGTCTTGTAGGGCAATAAAGGCGACGAACTATGAGTGAGGATGCTCTCCTCTCGTATTGTCGTCCTTCCTCCCCTTGGATACCTTGTGCACATGAGTGTGTTGTATAGAGGGATTGAGCCTCCTGCATTGTGTTTCCTCCCCTAGACAATCAATAAAATTCATCTTTGCTCAATGATTGTATAAGGAAACACTCTTCATTTTGATAGTACACCTCCCTCCTCCTTCTAGCGGTCGAGATTCACTCCTACGTATTCATTGCTCC
>CM040621.1:55610630-55997705 GCA_022817965.1 Solanum lycopersicoides | reverse complement strand
GCAATCAGGTTCCACCCCAGGCTCCAGCTGAAGGAGTGGCTATTCCGATTAACCGAGCTGGGTCGACTGATGTGGATGTGCGGGCATCTCTGGCCCAGATGGCACAGGCCATCACTATGCAGTCCCAGGCCATGACTGCCCAGGTCAACCGGTTGAATGTTTCAAAGGGAGAACCCATCGGTTGGGCATGGCTGACAAGCTGAGAGACTTCACGAGGTGAATCCTCCTATTTTCACAGGGTCTAAGACTTCAGAGGACCCCAGAAGTTTGTGAATGAGGTGCATCAGATTTTGGTGGCTATGGGGGCCACAGATGCTGAGAAAGCAGAGTTGGCTTCCTATCAACTCAACGATGTTGCACAGACTGGGTGCAAAATGTTGCAGGATAGACGAGCTTTGGGCGGAGTTCCGATCACTTGGGAGTTGTTTAAGACAGCCTTCCTTGAGATATTCTTTCCTAGGGAGATGATGGAGGCAAAGGTTAAGGAGTTTATCAACCTTAAGCAGGGATCAATGACAATCAGGGAGTATTCCCTGAAGTTTGTTAGACTATCCAGGTATGCCACTTCTCTTGTGTCTAACAGGAGAGACGAGATGAGTAGATTCTTCACAAGGATTGCTGAGGATCTTGAGGAGGAGTGTAGGGCAGCTATGCTGCATGTCAACATGGACTTTTAGGCTTATGGTCCATGTCCAGCAAGTGGAGGAAAGCAGGAAGAGGAAGTACACTAGGGCAGGGAACATGTCAAGGCAAGCTGAGGAGAATTTTTCAAGGAAGAGTAGTACTGGAATCAGGGATAGGCCCAGGTTTATGAAGGGACTCTCCCACCAAGGGGAGTCAAGTTCATCCAAGGGTCGCTATGATAGGGATTCTGAGTCCAGAGTTAAGAGAAACAATGGAGTAGATACACCTCAGGAGAGGGCACCTTGCATGAAGTGTGGCGAACTGCATGGAGGAGAGTGTATGATGGGTACTAACGCTTGTTACAGTTGTGGCAAACCGGGTCACATGGTGAATGATTGTCCGAATAGGAGAAGTCAAGAACAAGGAAAGGAGAGAGTTCAGCCTAATGGTCCAAGTGAAGAGGCTCCAAGGAGGCAATTATTCTTCGCACTCAAGTCTAGGGGTGCTAGGGAAGGCACTTCTGATGAAGCCTCGGGTGCGTAGACTTAATTAGTCTTTCATATATTTGACTGTGTATGGTGTTTACGCACTAGTATGAGGTTAATATATTTGAGTCATCATGTTGGTTGATGATTTGTATGACTTATATGTTGACTTAGGTTTTATGCTTTAATGAGATTAGTTTAGGAAAGAATTCTTTAGTCTATTAGTGTGATGCTACTAGTAGGTTTCAAGGATGCGCACCATCATGTGAATCAGATATTCACCAATGGGAGTATTGAATTACCTATGTATGCATACGTTCTATAGATGACTTACTTATTGTTAGTAAAGAGTTGTGTCATTCGGGGACGAATGTTCCTTAGGGGGGGATAATGTAATAACCCTAAAATTAGATAAGATAAGTAATGCTTAATGTGTCAAGAATGCCTATGATTAGACCAGGGTTCACACGAATTGATGCGCGTAGAACCAGACCTCGGAACCTTTTCTACAACCAATCCAACTAACTTGGGGAGTTAGTTGAGCTTGTAAAGGTTGGGTCCAACCATGTAGGGCTCTCGAATACAAAGATCTACTCGAAATAGTCTTTACCGTACTTAAAAAGAGGAAATCTTAGGTTTGAAGGGTCTAGGAGTAAAATAATATTTTTCCTGGCTAAGGGTAGTATCGTAATTACCCTAAATATGTAATTAATTATTTAATTAATAAGGTGGAGGGGCAATTTGGGGAGAGAGGACCGAAATTGAGCTCTTGAAGTGAAGTCTTGCTCCCCCCGGGTTCGAACCTAGGTGGAAGCAATGAATTAATGGGATTTTTATTTAAGCTATTGAATTAATGTAACTAATTAATAATTATTATTCATTAGCTGAGTTAAAATAAAATAAAAATCAGATTTTTATTAAATAAACAAAACCCTATTGACTAAGTCCTAAAACTAGACTCCTAAACCTCCTATAACTCTAACTCTGTCTTACGTTTATCTCTCCAATCTCACGCTCAATATCTCTTCTTCTTTCACACAAAAATTATCTGGCAAAATAAGATACAAAAGCATAAAAATAAACCAAGTTCTTCAGACTTGAAGAACTCACACGAAATCACAAGAAAACAAACGTTAATATCACACTAGGCTAAGGGGGTTGTCATTCGAGTGGAGTTGACATTGAGGAGGCTTAGACGTGTTCTTGGGAGGAGTTTTTGGGCAGCAAGTCAAGGGTTTAACGTCAAAAAGGTATGGGTTTTCTTCTCTCTTGGTCCCTTTTCCAAGAGACCCCTTAAGGTTCATATTATTCATTCGAAAACTAGGATTGTTTCCCCTTTTGCATGCCCCTGTCATTAGCTCCCAATCAATCGTAGGTTGGGTATGATTGCTGGTAGATTTAGGTGTATATTATGTTTTCGTGATGAATATGATTATATTTGTGTACTTTAAATCGTATGAAAGACAACCCATGTGTTCGAAATTATGTGCAAGTGTGTGTGTGCAAGCATGTTACAGTGACTAAGGTTCTCTGTTAAATGCTCCAAAAAATTTAATGTATTATGGTTGTATTTTTACGTCTATAAACTGAGGTAAGCCGTGATGATCATATGAAACGTTATGTGGCTGTATTGAGTGAGAAATTCTTGGCTAAACGAATCCATGAAAATGCACCTAAAACGTTATAAATGAACCATGAAATTACCCTAAGAACTAATGTGTAATTTGATGAAAAAGGTGTAGAAAAATAGTGGAATAAATTTCCAGAACCTGAAAATAGGCTTTTGAAAGAATCTGGAAATTTTGGACGTCAAAAAAATTTTAAAAAAAATAAGTGAGGTCTGCAGGGATCGAACCCAGGACCTCACTAAGGCAACCTTTATTAATAAACAAAAAGGAATGTCTCAGGTGGGGCTCGATCTGGGGGCATTGGTCAGTGAAATTCGCAAGGGAAGAAAAAAGGAATTTAAATGAAATGCAGTTGTAGGGTTTTGATCCCACAACACGGAAGACGTCTGTTAAATTAAAAAATATATATATGGGGTCGTGGGGAATCGATCCCACGCTCATCAGCGAATGCAGTAATTAATAAAAATAAAAAGGGGTCTTGGGGAATCGATTCTACGTCCCTCCACGCCTGCAGTAATTAAATTAAAAAAAAAGGGCTGTGGGGGATCGATCCCACAACCCCTTGGTCAGTAGCGAAATAGGAGCATAGGAGAAGGCTTATAAAATTCATTAAAAATTATGGGTTCGTCGGGAATCGATCCCACTTCCCTCAGTAAGTTGTAGCAAGCTTAAAGGAGAAAGGAAAAATGAAAAAAAAAAAATTGTGAGGCGTGGGACTCGAACCCACGACCTCCTAGGCAGATTCAAGGAGAAAAATTAAAAGAAATTAAAGAGGGGCTATGGGGGTATGAACCCATAACCCCTCGGCCAAAGGAGAGAAAGTAATAGTAAAGAAAATAAAAAGCAAATGAGGTTGTGGGGGTTCGATACGACATCCTCTTAGTTCCATTGAGCAAAAAATGAAGAGAGAAATTAAGGGAAAAATAAAATGAAAGCATTGGGCTCGATCTTGGGTCCCCAAGCCGTATGGATCAAACCAAAATGAATAAAAAAAAAATGTAAGTGTTGTCCAAGAGATTCGAAATTGGGTTCCATTGCCCAAATTTCCGTATTGATACATAAATCGTACGTGAATCAAATGTTCAAGAATAATGCCACCTACTTAGATCAAAATAGGGATCTTGGCATACATACAAGATGCATAAGTCTTGTACTACATAATCTTAGGAAGATATGAGTCACTTAACGAACTATGAATGAAGTCTTATGGCTTGTATGTATAGACCCATAAGTCTAGCATATGTTTAAAAATAAGTGAACCTAAGTTGTATGTAATGAAATAATGTAACCCTAGAAGGGTTAAGTACAAGTGTAAAATACACTAAATGGCCAAGAGCATTGGCATACGATGAAATAATTATTATGTAATGAAATGATGAAACCCTAGAAGGGTTAAGTAAGAGTGTGAAACACACAAATGGCCAAGTGCATTGGCATATGATGAAATGAACATTCACGTAAAATGGGGTGAGTAATTATGAAGAGCAATTGTTCTAATGTTAATGATTGTGGTGACAACATGATATGAGGCTAATGTAAAAGATGAGAATAATCTCAAATGAGCCTAAGTAAATGTTACCAAAACGTACTCACTTATGAGAATGTAAATTTAATGAAGAGACCAGTCTCTATGAACACTCTAATGAAAGTATTGAGATTAACACACTTAATACTAATTATGAGATGAGAAATCATCTATTGAGTTATGATGTCCTCGTACTAGAAGCCAGCTTCCATGACGTATGAGTTGAATGTAATGGAACTTTATACTAAGCACCGATAGACTATCTATGTGCGGTGATGCCTTATTTCGGGAAGGGCGGAGGTTTACGTAACTCTCATGAGATGAGACTGTCCGGCATGCCGGGTATGGGTCTCCTTATATCTCCTAGTCTTCAAACCTATACTGCCAATATAGGGATCTGGCGGGTCTAAATTCCCATGTACGCTAGCATGTTTTGGGTCACTTTGCCAGTGATTCCACCTCTTTTCGGTGTGGGGTTTCATGACCCTGGATTTCATGATGCTCACATGATCTATGTCGGTTAAAGTTAAAGTTCCCAATGAATGAATGGGTCAACCTCAAATGATGCACACAATGAAATGAATGACACCAAAGGTGTTAGAATAGGATAATCAAGAGGTGAGCTAGACTCAAGTAATGACACTAGGTTATTCTTGATCATTGCACAGCAAGCCCGATGAAATTATTAAACTACATCCTAGGTATAACTTGTTTTTACACTAGCCTATGAACGAAATAAAATGAAGTACGTATGAATGAATGAAGCAGACTCTGTGTTTGCTAATGAGGACTTCCTAGTTGAGGTCCCATATGTTGAGCCCTCATTTTGGAAAGTCTTAATGTCAAGTCCATGATTCCAAGGTCTCATGGCATATGAATGAATGTTATAAAAGATGTTATGTGTTATATGCAATATGATATGTGCTATGTGTAAGATGTTATGTGTTGTGTGCAATTTGATAAGTATGATGATGCATGTTACTCTGAAGGCATCACTTTCCTAATCCAATTTGGAAAGCTCACTGACTTTCCTAATCCAAAGTTGGAAAGCTCACTGACTTTCCTAATCCAAATTTGGAAAGTTCACTAACTTTCCTAATCCATCCCAATTTGGCAAGTCCACTGACTTGACTTTCCATAATCATGTTGTTAGGAAAGATATATTCTTATTCATGCATGTCCTTGGTGTGTGCTTGCATATACCCATTCTTAGTACAAGTGTGTACTAATCCCATACAACTCTATATTTGTAGGTGCAGGCACAGGTGGACGCTAGAGCTTACAGGTTGACGTTGCAGCTATCCAGACTTGGAGCTTTCATCCGGACTTGTTAGGCCCTCATGCTTTCGAGGATGTCTACCGTTATTATCTACCTTAGATGTAGGCTTTAGCTAGTGGAGTATGTTCCACTAGTGTTTCTTTCCACTTTCATTTCAGACTTTTTGTTGGTGTCGTTTTGGCAAAAATACGTTTAATGCAATTATGAACTGTTTCTTTCATTTGATTAGCTCTATATTACATGGTTTATTTGTGAACGCCCATGATGTTAAGTTTAAAATGTTTAGCATGAAATAGTAAAACAAAAAGTTCAAATTTTCCGCTAAAATTAACCTACATGAAGTAAGGATGACGTAAGTAGGCTTGTCTGCGACCTCCGAGAGGTCAACGATGCCGGTCTCATCTGAGGTCTAGATTTTGGTCGTTACAAAGTTGTTATCAAGGCACTAGGTTAAATTCCGAGAATAATGAGTTCACATCAACCACATTGAGTAGTTTCTAAGTCATGGTAGTAAAGTGCACCACTATCCTGGATTAGAGACTACATGATGCGTAGGAAAATTTCCATTCTTCTGATCTTATCGTGCTTTTCCTAATTTTTGATTTCTTGGTGTTATGAGCGTGTCTAACATCAATCCTTATTGTTTTTAGAGAATGAATACTAGGAGGAACGTTGGTCAGAGGAGAGAAGGTGCAGCTCCAGGAGGCAATCAGGTTCCACCCTAGGCTCCAGTTGAAGGAGTGGCTATGCCGGTTAACCCAGCTGGGTTGACTGATGTGGAGGTACGGCCATCTCTGGCCCAGATGGCACAGGCCATCACTATGCAGGGCCAGGCCATGACTGCCCTGGTCAACCGGCAGAATGTTCAAAGGGAGAACCCACCGGTTCGTAGCATGTCTGACAGGCTGAGAGACTTCACGAGGATAAATCCACCTATTTTCACAGGGTCATAGATTTCAGAGGACCCCTAGGAGTTTGTAGATGAGGTGCATAAGATTTTGGTGGCTATGGTGGCCACAGATGCTGAGAAAGCAGAGTTGGCTTCCTATAAACTCAAGGATGTTGCACAGACTTGGTGAAAAATGTGCCAGGATAGCCGAGCTTTGGGCGGAGTTCCGGTCACTTGGGAGCTCTTTAAGACAGCCTTCCTGGAGAGATTCTTTCCCAGGGAGATGAGGGAGGCAAAGGTTGAGGAGTTTATCAACCTTAAGCAGGGATCAATGACAATCAGGGAGTATTCCCTGAAGTTTGTTAAACTATCCATGTATGCCACTTCTCTTGTGTCTAACAGCAGAGACGAGATGAGTAGATTCTTGACAGGGATTACTGAGGATCTCGAGGAGGAGTGTAGGGCAGCTATGGTGCATGACAGCATGGACTTTTCTAGGCTTATGGTTCGTGTCCAGCAAGTGGAGGAAAGCAGGAATAGGAAGTACACTAGGGCAGGGAACATGTCAAGGCAAGCTGAGGAGAATTTTTCAAGGAAGAGTAGTACTAGAATCAGGGATAGGCCCAGGTTTATGAAGGGAATCTCCCACCAAGGGGAGTCAAGTTCATCCAAGGGTCGCTATGATAGGGATTCGGAGTCCAGAGTTAAGAGAAACAATGGAGTAGATACACCTAAAGAGAGGCCACCTTGCCGGATGTGTGGCAAACTGCATGGAGGAAAGTCTATGATGGGCACTAACGCTTGTTATAGTTGTGGCAAACCGGGTCACATGGTGAAGTATTGTCCGAATAGGAGACGTCAAGAACAAAGGAAGGAGAGAGTTCAGCCTAATGGTCCAAGTGAAGAGGATCCAAGGAGGCAACGATTCTTCGCACTCAAGTCTAGGGGTGTAGGGGAAGGCAATTCTGATGAAGCCTCGGGTGCGTAGCCTTAATTAGTCTTTCATATATTTGACTGTGTATGGTGTTTATGCACTAGTATGAGGTTAATATGTTTGAGTCATCATGTTGGTTGCTGATTTGTATGACTTATATGTTGACTTAAGTTTTATGCTTTAATGAGACTAGTTTAGGAAAGAATTCCTTAGTCTATTAATGTAAAGCTACTAGTAGGTTTCAAGGATGGGAACCATCATGTGAATCAGATATTCACCAATGCAAGTATTGAATTACCTATGTATGCATACGTTCTATAGATGACTTACTTATTGTTAGTAAAGAGTAGTGTCATTCGGGGACGAATGTTCCTAAGGGGGGGATAATGTAACAACCCTAAAAATGGATAAGATAAGTAATGCTTAATGTGTCAAGAATGCCTATGATTAGACTAGGGTTCACACGGATTAATGCGCGTAGAACCAAACATCGGAACCCTTTCTAAAGCCAAGCCAACTAACTTGGAGATTTATTTGAGCTTTGAAAGGTTGGGTCCACCATGTAGGGTTCTCAAATACGAAGATCTACTCGAAATAGTCTTTATCGGAGATAAAAAGAGGAAATCTTAGATTTGAAGGGTCTAGGGGTATGTCACGACCCGAAAGCACCCCCTAGAAGTTAGGGAAACCCTTCGAATCGTGACCGGGTGTACTTGACCCCTTTGGGGTCTCGTACAAGCCCTCTAACTAGCATTCATAACATAAATCATGAAAAGTAGTGCGGAATTAAAACTTTTCACGATAATAATAATAAAAGGAGTCTTTTCATAAATACTAAGAAATCTTATCGTCACAAGCCAACTTAAAGACACAACTTGGAATCTTAGGGACACGACCCCTTTACGATAAAAGTAAATACATTTTTAAGTATTAATAAAGAAACTAAGAAACATAAAACTATGTCCTCGAATATATGAGGACATACCAAATTCTTGAGAGATAAAGTTCCCAAGCTTCGACTCCGATCCTCCCAAAAGGGCTTCCAACCTATACTCATAAGGTATAAAAAGTATGGGTTAGTACAACAATGTACTAAGTATGGCATATGCAAAAAAATGCAAAAAGGGACATTTTAGTAAAGATAGCTTTTTATGCAATTCAAATATAATCTTCATGAATCTAGAAGCAAACCCACATAAGAATCAACAATTAATACTTTATGGCTATCTTACCAAACTTAAAGTAAACAAAAGGAACATTTCAATTAACTTTGCTAAACTTGCAATAAAATTGAATAAAGCATCATAGTGAACATTTTGAATTCTTACAATGAAGACCTTACAGTGAATGGCACGGTCCAAGTCATATGAACCCTTTTCCTTTGAAGTTGCCCTAACCCAAGGTTATCCTAAGACTCCCTAAGGTGAGCCAAGAAGGGACTCTCATTACACCTCCCTTCAAAGCACACCAAAGCGACCCTTAAGACTACCAAATCTTAGGCTTACTTCGTTAGAAATCAAATCCACGCCCTTGGCTAACATATGCAAAACACTCATGGAAATATAGGTCATACCAAGTGCAATGTGAGAGTAGCATCCCATACTACCACTCCCACTTAGTACTCCTAATGGATTCCATTTACTCAAGTACTCCACAATAATCCTCCATAACACTACACCATAGTACTCATTCACACGGATTTCATGAAGGTACTCTTCTCCCATAGTAGGTATAGGTCACACCAAGTGCAATGTGCGAATAGCATCCCATACTACTACTCCCACTAATGTGGATTGAGCACTTCACGACATACATACACCATTTCAACAATACACAAGATAATTAGTTTCAAATCAATTCTTTTGTGGGAGTTAGCTTAACCGACAAAGACCATGAGAGCTAGACATGGAATCCCGATATTAACCCCTATCGGATGAGGGATCCTTACTTGCCTAGTGTAAGGTCATGCTTCTTAGCGTTTACATGGCTTTTCCAATAGCTACACCTATGCGGGCACATAGTTAAGGGATAAGGAGATTGTTACTAAGTAACTCACTCTCTACTAACGAGGAGTACTCATCTCAAGAGGTACTTTGGATTGCAACATCTCAACTAACGAAGTGCAATCCACCTCCCCTTCATATCCTCTCGGTGCTAGGCATAACTCCACACGGATTTCTCAACATAATAGTCTATCTTAGAAAGCTCACTAGGAAATGGAGAGGTTGTTACTAGACACTACATCTCAACTCACGAAGTGTGTCCACCTCAAGATTTCCCTTTTTGCTCAACTTGACATAATACAAATCTTAAAAGAGTGTGTGTGTACATGTGCACACCTTGCATATAAGCATCATTTCATTATCATCAAGTTCTACTCATACTTTAACATTGATTCATCAAGCTACACACTCTACATACTTCTCATAATCATATACTTCATTTAGACATAAGCTAGGTCAAACATGAAATTCAAGCTACATCAAACACAACACAAGACCCATTTCCAATATATCTTCATTTCACATATTAGACCTTCAAGATTACATAATCCAACCATACTAAGTAACATCAAGTTCATCAATTAGCACCGCCACCCATAAGGTGGACCATACCACTCAAATAGCAATTCATAATAAGAATTATACAATGAGAGCAACTCATCAACAAATCAAACCATCATTACCCATAAGCAATTTATCAATATTTCACCATATTAAGGCCCTTAGGGCAGTAGCTACACCAACATGACAAATACAAGAAGACCCAAGTTCATACCCTACTCAAATCATGCTCACATAACCCATTTTCAAGTCAAAAATTGAAGTATGCATAAACAAGAGTTTCATGGAGTTTTAACATCAAAATCATCTATTCAAACCAAGATAAATACATTTAAACCATTAGAACTTAGTTACAAGAAGACCCATAATAGAAATCAAAGTTTAGAAGAAGTTGAGTTTAAAACCCCTTTTTGAAAACCATTTTGGAAGTTGGCTTCTTGAATGGAAAGGTATTCAAGAATGGATACCATACCTTTTGGAGAAAGAAACCCACGAATTTGATGAAGAAACAAGTCCCAATCCGTCCTCCTATCCTTCCTTGACTTCTAGCTTCCAAGAGAGTTGAGAGAGTTTTCTTGAGAGAAAGAGAGAGTTGGATCTTGAAGTGAGAGGGTCTTGTCTAGGTCTAGGGTTTAAAACTAATTTAATATAACCTAAAAACACCAAAATTATACACTAGGGTCTTATAAGACTTGGGGTGTATTTACATAAAACACCCTAAGCTGGCAGCCTTAAATCATGCACTGGCAGGCTCGTCGACGAGACCTCCTCGACGGACCGTCACGTCCACCACGGACCGTCACGGGGTTCCGTCGAGGAACACTTGGCTTCTAAATGGAGCCTGTCCCAATTTCACTCTCTGTCACCCACGACGCCTGGCTCGACGGACCGTCCTGAGTACGACGGACCGTCGCCATGGCCGTCGTGAGCTACTGATGGGCAGACTTGCCCAAGTCTGGGCCCTTCATCTAGGTCCTTGGGGTCCTAGGTGGGTCGTGCCCAGACGTCAAACCCCTAAACTAAGTCGTCTAGGTCTAAGGAACATCCGACGCATGTTTCAAGTAAAACGAACACATAAAACTCATCCAAACTCGCCAAGACATACAAGTACATTCTAAGGCATACCATCCGAACGTCATGGACGTTTTTGGTCGATTGAACTCCAAACTTAACCAAACTTTGCACACTGCCTAAGGACACCAAACTAACTCCGTTTAACTTAAAATTAACTCAAGAAACAACCATGAGGCTCTAGTTCACCTTAGTTCATTTTGGGGCGTTATATTCTCCCCCACTTGGAATAACATTCGTCCTCGAATGACACTTAAATTTTAAGAACAACAAGGACTCACTTAGCATCATATAATACACTTAGATCATGATCAAAACACTAACAATCAAAGCATCCACTAGCAAGGAACATCATTTTACACTTTCAACACTTAGCAACATAGGCAACTTTCACCAATTTCACAAAGTCAAAAATTCAACCTCAATCTTCTTTTATGGAGGAACTACCTTCTCCAACGTTAAAAATGCTCATAAACAATGCCTTTACACACATTGAAACTAAAATTCAAGACAAAACAATTTTCTTCAAAATGCCAAATTTTTTTATTTTTTTTACAGTGAAGTTGACTGCCATCTTACCAAATTTTTGAAAAATTCATTCTCTAAGCAATTCATCAAGACGACATGATCATAGGAACTATAAAACCATATATACTCATTTCATAACACAAAAGCAACAATAACCAAGAGTTGAGACTTACCAAAACCATCAATCCGGATTAATTATCCTTTCTAGCCCCCATCCCATAGGAAGGGTTCTTCTTGGGAGCATTAGGATCTAGGGAAGCTTGATTGACATCTCTCCCCCTTGATTTAAGGTTTGGGCAGTCCCTCATCTTGTGGCCTCTATTACCACATGCAAAACAACCATCCGTTCCGGCAAGACACTTACCCCCATGTTGCTTGCCACAAGTAGGGCACCTAGCCCTTTCATAGGAATGACCACCACCTTGAGAAGATTGATTTGGAGCCCTATCCTTGTTTCCCATAGAAGAATCTTGGGGATAAAACCTCTTCTTAGGCCTTTGGTGACTAGAATCATCCGACCTAGGTCTCTTACCCTCTTGCCTTATCTCCCTAATTTTGGACTCCTCAATTTGTTGCGCATAAACCATGAGCCTAGAGATATCCATGTCATTAAGAAGCATAGCCGTACGACACTCTTTTTCCACCAAGCTAGACACGCCCATCACAAACTTGTTCATCCTAGCCCTAGGGTTGGCTACCATGTTTGGGGCATACTTAGAGAGTTGGGTGAATTTGAGAGAGTACTCTTGCACACTCATTCCCCCTTGACGGAGGTTCATGAATTCAACCATCTTCTTCTCCCTCCACTCTAAAGGAAAGAATCTATCTAGGAAAGCCTCTTTGAATTCCTCCCAATCAACCGGTCCTCTTTCTAAGGGTCTCTCACCCCTCCATTGCTCATACCACACTTGAGCAACATCCTTAAGTTGGTAAGCGGCCAATTCCGCTTTCTCCCTAGGGGTCACACCCATAGCATCTACCACCTTGAAAACCTCATCTATGAAGCCTTGTGGATCTTCATCCACCTTAGTGCCATGAAAAGTAGGAGGGTTCATCCTCATAAAATCCCGAATCCTAGAAGCGGGAGTACTAGCATTTGGTTGGGGCCTATCTCCTAGGTTAGCTTGGCCCACAAAGTGATTGTTGACAACTTGAGCTTGAGCCGTCATGAGTTGGGTCAAGTTCATTAGGGCAGCCCTCAACTCCGCATTAGTCATATCACCCTCAACAAAAGGAGCTTGAGGCATAGGAGGCACTTGAGGTCCTTGAGGTTCCGGAGGCACTTGAGGTTCTTGAAGAGGAACCTCCTCATTTTCCTCCCCTAAGCCAACAATAGGAACTTGGTCAACATGGGGAAGGACTCTCTCATTTGGTACACCTCCCTCCTCCCTTCTAGCGGTCGATCTCCTCGTATTCATGTCCTAAAAACACAAAAGAAGAGGTTGAGAATAGACACCTTATATACTCAACTCTAAGGCACGATACTAGAATAGAGAAGAAAGTGAAACTTCTAGCATCCTATAGCCTCTTGTCCATGGATGTGTCGCGACTCACACCAATGACCAAGATACTACTAGATGTGGCTTGTGAGACTTTCAGACCTTAAACTATTTCCCAAAACCTTATGCTCTGATACCAAGTCTTGTCACGACCCGAAAGCACCCCCTAGAAGTTAGGGAAAACCTTCGAATCGTGACCGGGCGTACTTGACCCCTTTGGGGTCTCGTACAAGCCCTCTAACTAGCATTCATAACATAAAGCATGAAAAGTAGTGCGGAATTAAAACTTTTCACGATAATAATAATAAAAGGAGTCTTTTCATAAATACTAAGAAATCTTATCGTCACAAGCCAACTTAAAGACACAACTTGGAATCTTAGGGACACGGCCCTTTACGATAAAAGTAAATACATTTTTAAGTATTAATAAAGAAACTAAGAAACATAAAACTATGTCCTCGAATATATGAGGACATACCAAATTCTTGAGAGATAAAGTTCCCAAGCTTCGACTCCGATCCTCCCAAAAGGGCTTCCAACCTATACTCATAAGGTATAAAAAGTATGGGGTTAGTACAACAATGTACTAAGTATGGCATATGCAAAAACATGCAAAAAGGGACATTTTAGTAAAGATAGCTTTTTATGCAATTCAAATATAACTTCATGAATCTAGAAGCAAACCCACATAAGAATCAACAATTAACACTTTATGGCTATCTTACCAAACTTAAAGTAAACAAAAGGAACATTTCAATTAACTTTGCTAAACTTGCAATAAAATTGAATAAAGCATCATAGTGAACATTTTGAATTCTTACAATGAAGACCTTACAGTGAATGGCACGGTCCAAGTCATATGAACCCTTTTCCTTTGAAGTTGCCCTAACCCAAGGTTATCCTAAGACTCCCTAAGGTGAGCCAAGAAGGGACTCTCATTACACCTCCCTTCAAAGCACACCAAAGCGACCCTTAAAACTACCAAATCTTAGGCTTACTTCGTTAGAAATCAAATCCACGCCCTTGGCTAACATATGCAAAACACTCATGGAAATATAGGTCATACCAAGTGCAATGTGAGAGTAGCATCCCATACTACCACTCCCACTTAGTACTCCTAATGGATTCCATTTACTCAAGTACTCCACAATAATCCTCCATAACACTACACCATAGTACTCATTCACACGGATTTCATGAAGGTACTCTTCTCCCATAGTAGGTATAGGTCACACCAAGTGCAATGTGCGAATAGCATCCCATACTACTACTCCCACTCAATGCTCCTACTCGGTAACTAATGTGGATTGAGCACTTCACGACATACATACACAATTTCAACAATACACAAGATAATTAGTTTCAAATCAATTCTTTTGTGGGAGTTAGCTTAACCGACAAAGACCATGAGAGCTAGACATGGAATCCCGATATTAACCCCTATCGGATGAGGGATCCTTACTTGCCTAGTGTAAGGTCATGCTTCTTAGCGTTTACATGGCTTTTCCAATAGCTACACCTATGTGGGCACATAGTTAAGGGATAAGGAGATTGTTACTAAGTAACTCACTCTCTACTAACGAGGAGTACTCATCTCAAGAGGTACTTTGGATTACAACATCTCAACTAACGAAGTGCAATCCACCTCCCCTTCATATCCTCTCGGTGCTAGGCATAACTCCACACGGATTTCTCAACATAATAGTCTATCTTAGAAAGCTCACTAGGAAATGGAGAGGTTGTTACTAGACACTACATCTCAACTCACGAAGTGTGTCCACCTCAAGATTTCCCTTTTTGCTCAACTTGACATAATACAAATCTTAAAAGAGTGTGTGTGTACATGTGCACACCTTGCATATAAGCATCATTTCATTATCATCAAGTTCTACTCATACTTTAACCTTGATTCATCAAGCTACACACTCTACATACTTCTCATAATCATATACTTCATTTAGACATAAGCTAGGTCAAACATGAAATTCAAGCTACATCAAACACAACACAAGACCCATTTCCAATATATCTTCATTTCACATATTAGACCTTCAAGATTACATAATCCAACCATACTAAGTAACATCAAGTTCATCAATTAGCACCGCCACCCATAAGGTGGACCATACCACTCAAATAGCAATTCATAATAAGAATTATACAATGAGAGCAACTCATCGACAAATCAAACCATCATTACCCATCAGCAATTTATCAACATTTCACCATATTAAGGCCCTTAGGGCAGTAGCTACACCAACATGACAAATACAAGAAGACCCAAGTTCATACCCTACTCAAATCATGCTCACATAACCCATTTTCAAGTCAAAAATTGAAGTATGCATAAACAAGAGTTTCATGGAGTTTTAACATCAAAACCATCTATTCAAACCAAGATAAATACATTTAAACCATTAGAACTTAGTTACAAGAAGACCCATAATAGAAATCAAAGTTTAGAAGAAGTTGAGTTTAAAACCCCTTTTGAAAATCATTTTGGAAGTTGGCTTCTTGAATGGAAAGGTATTCAAGAATGGATACCATACCTTTTGGAGAAAGAAACCCACGAATTTGATGAAGAAACAAGTCCCAATCCGTCCTCCTATCCTTCCTTGACTTCTAGCTTCCAAGAGAGTTGAGAGAGTTTTTTCTTGAGAGAAAGAGAGAGTTGGATCTTGAAGTGAGAGGGTCTTGTCTAGGTCTAGGGTTTAAAACTAATTTAATATAACCTAAAAACACCAAAATTATACACTTAGGGTCTTATAAGACTTGGGGTGTATTTACATAAAACACACTAAGCTGGCAGCCTTTAAATCATGCACTGGCAGGCTTCGTCGACGAGACCTCCTCGACGGACCGTCACGTCCACCACGGACCGTCACGGGGTTCCGTCGAGGAACACTTGGCTTCTAAATGGAGCCTGTCCCAATTTCACTCTCTGTCACCCACGACGCTCTGGCTCGACGGACCGTCCTGAGTACGACGGACCGTCGCCACGGCCGTCGTGAGCTACTGATGGGCAGACTTGCCCAAGTCCTGGGCCCTTCATCTAGAGTCCTTGGGGTCCTAGGTGAGGTCGTGCCCAGACGTCAAACCCCTAAACTAAGTCGTCTAGGTCTAAGGAACATCCGACGCATGTTTCAAGTAAAACGAACACATAAAACTCATCCAAACTCGCCAAGACATACAAGTACATTCTAAGGCATACCATCCGAACGTCATGGACGTTTTTGGTCAATTGAACTCCAAACTTAACCAAACTTTGCACACTTCCTAGGGACACCAAACTAACTCCGTTTCACTTAAAATTAACTCAAGAAACAACCGTGAGGCTCTAGTTCACCTTAATTCATTTTGGGGCGTTATAGGGTAAAATAGTCTTTTTTCTTGCTAAGGGTAGTATCGTAATTACCCTAAATATGTAATTATTTATTTATTTAATTAATAATGTGGAGGGTCAATTTGGGGAGAGAGGGCCGAAATTGAGCTCTTGAAGTGAAGTCTTGCTCCACCTGGGTTCGAACCTAGGTGGAAGCAATGAATTAATGTGATTTTTATTTAAGATATTGAATTAATGTAATTAATTAATAATTATTATTCATTAGCTGAGTTAAAATAAAATAAAAAACAGATTTTTATTAAAAAAACAAAACCCTATTGACTAAGTCCTAAAACTAGACTCCAAAACCTCCTATAACTCCAACTCTCTCTCACGTTTATCTCTCCACTCTCAAGCTCAATCTCTCTTCTTCTTTCACACAAAAATTCTCTGCCAAAATAAGATACAAAAGCAGAAAAATAAATTAAGTTCTTCACACTTGAAGAACTCACACGAAATCACAAGAAAACAAACGTTAATCGCACACTAGGCTAAGGGAGGTTGTCATTCGAGTGGAGTTGACATTGAGGAGGCTTAGACGTGTTCTTGGGAGAAATTTTTGGGCAGCAAGTCAAGGGTTTAACGTCAAAAAGGTATGGGTTTTCTTCTCTCTTGGTCCCTTTCCCAAGAGACCCCTTAAAGTTCATATTATTCATTCGAAAACTAGGATTGTTTCGCCTTTTTCATGCCCCTGTCACTAGCTCCCAATGAATCATAGGTTGGGTATAATTTCTGGTAGACTTAGGTGTATATTATGTTTTCGTGAAGAATATGATTATGTTTGTGTACTTGAAATCGTATGAAAGACAACCCATGTGTTCAAAATTATGTGGAAGTGTGTGTGCGCAAGCATGTTACAGTGACTAAGGTTCTCTGTTAAATGCTCCAAAAAGTTTACTGTATTATGGTTGTATTTTTACGTCTATAAACTGAGGTAAGTCGTGATGATCATATGAAACGTTATGTGGCTGGATTGAGTGAGAAATTCTTGGCTAAATGAATCCATGAAAATGCACCTAAAACGTTATAAATGAACCATAAAATTGCCCTAAGAACTAATGTGTAATTTGATTAAAAAGGTGTAGAAAAATCGTGGAATAAATTTCCAGAACATGGAAATAGGTTTTAGAAAGAATCTGGAAATTTTGGACGTCAAAAATTTTTTTTTAAAAAAAAGGAAGGTCTGCAGGGATCGAACCCAGGACCTCACTAAGTCAACCTTTATAAATGAACAAAAAGGAATGTCTCAGGTGGGGCTCGATCTGGGTGATTGGTCAGTGAAATTCGCAAGGGAAGAAAAAAGGGAATTAAATGAAATGCAGTTGTGGGGTTTCAATCCCACAACACGGAAGACGCTTGTTATATTGAAAAATATATATATGGGGTCGTGGGGAATCGATCCCACGCCCCTCAGCGAATGCAATAACTAATAAGAAGAAAAAGGGGTCGTGGGAAATCGATCCCATGGCCCTCCACGCCTGCAGTAATTAAATAAAAAAAAAAAAAGGGGCTGTGGGGGACCGATCCCACAACCCCTTGGTCAGTAGCGAAATAGGAGCATAGGAGAAGGCTTATAAAATTCATTAAAAATTATGGGGTCGTGGGGAATCGATCACACGCCCCTCAGTAAGTTGTAGCAAGTTTAAAAGAGAAAGGAAAAATTAAAAAAAAAAGAATTGTGAGGCGTGGGAATCGAACCCACGACCTCCTAGGCAGATTCAAGGAGAAAATTAAAAGAAATTAAAGAGGGGTTGTGGGGATTCGAACCCACAACCCCTCGGCCAAAGGAGAGAAAGTAATAGTAAAGAAAATAAAAAGCAAATGAGGTTGTGGGGGTTCGATCCCACATCCTCTTAGTTCCGTTGAGCGAAAAATGAAGAGACAAATTAAGGGGAAAATAAAATAAAAGCGTTAGGGCTCGATCTTGGGTCCCCAAGCCGTATGGATCAAACCAAAATGAATAAAAAAAAATATAAGTGTTGTCCAAGGGATTCGAAATTGGGTTCCCTTGCCCAAATTTCGGTATTGATACATAAGTCATACGTGAATTAAATGTTCAAGAATAATGCCATCTACTTAGATCGAAATTGGGATCTTGGCATACATACAAGATGCATAAGTCTTGTACTACATAATCTTAGGAAGATATGAGTCACTTAACGAACTATGAATTAAGTCTCATGGCTTGTATGTATAGACCCATAAGTCTAGCATACGTTTAAAAATAAGTGAACCTAAGATGTATGTAATGAAATAATGTAACCCTAGAAGGGTTAAGTACGAGTGTAAAATACACTAAATAGACAAGAGCATTGGAATACGATGAAATGAATATTATGTAATGAAATGATGAAACCCTATAAGGGTTAAGTAAGAGTGTGAAACACACAAATAGCCAAGTGCATTGGCATATGATGAAATAAACATTCACGTAAAATGGGGTGAGTAATTATGAAGAGCAATTGTGCTAATGTTAATGAATGTGGTGAAAACATGATATGAGGCTAATGTAAAAGATGAGAATAATCTCAAATGAGCCTAAGTAAATGTTACCAAAACGTACTCACCTATGAGAGTGTAAAGTTAATGAAGATACCAGTCTCTATGAACACTCTAATGAAAGTATTGAGATTAACACAATTAATACTAATGATGAGATGAGAAATCATCTATTGAGCTATGATGTCCTCATACTAGAATCCATATTCCATGACGTATGAGTTGAATGTAATGGAACTTTATACTGAGCACCGATAGACTAGCTATGAGCGGTGATGACTTCTTTCGGGAAGGGCAGAGGTTCACGTAACTCTCATGAGATGAGACTGTCCGGCATGCCTGGTATGGGTCTCCTTATATCTCCAAGTCTTCGAACCTATACTCCCAATATAGGGATCTGGCGTGGTTAAATTCCCATGTACACTAGCATGTTTTGGGCCACTTTCGCCGGTGATTCCACCTATTTTTGGTGTGGGGTTTCATGACACTGGATTTCATGATGCTCACATGATCTATGTCGGTTAAAGTTAAAGTTCCCAATGAATGAATGAGGCCAGCCTCAAATGATTCCCACAATGAAATAAGTGATACCAAAGGTGTTAGAATAGGATAATCAATAGGTGAGCTAGACTCAAGTAATGACACTAGGTTATTCTTAATCATTGCACATCAAGCCCGATGAAAGTCTTAAACTACATCCTAGGTATAACTGGTGTTTACACTAGCCTATGAACGAAATGAAATGAAGTACGTATGAATGAATGAAGCAGACTCTGTGTTTTGGAATGAAGACTTCCTTGTTGAGGTCCCATATGTTGAGCCCTCATTTTGGAAAGTCTTAATGTCAAGTCCATGATTCCAAGGTCTCATGGCATATGAATGAATGTTATAAAAGATGTTATGTGATATATGCAATATGATTTGTGCTATGTGTAAGATGTTATGTGTTGTGTGCAATATGATAAGTATGATGATGCATGTTACTCTCATGGCATACTTTCCTAATCCAAATTTTGAAAGCTCACTGACTTTCCTAATCCAAATTTGGAAAGTTCACTAACTTTCCTAATCCCAATTTGGCAAGTCCACTGACTTGACTTTCCATAATCATGTTGTTAGGAAAGAGCTATTCTTACTCATGCATGTCCTTGGTGTGTGCTTGCATATACCCATACTTAGTACAAGTGTGTACTAATCCCATACAACTCTATATTTATAGGTGCAGGCACAGGTGGATGCTAGAGCTTACAGGTTGACGTTACAACTATCCGAACTTGGAGCTTTCATCCGGACTTGGTAGGCCCTCATGCTTTCGAGGATGTCTACCGTTATTATCTAGCTTAGATGTAGGCTTTAGCTAGTGGAGCATGTTCCACTAGTGTTTCTTTCCACTTTCATTTCAGACTTTGTATTGGTGCCGTTTTGGCAAAAATACGTTAAATGCAATTATGAACTATTTCTTTCATTTTATTATCTCTATATTAGATGGTTGATTTGTGAACACCCATGATGTTATGTTTAAAATGTTTAGCATTAAATAGTAAAACAAAAAGTTCAAATTTTCCGCTAAAATTAACCTAGATGAAGTAAGGATGACGTATGTAGGCTTGTCTCCGACCTCTGAGAGGTCAACGACGCCGGTCTCGTCTGGGGTCTAGATTACTGTCGTGACAAATGGCCAGTAGCCTGGTTGACACCCCGTAGGTAGAGGGCGTAGGTCAAGACATTGACATGGGAGGATGGACTTAGTGTCTGACCCAAACCATGGACCAACAGGACGGTCCATTGGTTGAGATATGATCCGTCGATAGGTCTGTGTCACCTGCGCAGTTCACTGTTAAATGCAAGAATGAATTGGTAAATTCACCCTACGTCTAAATAAGAGTTTGGGAGGTTTCCTAAGGGTATTATAGGTATTTTAAGTAGGTTTATAAGTCCTAATTACCTGGATGAATTCATTCTTAAAAAAAATCAAAACCCAAAACCCCTAAAGAGCTCTCTACAACTCCATTGAAGCTAGAAGGGAGATTGAAGCTTGAAGGTTGATTTATCCACCAATTGCTCTCAATTTCATGTATTAACATCAGTTAAAGTATGGTTCTTCATCCTTAAAACTCTTTTCATCAAGGAGTCAAACTTCAAAGAGATTTCTAAAGTCTTTAAAAGATGAACTTGTCCAATTTTGTAATCTATTAATGGGTCTTGCATTAAGAGTTTTGAATCATTGTATATTGACTGAATTTTTGTTATTATATAGTTTTAACTTAAAAACTGTATGAACCTGTGTAATTCATGAACCCTAGTTTTTGACTACTTTGTGGGTAACTTCATATTGTCCTAATGCTTATGAATTCTAGTGTAGTTTTCATTGGGCTATTGAATGATGTAAGAATTGTATTGAAATGATGTATAGGCTGTCTTAGATTTATAAATATATATAGAATTGATTTATATTCATTGAGTATTTTGATTTTTGTATTGAATGGATGATCATGGCCATGGGTAAGGGCCTTTTGGTATTGCATTGGATGATTTAGCTTTGTATTGAAGTGGTGAGAATGGATTGGTGGTACGCGTCCCTAATTCTCTTTAATTTTATGTAATGTAGGACTTGAATTCAGTTGTGATTGGTATGGTCTACTTGTGGTGGCGGTGCTATGTGCTTTACTTATGAATCATGTGGCCTCGTCAACATTACTTTATGTATTATGAAGATCATAGCCTTGTCGACACTACTTGATATATTATGATGATTTGTGCAGTTGATTTATGTGAAGTATGATCATATCCATCTACTTGTTATTAATGTCAAAGTATGTGTTTTTCTATTTACATTAGCTGATTATTTCGATTATGACTATGTCATTATGTGCGTAGTCTTCGAGTTGATGCATGATTCTTCCTTATTGTCTATATGAGTCTTGTGATGGTTATGTTGATGATCCTATATTAGTGTATAGGGTCACCTAAAACTTACTTGGTTGTTCTTATGTGCTACTTGGAAGAGATGTTATATGTGATAAGGTGAAGCATTGACGTGTCTTGTTTAGGTAGACCTAAGTCCCTTACTTGATACATGTATAATGAGAATATGACTTATTGACTTAGGATGCTAAAGCCTCTTAGTATTGTATGTATGAATGACATGTGACCTTGAACATTGCTAAGAAGGTCCTTTATGTGGAACCTTCAACCTACTTGTAAGGTTATGATATAATTGAAGTTGAAAGTCGTAATGGTATCCTTCTTGTGTGAATGGTGGACTTAAGGTTGGTTGGCTGGAACGGCATGAAATCATACTTAGGAAAATAATGAAGCTATCCTCTTAACCATTGTAAGGCAACCCTATGGGACCTCTTTGGAAAGGTGAAAGTGATTGGGTTATGAACTAGATATGGAACCTCTTCATGTGATCGTTTATTGAATTACTCTATGAGAACAAAGGCTAGCACTGAGTTAGTATTGTTTGCGAAGTAGTTCTAGTTAAGGATGAGACTAGAGTACGAAGAAATGCTTTATATTCCTTAACCATGTCCCTACATGGAATTTGTCCAAGTTCTACCATTGGCATGTATAACACCCTCCATCGGAGTAGGTTACAACTCCAGATTCCATGCCTTTCTACCATGGTCTATGTTGGTTATTGCCTATTCTCATCTTATGTATGCCTACTAGTGTTGGAGAAGTTCTATGAAGTTTAGGTGGTGGTATGGTACGCTATCTAGACATTGCACAATAGGCTTTGAAGATGTTAGTGAGTGAGTCCCTAGGTCTTCTCCAAGACCATTACTTGAATGTCCTTATGTGATGAGTGCCTCTTAAGTGAACTAATGAAGATGATGACTTAAGTTATAAAGCATGTTAAATGAATAAGTACTTACCAAGAGTATTTAAGGGTTGTCTAGTTAAGGTGTGAATGGGGCATAGGAGTGGTCACTTCATATCTTACCTAGGGAAGACCACTAGATCGGTAAGCTGGTTGATACATTAGACATGATCCAAACATAGGTAGTCTTGAGGATTATTTAGGTAATCTTTGAGAGGTCAAGTATGGTCATTCTCTTCTTGAGTTACTTAAGTAAGTCTTTTGATAAGCTTTGGAAAGGAGAATGTCATATTATATGTATGTTATTGTATTAAGTGAAAATGATCTTATCCTAGGTAATTTGAACGATATCTTAAGTGTGTGTGAAGGGATTGTATGGGCGGTCATTTCACAACTCACTCAAGTAAATCTTAGAATCATCTTTCGTTGGAGGATCTCAAGACGTGCCGTGACCTAAGAATGCCCTAACTTCTAGGGTATAGGTGCGGGTCGTGAAAGATATTTACAGAACTCAACTCTTAATTCGTAAAAACAAAGTCAAAATATTGTTAAAGACACTTGAAAATTTTTAAGAACTTTGTTTTAACTTGCTTCAAACAACTAGACTTGAGTATTAACTTCTTTGACTTTGATCTTCACTTTCCTTTAATTTCATAATGGATTCAAGGTTCATGATATCATGTTGATGGATGATTTCATGATGTTTGAATGTACCTTAGAGTGTTGGAATCAACTAAGAAACATAGGTACATCATGTAGGAACTAGTACGAAAAGGTTTGGAAAGAATGGGGAGAACTGGCGTCCATGTCGCTCTAAGAGGCATGGGGCGCCAGCCTTGAAACCTCAGAGATTTGGGTGGGGTGCTCTGGCTTGCGTGGCGCCCCAGGGCCCTACAGATGGAAACTTTCCTTTTCCTCTTTGAGAGGCGCGGCACTCCAACCCCCTTACATAGGTGTTCTCGACTTTTGTCCTTCATTTTCATCTCTAAACCGTCTAAACATCCATGGTTCTTTCCCTAAACAATTAGGATCATTATTTCTATCAATATACAATAGAGTGAACCTACAATTACACCCAAAAACATGCATCAAACCCTCAAGAAAACTTCAACAACACAACCATGAAGAACTCAACGACTTTTCAACAATATTCCTCAAGAACTCACTTTCATACCATTCAAACAACTTAAGTTCGCTAAATTGAAAAAAGATTGGCGTGTGGGTGAAATAACCAAACACTATGTGTTCTTACATACCTTTTTAGGGATCACCCACGGCGAATTCAACACGCAAAGCTTGAGCTTTATTGGCGATTCTTGATTTCTCTACTATTTTCTCTTCTTTTCTCTCTTCTCCAAGCCCTAGCATGAATTCCCTTTTTCCTAAAGGGAAAATGTCTTGTTTTACCCCAGTTAATTCCTATAAACAAATTAATTCAATCAGGCAAGAAATAGACAACTTTTCCCTTCCCAAATCCTTATTGGACTTTCCTTAATCCAACATCACAATATCCGAAAGGCATAACTTATTCATACAAAATCGATACCGTGCAAACTCAGCGGTTTTGGGAATATTATTCTAAGGCCTTTCCAACCATATCTAGAACTTATCTTAACAAATACTGAGCGAAGAGTTATAGTTGTTTGAAAATGACAAAAACTCACTTTCTTAACTTATACAAATTTCCAGATTTTATTATTCTTTCAAAAAGTTTCGTATTTTCATATTTTAAACTCTTTTCTAATCTTTTCTAGTTGAGAGATGTTAAAAAAATGATCTTTACAGATAGATTGCAAATTTATTATTTTTTCTCATTTGTCTATGTAATAATTTTAAATTTGGAGTTAAAAATTATATTATTTCAAAGCGCCAAGGTCACCTGGAGACCCCATTCTTTACCTATCTTTTCGTACTAGTTCCTAAGTTATGTACGCACGTTCCTTAGTTGATTCTAACACTCTAAGGTACATCTAAACATCATGAAATGATTCATTAACATGATATTATGACCTTTGAATCCACAACCCAATTCAAGGAAAGTTAAGATAAAAGTCAAAGGAGTTAAGAGTCAAGTCTAAAAGTTAAGAATCAAGTAAAAGTGTGTCCCTAAAGTTTCCGAGAGTCTTTAATTAACATTTTTAACTTTGTTTTAAGGCTAAAGTTACAAGCTAAGCAAGAGTAAATAGTTGAGTTCATTCTCAAAAGTTATAAGGGGACTAAGTAATCCCTAAGAGTTACAAATGTTTTCAAATTGAAACAAGTACATAGCCTTTGGGCTAGTTTTCAGAAAGAAGTAATAGCTTTATAAACTGAAGCAAGCAGGGAAACTATGATTTCCAAGTGATCTTTTAAATCTATGTTTTGAGCACTAATATCAAACCACAAAATCAGTATGTTTTAAAAACATAAAAGCATGTACATTTTAGGGAGTAGTACACAACACCGATGCGATAATGAGAGTTCATACTAAGTCAAGTCTCCATGAAAACCATGTAGCCATCATGGGTAGAAAAGGGTTGTACTTTTTAGATGAACCTTTTTCACAGAATTTTAGGGGGTCCATTAGGCAGTTCAAGTCCTATACTCTGTCAAGGTTAGGATGGCAAGGAAGCATGGGACGAGTAATGTTGTATCATCACTAAAGCTATTAAGAGATGGTTGTCTATTAAAGAAGCTCCCATAGAAGTTATTGTATTATTATATACATCAGATATTTGTATTTTTACATACATCTCATAGATTATTTGTATCCTTGTGTACATTCAGAGTTCTCAGCATGTTTTAAGTTAGTTTTGTTTATATTACATATTACTTTTAAATTACATAATATTGAAATGAGTAGTTATTCAATAGTTGAATAGAGCCAAGGTAACTGTTCCTTCTTACTCTATTTCCTGCTAAAGTGTTGTTTTATCATTCCAACTCGCATACTCGTACATTAAATGTACTGATGCCAGTAGTAGTCATCGTATCATGATGCAGACGCAGGTAACTAGGATCAGCATTTGGCGTTCCGTTGATCCAGTGAGTAGCTTAGAATCAGTGGTGAGCCTCCTCGCATATGGAGGACTCTTTTACTGTTTTTCAGTCATTTTCAGTTATTTAATGTTGTGCGGTTTGTCCCAACATTCATGTTAGTATTTTTAGAGGCTTCATAGACAGATAGTGTTAGTTCTACGCCTTTCCATTTCAATTGTAAACGATGAGACTTAAGTGCTATTTTGCCAAACTATTACAGTTTAAGTATTTCCCTTGAAGATATTCTTTACTGTTGTCACATCCGGGAATAGCCCCTAGACGTAACCGTTGTCGTTGTCCTCTTTGAGGACTAAGACTAGCCTCTTAGCTTACATCATTACATTCATAGGTCAAATTTAGCAGAAAATTTAAACTTTTCATTACTTCTACTCGGAGGTTTACATAGACCTCTACATATACAATGTATATATATCTAAAGTATACATAGACCTTTCGTATTGGATGATTATGTAGTCTTCTCCTTTTATTGCACATAATTATATATAGAACATAACATAGTCATAATATTCGTCTCAACTCATAACCATCTAATAAGAGTGTAATAACTTGGGCATTACCCATACATCAAAGTAACAATGCCTCGCATGGGCTATACAATGTTTCATACTAAATGGAAAAGAAAGAAACATAGAAGACTTAAACTCAAAACAACTATATTATCTAGATAGTGGTATCGCCCTCGGAAAGTTAGGACCTACCCTACTTGGATGATCAAGAGATTCAAGTCTTCTTCAAGTCATCTTCAAAAGCACTTCAACAACCGGAACCTAAAATGTTGGGGGAAAGGAAGAGATGGGGTTAGTACACCACTGGTACTAAGTATGAGACCATATGCACACATACTTTGAAATCATGCTAAGAAAATAGACATTTCATAAAGATAGGCAATTTACTTTGAAAACACTTATGCATGTTCAACAAGACCATACCAACCAATAGGACATGTTCATTAAGTCATAGGCATGTATATCATAAGAAAAACAACATCAAGTCTAGTCAAGTCAACATGCATAGCATATAGTTGAATACATAGCCAGAAAACTCTATCATCAAGTCATAATAGTAACAAGCATGAATAAGAGTACATTTCAACATGACTAAAGCAAGAAAATTACCCATGAACCCCTTCAAGTCAACAAGTGCAATCACCAAGCAAATCCCCATAACGTTACTCACTTAAGTAACCCAACAAGAATCATGACTAACTTCCTACTTCACATATCATAACATTTAAGAGTACATATCATCATACTTTACCAATATAGAACAACACATATTCATAAACGACACCAATCAACATATAGTATCAACAATGTGCAAGTTCATCATATACATGTCATATACAGTTATAAGCATATTCATACATAAGAACATCCTCCTAAGACTCCCTTCAAGGCTAGCTAGTGCAATGTTTAGGTAGTGTCCCATACACCTACCTAGACTTAGCTAAACCCCTTAGGTCATCTTAGTTAGAGTTCAATCCTTTAGTTTCTTTTACATTTTTGGGAACATCTTGACCTAACCGACATAGACCATATGAGTTAATGTGGAATCCGGTGTCATGGAACCCTACACCAAAAGAAGGCGGACTACTTGCCTAGGTAGTACCAAAACATGAACATAGCAACTATGTGGATCCACTAGCTAGTATTCCTATGGGGGCAACAAAGTTCAAGAACTACGAGATATAGTTGGGACACTATTTATGCTACATGCATTTTAGTCTCCAATATCAAGAGTACATTAGTGATCCTACCTTCCCTATGTGGGAAGGGACACTTCTCACTCTAGTTCACTCGGTGGTAGGCTAGAATCTCTTTTTGAAATGTCTTTAATGTATTTATTAATCATCATAGCTTATTGTAGGTCATAGGGTATAACCCTTGTATAAACATCATCATCATCATGGCTCAATAAGAATTGCATGAATATTGTCCTTTCATTACAATTCATATAGGTGAGGTTAGCACATTAACATTCCCATATCATGATAAGGCACATTGGTAAATCATTCACCATCCTTATAACATTTACATCTTAAGCCAACACCTCACAAAATCATATTCAGGACATTTCAATTCAACACCATACCATCCTATCAATCCTAATACAAGGCATACTCCAATATAACATCATGACTTAATCACAATTAACCACTATTTGAAGTAAAGGATATGGATCACAAGACTTACCAAGTGTCCTTCATAATTCATCATCGAGGTATCACCATCAACCCTTAATTCAACCCAATTAGGGTACATCATCATCATATTTCAATGACCAACATGATAACAAGGCTAGAAGAATTACTTCATCACAATTCAATACTAGATCATAGCTTAAGACAAGATACTTAGGTCAATTAACAACATACTTCATAACCTAGATCAAATTCTCAAGAACTAGCATGATAGTACTACAATTAACCCTAATTACTTCATGAGTAGTATAAAAACAACATCTAGTAGTAATTCAACCAATAACCAAGTCAAATGAACCAATACAATATAATTCATATCAAAATCATAACCTAGGGTTATGGGTTAAGGGTTTTCTTCTACAAACTAGACCAATCCATCAGGAAATAACATAATTGAGTTAGAATAAATGTTAATCTTCGCATAATATCCAAAATAAATCATAAAAAAATCAATTCATAAAATCAATTTCGATATTGGAAGAAACCGACTTGAAAACTCAATATTGGAAATCAATTTGGTGGAGCCCTTTCAGGAAAAAGGTCTCAAAGGTGAATTAGATCCCATACCTTTCTAATTGATGAAGATTGATGGTGAAACTTGACTCTTTGCATCCCTTAAACCCTTCCCTAGCTTGGTCTTCAATGGTGTTCTTCACTAGAGAGAGAAAGAAGATAGAAGGAAGATAGTTTTGGGTTTGTGAGTTATGAGAGTTTAGATTAGTTTAATGGGATTGGGGTCTTTCTATGAGTATTAATTAAATTTATTAGGCTTCCTTTAACCCCTAACGAATGACTTAACCCATTAATTAATTAATTGGAACTAACTAAAATGTGCAGAAGTCATCCCCTCACAAACGAGACCTCGACCAACGGTCCGCCAGTGAGTCGACGGTCAGCCCCCCTTCCGTGCTGCACAACCGCCTATGAGTTCGAAGAGTGTGAAAAAGAGACCCTTAAAGGATTTAGCTATGTCTTGGTCAACAGATGTCATCGACGCCCCATCGATCCAGACACGCCTCGTCGACTATCTTCGTGGGTGCACAATGCCTAGGCAGTCCTTGACCCCAAAATGCAAGGGTCCTCCTCAAGGGCCCTTGGTTGGTCCTTGGGTAGTCGTGCCTGGACGTTTCGACAATAAATCATCTTAAACACATGTTAGACACCCTTCCACCAAATTTCATGAATTTCTGACTCTTAAAAGCTAACAAATAGGCTAAGTCACGCTAGTACCTCCTTGAACTAGTTTCCGGACGTCATAGACGTTCTTGGACGTTTTGGTTTCTAGACTTTCTAAATGACTTATATCAATTAAAATAGACCTTAAAACAGTGTCTAAACTTTATGAAACTTATGTTAGGCTCTAGAACACATCTTTAATTTTCAAAGTGTTACATCATCCCCCAATTAGGAACATTCGTCCCCGAATGACACTAAAAATCTTTTGAAGGAAGGAATAAACTCAAGACTAGCAGCCCAACCAACAACAATAGATAACAACACCAACCATATCATTTACACAAGACAATTTAGAAAGCATCAATTACCACACATAAGGCTCAACATTACATTATAAGGAATATCCTTCTCACAACAACAAGAGCTCAACATATCATTTATGAGTCAATTATGCTAAAGTTCAACTTACCAACATGTTACATATCATTTGATAAAGACTCACCATATAAAAATGCACATCATAAGTCAAGCAAGCAAAATTGCAATTTATAGGCATACTTCAGTGTAATCACTGTAACAACATCCCAAAATAAAATGCACATTTTGAATTCTTCACTAAAAATCCAAGCAACTTCAATTTTAGTCATTATTTTTTTTATTAGTAAAAACAACTAACCTTACTTATCAAATATATGAGGGTAACGGGACTTCATGTCGTCCTCGGCCTCCCATGTTGCACCCTAAACTTGGTAACTCTGCCATAACACCTTTACGGAAGCAACCTCTTTATTCCTTAGCTTCTTTACTTGCCTATCAAGGATTTGAACTGGAACCTCCTCATAAGAGAGGTTATCCTTTACACCAAGAGCCTCAATAGGAAGAATAGACTCGGTATCATCGATACACTTCTTAAGCATAGAAACATGGAAAACCGGATGAACTGAAGCCAATTCACTAGGCAACCTTAACTCATAGAAAACCTTACCAACCCTTTGTAAGATTTCATAGGGACCCACATAAGAACTCAACTTCCCTTTCTTGAAAAATCTAATCACCCCTTTCATAAGCAAAATTTTCAAATACACCTTATCACCTTCTTCATACTTTAAATCCTTTCTCCTATGATCGACATAAGACTTTTGCCGACTATAGGCCGTTTGCAACCGATTCGTTATGATATGAACTTTCTCCAAAGTCTTACAAATCAACTCGGGACCAAGAAGCGAAGCCTCACCCACTTCAAACCATCCAATAGGAGACCTACACCTCCTACCATACAAGGCTTCATAAGGAGCCATGGATATTGATGAATGAAAACTATTATTACAAGCAAACTCCACAAAGGCAAATGGTTATCACAATTTCCTTTGAAATCAATAATACAAGGTCTAAGCATATCCTCAAGGTTTTGAATAGTGCGCTCAGCTTGACCATCCGTTTAGGGATGAAAAGAGGTTCTTAGTTTTACCTTAGTACCCAACCCTTCTTGGAATGACCTCCAAAACCTAGATGTGAATTATGCACCCTGATCCGATATGATGGATAACGGAATATCATGGCGACACACAATATCATCTATGAAGATCCTTGCATAATCATCCGTCGAATAATTAGACTTGACAGGGATGAAATGAGCGGACTTGGTCAACCTATCAAAAATTATCCATATAGAGTCATATTAATTTTGTGTCCGAGGCAACCCTACTACAAAATCCATATTGATTTCTTCCCAATTCCAAGTAGAAACGTGGATTTAATTTAGTAAGCCACCCGACTTTTGATGTTAGACTTTCACTTGTTGGCAATTTTGACACTTAGCAACAAACTCCGCAATGTCCTTTTTAAAACCTTCCCACCAAAATACGTCCCTAACGTCATGGTATATTTTTGTCGAACCCGGATGAATGGAGTAATGGGACCCATGGGCTTCCTCAAGGATACGGTTCCTCAACCCATCTACATTGGGAACACACAATATTCCTTGATACCTCAAGACACCATCCCCCCCTAAGGAGAATGACTCATTAAGCTTACCAACAACCGATTCCCTCAACTCCATCAATGATTGAACAAGGTGTTGTTTGGACTTCACCTCAATTACCAATGATGACTCGGAGTTATGATGGACCATGAAACCACCATTCGGAGAATCTTCCAACCTCACACTAAATCTAGCTAACCTATGAACATATTTCACTAGGTCTTTCTTGGCTTCATATATATGCGACACACAACCCATGGTCGTACGACTTAGAGAATCCGCAACCACATTTGCCTTGCTGGGGTGATAGAGGACACTCATGTTGTAATCCTTCAACAATTCTAACCACCTTCTTTGTCGGAGATTCAACTCCTTTTGATTAAACAGATATTGGAGACTTTTGTGGTCGGTATACGCATCAACATGGACACCATACAAGTAATGCCTCCATATTTTCAAGGCAAATACCACGGCCGCTAATTCAAGATCATGAGTTGGATTGTATCTCTCATGCACCTTAAGTTGTCTAGAAGCATAGGCTACCACCTTCCCATGTTGCATAAGAACACACCCTAAACCCACTCGGGATGCATCACGATACACAAAAAAAACCTTTGTACCCTCCGGTAAAGTCAACACCGGAGCGGAAGTTAGCCTATCTTTCAAGGTTTGGAAGCCTTTTTCACTTTCCTCCGACCACTCAAATTTCTTACTCTTATGGGTCAAAGTAGTCAAGGGAGATGCATGGACGCAAAACCATCCACAAACCTCCGATAGTAACCCGCTAGACCCTATAAACTCCTAATGTCAGTTGGAGTCAATGGTCTAGGACAATTTTTCACCGCCTCGGTTTTCCTTTGATCAACCTCAAATCCCTCACTAGAGATGATATGACCAAGAAATACCACCGACCTCAACCAAAACTCACATTTTCTATACGTGGCAAATAATTGATTCTTCTTAAGTACTTGCAACACCACCCTCAAATGGTTCATGTGTTCAACCTCATTATTCAAATATGCCAAGATGTCGTCAATGAAGACAATGACAAATGAATCTAGGTAACTTTGAAACACTCTATTCATGAGATCCATAAATGTTGCCGGAGCATTCGTGAGACCAAAGGACATTACTAAGAACTCATAGTGACCATATCTAGTCCGGAATGCCGTCTTTGGTATATCCTCACCTCTCACCTTAAGTTGATGATATCCCGATATCAAGTCAATCTTAGAAAAGTTGCTTGCCCCTTGACGTTGATCAAACAAGTCCTCAATCCAAGGAAGAGGATACTTGTTCTTAATAGTGACGTTATTGAGTTGCCGGTAATCAATGCACATCCTAAGGGACCCATCCTTCTTTTTCACAAACAAAACCGGAGCACCCCATGGAGAAATACTAGGTCTAATGAATCCCTTGTCAAGTTAATCTTTGAGTTGATCCTTCAACTCTTTCAACTCGGTCAGAGCCATCCCATAAGGAGGAATTGAAATGAGATTTGTATCCGGTAACAAGTCGATACCAAAATTTATTTCATGTTTGGGAAGAATACCGAGAAGAACATTAGGAAAGACCTCCGGAAATTCCCTCACTACGGGGACTGACGCGATTGGAGGAATTTCGGAGTCTAAATCTTGGAATCTTACTATATGTTATAAACACCCATTAGAGATCATTTTGCATGCTTTCAAAGAAGAGATGATACGACCTCTAGGAATAGAATTTCCCCCTTTCCACTCTATTACAGGCTCATTTGGAAAGTTCACCACCCTCGTTCTACAATCTATAGAGGCAAACCAAGCATACAACCAATCCATACCCAAAATGACATCAAAATCAAGCATATCAAGTTCCAGTAGCTCAACATAAGAAACTCTATTGGGCAACATTATAGGATAGGACAATTCTATAAACCCTTTTTACAACAACCGACTCACCCACCGGGGTAGACACTATAAAAGGTTCATGCAAGATATCGGGCAAAATGTCAAACTTTTTAGCTACTAGAGGGGTAACAAATGGTAAAGTAGCACCGGGATCAAGTAAGGTATATACATCAATAGAGAAGACTTTCAACATACCGATCACCACGTCAGGAGAAGTCTCTTGCTCACTCCTATAGCGGAGAGCATAGAAGCGGTTCTTCTTCGGAGCTTCATTTGAATCACTTGCTTGAGCTTGACCACTACCCTTGTATTGACCCTCATATTAGGGAAATCCCTAACCTTGTGCCCACTTTTACTACAACCAAAACAATTGTCCGTCCCCTTAAGACAATCACCATAGTGCTTCTTGCCATACTTATCACAAGTTGGATTCTCGGTTGGTGAACTAGTACGTACCTTTTCCATTTTTAGGCTTAGGGTTAGAGAACCTATCATCCCTAGCCTTAGGAAAGTTCGAAGGAACTTGATTAGAAATCCTCTTGTTAAACCTAGGCTTGTCTTGTATCTCAAGCCTTCCGTTTGAAGAACCTCCATCAAAAGATCTTGCCCTCTTGGCATCTCTACTCTTCCTCCTAGACCTTGCCTCTTCCGCTTGTTGAGCATGAACTATGAGAAGATAAATGTTCACATTGTCATGTAGCATAGACGAATGAAACTCCTCTTGCAAGTCATCCGACACCCCTGTCAAAAAATGACTCATTTCATCTCTATGATCAGAAACCAAAGAAGGAAAATATTTTGACAATTTAGTGAATATCAAGGAGTATTCATGAACACTCATACCTCCTTGGAGAAGGTTTATGAACTCCACCACTTTAGCTTCCCTCTTTTCCCTAGGAAAGAATCGACCAAGAAAAGAATTCTTGAACACTTCCCAAGTCACCAGTCCACCCCTTAACGACCTATTGTCCCTCCATTGGAGATACCAAGCTTGAGCCACATCCTTGAGTTGGTAAGTGGATAAGTCGGCCTTCTCACTAGTATAAAACCCCATAGCATAAAGGATCTTGTAGATTTCATCAATGAAGCTTGGGGTCTTCTTCAACCTTGTACCCATAAAAAATAAGGGGATTCATCCTAGTGAAATCCCTTAGACGGGAGGCCATGGTAGAAACTTGTTGGTGTACTCGGGGTACAACCTCCCGATTAGCTTGGACCGTCATGGCTTGGGCTTGAGTAGTGGAGACTTGTGCTTGGGTAGTAATGGCTTGGGCAATTTTAAAGAGAGCTTCCCTTATGTTCTCATCCATCAAAAGAGGAGAATTTACCGGGGCTTGGTCATCATTCACATCTTCCTCAAGAGAAGGAACTTGATCACCATGGGAAGGAACTCCCGCATTGGCAATCTCTTCTTCAAGTTTTTGTGCCGCATTCTTTCAAGTATTCATTTCCTATAATCACAATAAGAGGACTAGATGCAAAAGCACATAGAGTTAACACTCTAAAGGCACGATATTGGACTTCCAAGAAAGTGAGAGTTTCCTAAGCATCATATAGATTCCTATTCATAATTGTGGCATGCTTCACAATTATGAATACAAACCTACATAGACGTGGTTGAGAGAGACATCGACTAAAAGATATTTAACCTCAAGCTCTAATACCAAATTTGTCACATCTGGGAATAGCCCCTAGACGTAACTGGCGTCGTCGTCCTCTTTGTGGACTAAGAGTAGCCTCTTAGATTACATCACTACATTCATAGGTCAAATTTAGTGGAAAATTTAAAACTTTTAATTACTTCTATTCGGAGGTTTACATAGACCTCTACATACACATAGTATATATATATCGAGTATATATAGAACCTTCGTATAGGAAGATTACTTAGTCTTCTACTTTTGTTGCACATAATTATATATAGAACATAACATAGTCATAATAGTCATCTCATCTCATAACCATCTAATAAGAGTGTAATAACTTGGGCATTACCCATACATGAAAGTAAGAATTCCTCACATGGTCTATACAATGTTTCATACTAAATGGAAAAGAAAGAAACATAGAAGTCTTACACTCAAAACAACTCCATTAGGTAGATAGTTGCATCTCCCTAAGAAATTGAGGACCTACCTACTTGGATGATCAAGAGATCCAAGTCTTCTTCAAGTCGTCTTCAAAAGCACTTCAATGATCGGAACCTAAAATGATGGGGAAAAGGAAGAGATGGGGTTAGTACACCATTTGTACTAAGTATGAGACCATATGCACACATATTTTGATATCTTGCTAAGAAAACAGACATTACATACAGATATGCAATTTACTTTGAAAACACTTATGCATGTTCAACAAGACCATACCAACCAATATGACATATTCATTAGGTCATAGGCATGTACATTACAAGAACAATAACATAAGATCTAGTCAAGTTAACATGCATAGCATATAGTTGAATACATAGCCAAGAATCTCTATCATCCAGTCATAATAGTAACAAGCATGAATAAGAGTACATTTTAACATGACTAAAGCAAGACAATTACCCATGAACCCCTATCAAGTCAACAAGTGCAATGTCCAAGCAAAGCCCCATAACCTTACTCACTCAAGTAACCCAACAAGAATCATGACTAACTTCCCACTTCAATATCATAACATTTAAGAGTACATAGCATCACACTTTAACAATATGGACAACCAAAAATTCATAAATGACAACAATCAACATATAGTATCAAAAATGTGCAAGTTCATCATATACATTTCATATAGCATTATAAGCATATTCATACATGAGAACATCCTACTAAGACTCCCTTCAACGCTAACTAGTGCAATGTTTAGGTAGAGTCACATACCCCTACCTAGACTAAGCTAAGCCCCTTAGGTCATCTTAGTTACAGTTCAATCCTTTAGTTCATTTTACATTTTTGGGAACATCTTGTCCTAACCGACATAGACCACATGAGCTAATGTGGGATCCGATTTCATGGAACCCTACACCAAAAGAAGGCAGCCTACTTGTCAAGGTAGTAACAAAACATGAACATAGCAACTACGTGGATCCACTAGCTAGTATTCCTATGGGGGCAACACAGTTCAAGAACTAGGAGATATAGTTGGGACCCTCTTTATTCTACATGCATTATAGTCTCAAATCTCAAGAGTAAATTAGTGATCCTACCTTCCCTATGTATGAAGGGACACTCCTCACTCTAGTTCACTCGGTGCTAAGCTAGAGTCCCTTTTTGAAATGTCCTTAATGTCTTTATTAATCATCATAGGTTATTGTAGGTCATAGGGTCTAACCCTTGTATAAACATAATCATCATCATAGCTCAATAAGAATTGCATGAGTATTGTCCTTTCATTACAATTCATATAGGTGAAATTAGCACATTAACATTCACATATCATGATAAGGCACAGTGGTAAATCATTCACCATCCTTATAACATTTACATCTTAGCACAACACATAAAAAATCATATTCAAGACATTTCAATTCAACACCATACCATATTATCAATCCTACAAGGCATACTCCAATACAACATCATGACTTAATCATAATTAACCACAATTTGAAGTAAATGATAGGGATCACAAGACTTACAAAGTCTCCTTCATAATTCATCATCAAGGTCTTACCATCAACCCTTAATTCAACCCAATTAGGGTACATCATTATCATATTTCAATGACCAACATGATAACAAGGCTAGAAGAATTACTACATCACAATTCAATACTAGATCATAACTAAAGATAAGATACTTAGGTTAATTCACAACATAATTCATAACCTAGATAACCTTATCAAGAACTAGCATGGTAGGAATACAATTAACCCTAATTCAGTCATTATTAGTATAACAACATCATCTAGTAGTAATTCAACCAATAACAAGGTCAATTGAACCAATACAATATAATTCATATCAAGATCATAACCTAGGGTTAATGGTTAATGGTCATCTTCTACAAACTAGACCAATCCCTCAAGAAATAACATAATTGAGTTAGAATACATGTGAATAAATGCATATCCAAAAGAAATCATAAACAAATCAATTCATAACATCAATTTCAAGATTTGATGAAACACACTTGAAAACTCAGTTTTGGAAATCAATTTGATGGAACCCTTTGAGGAATGAGGTATCAAAGGTGAATTAGATCCCATACCTTGCTAATTGATGAGGATTGATGGTGAAACTTGACTCTTTTTAGCCCTTAAACCCTTCCCTATCTTGGTCTTCAATTGTGTTTTTCACTAGAGAGAGAAAGAAGAGAGAAGGAAGAGAGTTTTGGGTTTGTGAGTTATGAGAGTTTAGATTAGTTTAATGGGGTTGGGATCTTTATATGGGGTGTTAATTAACTTAATTAGGCTTTCTTTAACCCGTAACTAACGACCTAACCCCTTAATTAATTAATTGGAACTAACTAAAACGTGCAGAAAAGTAAGCCCCTCACAGACGAGACCTCGACCAACTGTCCGTCAGTGAGTCGACGGTCAGCCCCCCCTTCTGTGCTGCACAACCGTCGATGAGTTCGGAGAGTGTGCAAAGGATGCCCTTCAAGGATTTGTCTAGGTGTTGTAATTGGATGGCATCGATGCCCCATCGATCCACACATGCCTCGTCGACTGTCTTCGTGGGGTCACATTGCCCAGGCAGTCCTTGACCCCAAAATGCAAGGGTGCTCCTCAAGGGCCCTTGGTTGGTCCTTGTGGAGTCGTGCCCGGACGTTTCAACCATGAATCATCTTAAAAACATGTTAGACACCCTTCCACATAATTTCATGAATTTTCGACTCTTAAAAGCTAGTCAAATAGGCTAAGGCACGTTAGTACCTCCTTGAACTAGTTTCCGGACGTCATGGACGTTCTTGGACGTTTTGATTTCTAGACTTCATAAATGACTTATATTCATTAAAATAGACCTTAAAACAGTGTCTAAACCTTATGATACTTATGTTAGGCTCTAGAAACATGTCTTAGATTTTTGAAATGTTACAACTGTTTATATTGAGTTCACTTAATTCTTTCACTAAGTGGAGTAAGCCAGGACAAGGGTCTCTCTTTAATTCGTGCATTAGAGTTTATATCTAAAAGTATCTCTCTAATTCGTGCATACACATGTTTCAGATAAATATGCCTCTATGAAGAGCAGTAAGAGGTCGTCCAGCTAGGAGGAATGTAGAAACCTCAAGAATAGGATTTACCCAATGCTCCTTAAGTGAAGTCTCAAGAGGAGGTTACCTATGTTGAGTTTCGTGATACTATTATGATGTTGAGTCAAGAAATGACCATGCAATTAAGGCAACAAAAAGGAGCTCTACAAGAAGGGGCTGACACTTCAAGGATTCGGAAATTCTTGAAGATTAATACCCAAAGCTTCACTAGTTCGAGCACTACTGAGGATCCAAAAAACATTGTGGAAGAGCTGAAAAAGGTATTCTATGTGATGCATGTGATTGATGATGAGAGAGTTGAAGTAGCCGCATATCAACTCAAGAATGTTGCTAGAACTTGGTTCGATAAGTGAAAGGAGGTAAGAGATGAGGATGCACCACATTCGAGTTGAACTTGCTTTGAAGAATCTTTCTTTGGGCGTTTCGTTCCTAGGAAACTGAAGGAAGCAAAGGTACTGGAGTTCCTTACTCGAAAATAGAACTTCTTGAGTGTTCATGAATATGGGTTGAAGTTCACCCAACTGTCTTGCTATGCTCCTGAGATGGTTAAAGATATGAGAAGCCGACTTAGCTTATTTGTTGCTGTCTTGAGTCAGGCATCAAGCAAAGAAGGTAGGGCTGTAATGTTGATTGGGGACATGGACATTTCAAGGTTAATGGTCTATGTGCAGATGGTAGAGGAAGAGAATCTTAGGGATAGACAAGAGTTCAAGAGCAGTATAGCTAAGACAGGGAATGTGAGTGCACTTTGAAAAATGTCTTCAAATAAAACACTTCAAATATCTGTGAAATAGGACTTGTCTTTGTTGCGAGGGCACGTGAAACCTACGGATTGATAAAATTTAAAACCTTTGTTTGAAGCAAGATGAACGGATCTTATTGATCCTTAAGTATGTTTGCGGTATTACTTGAAGCTGTAGGAATTACCTTTATTTCAATTTTAGTTAGAAAAAGAGAAAAAAAGAAGGAGAGATTTACCTGCAATCTTAATTGTTGGTACCAATTGTAGTCAAGATTTGACTGTCTCATTACATTCTTTGTTTTTCAAAAAATAAAAAGAAATTGAGCAAGCACCCACTCTTTAATATTTTCCAAAGCTTTTTAGAGTATTTTAAAAAAAAAATAACGAATAATATTTTTTTTTGGGTTGTTCATTGTAAAACGTATCATTAGGTTAATATTGTATGTGTGAGAGTTCTATTTTACTTCATTGGGTTGTCCGTCCCAAAAATGTAATATATCTTTTCTTTAGGCTTTGAATATCACAGTGAATCTTATTTTCCTATTTTATCATGTTCATATTGTGAATTTTCTACTTATGACCTTGTCTCAGATTCTTTGCAGTATTCATTATCAATAGGATTAGAACTGCATTTGACCTGAATCCTAGCTCAATAGGACATGTAGGCATCATGACGGCTCGGTCATATACCTTGTGTAATTTTCTTTTTTCCTTGTAATAAAAAGTGGGACCGAATTTTTGAGAATATGTCGAAAATTCACAAATAAAGGTGATATATCTCTAGCAAGTCTAGAATAAAGATCATTTCATGGTTTGCGGAGAGTTCTAACTGGGACATATTTTTTGAGTAAGAACTAAAAAATTCCACCAAGTACTGTCAAATGCTTGATAGTCAACTTCAAAATCTCTAGCATCGCTTGAAGTTCAAAGTCAACTTCAAAATCTCCAACATTGCATAGAGCCAAAATAAATTTGGTATGTGAGCCATTAGCGCCCCGCACAAATCTCCCAATAAACATTAGATACAATGAACACAAAGTGTTCAAGAGAAAACGATGCTTGCTCACTTGTTTCAAATTGATCTAACACTTTGTACACAGTCTCTTGTGAATTTTTCCTTAAACTTCCTTGATGAAGTTTCTAGCTATAGTGATATTGTGACTACTAATTGTCCCTTTTTGAGTACAGGGACACATGAAAGCATCAAGATGATGACATTTTCAAGCCACACAAGCCATCCACCCAATTACAGTTGGATAATTATAGAGCCATCATCTCGTTACAGTGGACAATCATCGAGCTATCCACCACGTTAAAGTAGAGAATCATAGATCCATCCACCTCATTACTGTGGACAATTATCGACTCATCCACCTCGTTACAGTGGACAATCATCGAGTCATCCACCTCGTTACAGTGGACAATCATCGAGCCATCCACCTTGTTACAGTGGACAATCATGGAGTCATCCACCTCGTTACAGTTGGACAATTACGAGCCATGCGCCTCATTACAATGGACAATCATTAAGTCATTCATCATTGCATTTTTCATTTCTTGAGAGGGTCATTGAATTTTTCATTTGCCAAGAGGGACAATTCATTTTCATTCGCCGAAAAAGTCACTGCATTTAAGTCGCATCTATTCAGAGGCGAAGGATGTGCACCTTATCTATTCAAATTTCAAGTAGAAGGAAACTTGTGTTGAAAGATATTTGCATTTAATTTGCATCTATTCGGAGTTGAAGGATGTGACCTTATCTATTCAACCTTCAAGTCAAAGGAAACTTGCGTTGAAAGATATTTTAATTTAAGTCGCATCTATTCGTATGTGAAAGATCTGCACCCTACATAGTCAACGTTCAAGTCGAAGCAAACTTGTGTTGAAAGATATTTGCATTGAAGTCGCATCTATTTGGAGGTGAAGGACTTGCACCTTATCTATTCAACATTCAAGTCGAGGGAAACCTGCGTTGAAAGATATTTGCATATAAGTCGTATCTATTCAGAGGTCCATGATGTGCATCTTATCTATTCACGTTCATGTCTGTGGAAACTTGCGTTGAAATATATTTGCATTTAAGCAGCATCTATTCTGAGGTGAAATGTGTGCACACTATCTATTCCATGTTCAAGTCGGAGGAGACTTGCATTGAAAGAAGTTTTATTTGTCCTACCGATGGAAATACATTCAAAATCCTACAAACGGATTTTATTTTTTCATTCGTCCTACCGATGGACATAAATTAAAAATCCTACTGATGGATCATCTTTTTTCATTAGTCCTACTAATGGACATACACTCAAAATCCTACTGATGTATAACCTTTTTAATTTGTCCTACCAATGGACATACATTAAAAATTCTACCAATGGATCATCTTCTTTCATTCGTCCTACCGATGGAGATGCACTTAAAATCATACCGATGGATCACCTTTTCTAATTCGTCCAACTGATGGATATACATTAAAAATTGAACCAATAGATCATCTTTTTTCATTTGTCTTACCGATGGACATACATTCAAAATCGTATCAATGGATCACGATCTTTTATTATTCGTCCTACCGATGGACATACATTCAAAATCCTACCGATGGATGATATTTTTGTATTCATCCAATCGATGGACATATATTCAAAATCCTATCGATGGATCATCTTTTGTTATTCGTCCTACCGATTTGCACACATTCATATCCTGCCGATGGATCATGTGCATTCGTCTACTGATGGACGTACATTTATATCTTACCGAGTAATCAATTTTGTTTGTCCTATCGATGGACATTAATTCATATCCTTCCAATTAATTTTTTTTTGTCCTACCGATGGATATGCATTTATATCCCACTTATAGACATGTGTTTATATCCTACTCATGGATCATCATCTTTATTCGTCCTACCGATAGACATGCATTTTTATCCTACCAATGGATCATTTTTATTTGTCGTATCGTAAGAGATGCTATATTTTTTCCTATAATTTTGTCCCTACTAATGAGTTTCATTTTTTTTTTAGAACATCCAAAAGGATGCATTCTTCGTTGAGACACAGATGCGGACTACTTCAACAACGATGCAATATAGTGCTGAACCCTTTGGGGGAATGTCTGAGGTTGACTTCCAGCACATTCCAACCACACTTTTTCACATCATGTGTTCGGGAAAATTAGGTTTCTCAATTTTCGTTGTCCTGCAATTCTTTCATCAATCATATCCAATGAAAGGGACAACTGTTTACACCGAATTTGTCCTATCATTTTTCATAATCCATAAATGTTAAGTTTTATTTACTTAATGGTATATTTTTTTATAATAAGTTTATCGATAACTATACTTATGTGTCAAAACTTCACAGTTTTTTATCAGTTAATTTTAATTACATTTTTTTCATCATATTTTGTTCAATAGGTTCGAATATTTGTTCATTTTAATTAAATTGTTATTTATGTTAAATTACACTTTTTACTTGTCATTAGTTAAGTTCATTACATTTTCTTAATATTCATTTTATTCGTTACATTTGTTAATATTATTTTTAATATTTTGTACACTTGATATTTATTCAAATATAGATAAAATTTCATCCACTATTTTAGTTAACTAGTCTATTCGACCCATGGATTTTTAGATAATGGTATTGTACTATATGTGGTTTTTGATTTTTTATTTAATCTATTTATTAGTCATTCAATTATGGTGATGGTGAATAATATATTAGGGGGTAATTTTTCAGATTTTTTAGTGTTAGAAGGAATTCTTTGAGTGTCCATAATTTTCTGGCGAAAGCTCATCGGAATCCGGCAAACCACAACCAAAAATGTAAGACCTCGAAAATGACATAGGTTAACTAGAGCCTAACATGTTGGTCTTAGTGTTCTTATATCCTAAATATGTTTAATATGTGGTTTAGAGGCAGTATCTAAAATATTAGAGGTGTTGGAAGTCAAACGTCAAGGGATGACTAAGACGTTTGACGACTAAGTCACCTAAATGTATCTTATGTGGTTCTATGTGTTTATATGTGTTTCATGGTGTTTTAAGGTTCTTAATAGAGTTATTATAGCATGCATAGTCAGTGGTTAAAGTTTTGTGAAGTTTGGAGGTCAAACGACCAAAACGTCCTAGGCATTTGAAAGATATGCCTTGAGTCGACCTTGTACGTCTATGCGAGTTTCGGCGAGTTTTATGTGTTTGTTTTGGATGAAGTTCATGGAGAGGTGTTAAACTTATAGATTATCATATTTGGGTTGGAAAAGTTCGGTAAATTATCCCCAAGGAACATCAAAGGGTCTTTGAGGAAATGACCCAAAACCTGATGGCAGGATATCCCAGGCAGCCTTGGCGACGGAGCAGTCGACGGCCAGTCATGACTGTGACGCCCCGTCACAAGGTTCCATCGTGGGATACTTGTCCAAGTGTGTAGAGTAGACCCTTGATAAGCCACTGGATCTTGCAACGGAGGTCCATGACGGCCCGTGTCAGCCATGACGCCCCGTCACAAGGCAGTCGTTGCAGCCACTGTCCCTGTGCGCAAATTTTCTGCCAAGTCAGGGGTGAATTGGTAAATTCACCCCACTTCCAAATAATAGTTTAGACGGTTTATTAAGGGTCTTAGGGGTATTTTAATTAACTATTTAAGTGGTTAAGACCCTAGAGACTTCATGATTCTTCCAAAATCAAAACCCAAAAGTCTATTAGAAATCCCAAAACCTCCATTGAATACTCCATTGAAGAGGCAGCTTGGTGAGGGGTTCTTGTGTGGAAATTCTTCATCAAAGTGAAGAATTATCATCCTTGAGGTATGGCTTTTGATCCTTGAAACTTATTTCATCAAGGAGCCCAATCCTCAAAGTGTTTTACAAAGTTTTCTAAAATGAATTGTCCAATTTCGGGATTCTACCATGGGTTCTTGCATAAATGATTTATAAACATTGAATTATGATCTAATTGATATTGTATTGGTGATTTCAACATAAATTACCCATGAATCCATGTGAATTGATGAACCCTAGTTTTGACTACTTATTGGGTTACTTGATATTAAGCTTATGTTGATGAATTGTTGTGCAGTTTCTTATGGGCTTTCTATTGATGTAAGAATTGTGTTCAATTGATATATAATTGATATTAGATTGTTAAATCTAGATAGAATTGATGTAGATTCATTGAGTTTTATGGTTATTGCTTTGAATTATTGTTCATGGCCATGGGTAAGGGCCTTGTGATGTTGAATTGGTTGATTTGGCATTAAATTGAAGTGTGGATAAGGGGATCAAGGTATGCTGCCCCATTTTCCTTAATTTGATATTAATTATACTTTGATTCTATTGTGTTTGGTATGGTCCACTTATGGTGGCGGTGTGATGTGTTTAATTTGCAATTGATGTGGCCTTGTCGGCGTTACTTTATGCAATATTATGAGCATGGCCTTATTGGCAATTACTTGAAGTTATGTGGCTATTTGTGTAGTTGATGATGTGAGTATGTCATTACTTATCTACATGTGAAGTTATATAGTCATGTATGTATTCTTTTAGTTATGTTAGTTATGTTGCCTTGAGTGACCATGTTAGACTTTAACTTGAAATTATGAGTGTAGTGTTAGGGTTAAGTCTTGGTTATTCCTACTTGACTTTATGAGTCTATGTGGAGTATATTAATGGTGTTATGATGATATATAGGATGACTTGAAGATGTTAGGTTGTTTTAGAAGTGTTTCTAGAATGGCTTGTATTATGTGTTAAAGGTGAAGTATGTGATGTCTTGTCTTGGTTGACTTGTATCTCTTACTTGATGTATACATGATTATGGATATCTGATGTATTGATATAGGGTGTCATAACTCTTAGTCTTGAATAAAAAAATATAAGTGAGACCTTAATGATAAGGAGGTCAAGTTTATGTGGAACCTTGAACTTAGTGGCGAGGTTATGAATTGTGAAGTTGTTAGCCGTAATGGTATCCTTCATGTTATGAGTGATGGACTTAGGGATGGTTGGCTGGAACGGCATCATATCATACCTTAGGAAAATCGCTATGAGCTTCTTGTCGCTAAAGTGAGATATGCCCTAGTGGAACTTGCTTTGGTAGGGTGAATGTAAAGGGGGTCATGAACTAGATAAGGACCTATTTATACGAACCTTAATGTGAACTAATCTATGAGAACGAAGGCTAGCACCGAGTGAATATGAGTATTGTTAAGAGGATTTAGTTAAAGAACAGACTGAATGGTTAATACGCCCTTCATATTCCTTAACCATGTGCCTACATGGGATGTGTCGATGTTCTACCATTGGCAAGTAGAACAACCTCATCGAAGTAGGATAGAATTTCGGATTCCATGTCTTGCTATCATGGTCTATGTCGGTTATTGCCTATTCTCATCATGTGGAATACCTTTTAGCATTAGATAAGTTTATGAGGTTTAGGTGGTGGTATGGGACGCTATCTAGACATTGCACAATAGACTTTGAAGGTGTTATGTGGAGTTCCTAGGTCTTGTCCAAAGACCATTATGTGATCCGTTATATGAGTGTCTTATGTGATGCATTATGTGAGTGTCTTAGGTGATGTATGAGTCTTAATGAACTAATGAACAAGTGACCTATGTAGTAACTATGTAAATGGTTGAGTACCTAATCTAAAGTGACTTAAGCATTCCTTAGCTAAAGTGTGAGGAGGACATGAAAGGATGGTCTCTTCATGTCTTATCTTTGGAAGTCTTGAGGATGACTCTAGTTAGGGAAGTTGGTTAATCTTGTTGACATGATCTAAACCTTAGAAAGTCTTAAGGGCTATTTAGGTAATCTTGGAGAGGTCATTGTACTATGGACATATCTTCTTGATTTACTTAAGTAGGTCTTTTGATAGGCTTTGGAAGGAGAATGTCTTCTAATATAAGTGTTGGTGTGTTTAGTGAGAATGATTCTATTTTAAGTAGTCTATAGTATCTCTTGTGTGTGTGTGATAGAGATTGTATGGGCGGTCGCTCCACACTTACTCAAGTGAACCTTGGAATTGACCTTTGGTAGATGAATCTTACATAGATGTTTATGATTGTTTTCTAAGTATGTAGGTGACTCATTGTAGGTGATTTTAAGGGTCGTTTAGGCACATCTAGAGAGGGTGCATGGGAGGTATCTCTTTGTGTGACTTAAGTGAATCTTAGGATGACTTTAAACGAGGGAATTACATGCGAACAAGATGTTAAAAGGGTAGGTTTGGACTTCACTGTAACAGTGAAGTGAACTCACTGTAAAGAGAGCTTTTAAAATGTTATCTTTGGTTAATTGTTATCTTATGTGTTTCTTAATTGCTAAATGATGTTCTTATGTTTATCTATGATTTCCAAATGAAAAGATGCATATTTCCAATAAAGTCCGTTTTCATGATTTTATGCATATAGCTATACTTAGTACATTGGTTGTACTAATTCCATGCTTTATTTTCTATCTATAGTCCTTGGTAGGTAAGGTGCTTTGGAGAACAAAACTTGGGCTTAGAAGGATCGTCCGAGTAGAAGAATTGAAGTATGTCCTCATTTGTATCGTCGGCATATATGTCGTTTTATGTTTCTTTTATGAAGTATTGTAATAAGACTATGTTATTTCTATTTTCGTATTAAAGTACTCTTGTGTCTTAAGATGATGAGATTGAGACTTAGCATTTCTATTACTTTTATATGAAAGAGGTTTTTAAAGACTATATTTGTTTTTGTGAAAAGTTTTAATTCCGCACTACTTTTCACTATGTATATGCAATGAATGATATGAATGAGGCTTGTCTTAGAACTCTGAGAGTTCGACGACGCCGGTCGCAATTCAAGATTGCACCCTATCTTCTAAGGTATGGTCTCGGGTTGTGACAAAGTTTGTATCAGAGCATAGGATTGGTGAAAGTAGTATTAGGTATCAAAAAGTCTCATCAAGTCACGTCTAGTAGAGTCTTGACCATCGGTGTGAGTCGCGACACATCTATGGGCGAGAGGCTATAGACGATAGAGTTTTCCTTCTTTTATACTCCTATATCGCGCGGTAGAGTAAATGTTATGATTATCCTTCTTATGAGTTTCCTTGTGTTTGGTAGGAGATGAATACTAGAAGGATGGCCGCCAGAAGGTTGGAAGAGGAGAGGGTGAATGATGAGGTTCCTCAAGTTGAGCAAGTTGCTCAAGATGAGCAAGGTGTCCAAGATGGGCAAGGTGATGAAGTGTGTCCCCAAGGTGATCATGTTCCTAATGTGGATGGAGGTGATGAGGTACCGTAGTTGTCTAATTGGGTGATTGGAGAGGCTTTGAGGGCTTTAGCTCAAGCCGTAACTACTCAAATCAATTTGAGTATGGTGCCCAGGGTTATGTAGAGCACTATGACTTCTAGGTTGAGAGACTTTGTGAGGATGAATCCTCCTATCTTTCTTGGCTCTAAGGTGAATGAGGATCCCCAAGAATTTCTTGATGGTGTGTACAAAGTTTTGAGTGCTATGGTGGTTACATCTAGGGAGAAGGCGGAGTTGGCTTCTTATCAATTGAGAGATTTGTCTCAAATTTGGTACACTCAATGGAAGGACAATAGGACGGAAGATTCGGGTCCTATTGAGTGGGAATAGTTTAAGGGAGCTTTTCTTGGCAAGTACTTTCCCCGAGAGAGAAGAGAAGTCAAGGTGGAGGAGTTTATTAATCTCAAGCAAGGCAATATGAGTGTTGAGGAGTACTCTTTGAAATTCTCGACATTGTCTAGGTATGCTCCTTCTCTTGTGTCCAATCCAAGAGATGAAATGAGTCGTTTTTGTACCGGAGTAGCCGATTTGGTGAAGGAAGAATGTCGTACCGCTATGCTTCATGATAATATGACCCTATCTAGACTCATGGTGTATGCACAATCTATTGAGGAGTCTAAACTTAGAAGGATGGCTAGAAGTTTGAAAAGGGGTGTTGCTAGTGACCAAGTGCAACCTAGGTTCAAAAAGAGTTCAAACTCAAGATGGACCTAGTGTTCCTAAGAAGAAGTTTGAGAAAGGAGGTGGTTCTAAGGATAGCAAGCCTACTTGTGCAATTGTGGCAAGAGTCACTATGGTGAGTGTTATTGGGTACCGGTAGTTGCTTTGGTTGTGGAAAGGATGGGCACAAAGTGAGAGATTGTCCAAACATTGCTTCTAGGAAGGAGGGCAAGAGGTTGAGCCTAGTGTTCCAAAGGAAGATGCTCCAACTAAGAGGCGTTTCTATGCACTCCGTACTAGAATTGAGAAGTCGGGTGATGGTGATGATGATGTTGGTAAGTTCTTGTTTCTCTTTTGATAGTATGAGTTCCTTCTAAGTGGGGGAGTATGGTTTGTAGATGGGATAGAAGTTCTTGAATTGTTGCATGTGCATGATGTTTAGGAGTTTGGTTGAAATTGAATTTCATTTACTTCTTGCATTGTGTGTTTTATGAAGCTTTGAGCATGTTGTATGATGTGTTTACATGATGTTATCTTGCATATTAGCATGTCTATATAAAGAATTGCCTAAAAATTGCATTTTTGGAAAAGTTGCTAAAATCACTGTTTCTTTATGAACTGTCACTGTAAATTTTTGTAAAAATGACTATTTGATTTTTGGTCTAAAATTGTGTATGTGTTAGAACTGATGTATATGAGTATGATGTTGAATATAAAATGAGTTTTTGCTATTTGGATTGAAGCATGTGAGTTTTGTAGCATAACGAGTTATAGAATTGTTTTCTAGTTTCTTGTTGTGTTGTGAATCTCTTGATTATGTGAAATTGATGATTTCTTCTTGATGATATGTTGTATGGTTTGGTTATGTGCTGCTAGTTGAATCTCTAATCTTGGAAGTGTTCGGAGAGTGGCAAGTGTCATTCGAGGACGAATGTGTCCAAGTGGGGGAGATTGTAAGACCTCGAAAATGACATAGGTTAACTAGAGCCTAACATGTTGGTCTTAGTTTTCTAAGGTCCTAAATATGTTTAATATGTGTTTTAGAGGCAGTAGCTAAAATATTGGAGGTGTTGGAAGTCAAACGTCAAGGGATGACTAAGACGTTTGACGACTAAGTCACCTAAATGTCTCTTATGTGGTTCTATGTGTTTATGTGTGTTTCATGGTGTTTTAAGGTTCTTAATAGAGTTATTATAGCATGTATAGTCAGTGGTTAAATTTTCGTGAAGTTTGGAGGTCAAACGACCAAGAACGTCCAAGGCATTCGAAAGATATGCCTTGAGTCGACCTTGTACGTCTAGGCGAGTTTCGGCGAGTTTTATGTGTTCGTTTTGGATGAAATTCATGTGAGAGGTGTTAAATTATAGATTATATATTTGGGTTGGAAACGTCCGGGAAATTATCCCCAAGGACCATCAAAGGGTCCTTGAGGAAAGGACCCAAAACCTGATGGCAGGCTGTCCCAGGCAGCCTTGGCGACGGAGCAGTCGACGGCCAGTCATGGCTGTGACGCCCCGTCACAAGGTTCCGTAGTGGGTTGTCCAAGGTGTAGATGGGACCCTTGTAAGCCACTGGAGCTTGCAACGGAGGTCCATGACGGCCCGTGTCAGCCGTGACGCACCGTCACAAGGCAGTCGTCGCAGCCACTGTCCCTGTGCGCAGATTTTCTGCCAAGTCAGGGGTGAATTGGTAAATTGACCCCACTTCCAAAAAATAGTTTAGAAGGTTTATTAAGGGTCTTAGGGGTATTTTAATTAACTATTTAAGTGGTTAAGACCCTAGAGACTTCATGATTCTTCTAAAATCAAAACCCAAAGTCTCTTAGAAATCCCAAAACCTCCATTGAAGACTCCATTGAAGAGGCAGCTTGGTCAGGGGTTCTTGTGTTGAAATTCTTCATAAAAGTGAAGAATTATCATCCTTGAGGTATGACTTTTCATCCTTGAAACTTATTTCATCAAGGAGCCCAATTCTCAAAGTGTTTTACAAAGTTTTCTAAAGTGAATTGTCCAATTTCGGGATTCTACCATGGGTTCTTGCATAAATGATTTATAAACATTGAATTATGATCTAATTTATATTGTAATGATGATTTCAACATAAATTACCTATGAACCCATGTGAATTGATGAACCCTAGTTTTGACTACTTATTGGGTTACTTTATATTAAGCTTATGTTGATGAATTGTTGTGTAGTTTCTTATGGGCTTTCTATTGATGTAAGAATTGTGTTCAATTGATATATAATTGATATTAGATTGTTAAATATAGATTGAATTGATTTATATTCATTGAGTTTTATGGTTATTGCTTTGAATTATTTTTCATGGCCATGGGTAAGGGCCTTGTGATGTTGAATTGGTTCATTTGGCATTGAATTGAAGTGTGGATAAGGGGATCAAGGTATGCTTCCCCATTTTCCTTAATTTGATATTAATTATACTTTGATTCTATTGTGTTTGGTATGGTCCACTTATGGTGGCGGCGTTATGTGTTTAATTTGCAATTGATGTGGCGTTGTCGGCGTTACTTTATGCAATATTATGAGCATGGCCTTATTGGCAATTACTTAAAGTTATGTGGATATTTGTGTAGTTGATGATGTGAGTATGTCATTACTTATCTACATGTGAAGTTATATAGTCATGTATGTATTCTTCTAGTTATGTTGCCTTGAGTGACAATGTTAGACTTTGACTTGACATTATGAGTGTAGTGTTAGGGTTAAGTCTTGGTTATTCCTACTTGACTTTATTAGTGTATGTGGAGTATATTAATGGTGTTATGATGATATATAGGATGACTTGAAGATGTTAGGTTGTTTTAGAAGTGTTTCTAGAATGGCTTGTATTATGTGTTAAAGGTGAAGTATGTGATGTATTGTCTTGGTTGACTTGTATCTCTTACTTGATGTATACATGATTATGGATATGTGATGTCTTAATATAGGGTGTCATAACTATTAGTCTTGAATAAATAAATATAAGTGAGACCTTAATGATAAGGAGGTCAAGTTTATGTGGAACCTTGAACTTAGTGGCGAGGTTATGAATTGTGAAGTAGTTAGCCGTAATGGTATCCTTCATGTTATGAGTGATGGACTTAGGGATGGTTGGCTGGAACGGCATCATATCATACCTTAGGAAAATCGCTATGAGCTTCTTGTCGCTAAAATGAGATATGCCCTAGTGGAACTTGCTTTGGTAGGGTGAATGTAAAGGGGGTCATGAACTAGATCAGGACCTATTTATACGAACCTTAATGTGAACTAATCTATGAGAACGAAGGCTAGCACCGAGTGAAATGAGTAGGGTTAAGAGGATTTAGTTAAAGAACAGACTGAATGCTTAATACGCCCTTCATATTCCTTAACCATGTGCCGACATGGGATGTGTCCATGTTCTACCATTGGCAAGTAGAACAACCTCATCGAAGTAGGATAGAACTTCGGATTCCATGTCTTGCTATCATGGTCTATGTCGGTTATTGCCTAATCTCATCATGTGGAATACCTTTTAGCATTAGATAAGTTTATGAGGTTTAGGTGGTGGTATGGGACGCTATCTAGACATTGCACAATAGACTTTGAAGGTGTTATGTGGAGTTCCTAGGTCTTATCCAAAGACCATTATGTGATCCATTATGTGAGTGTCTTATGTGATGCATTATGTGAGTGTCTTAGGTGATGTATGAGTATTAATGAACTAATGACCTATGTAGTAACCATGTAAATGGTTGAGTACCTAATCTAAAGTGACTTAAGCATTCCTTAGCTAAAGTGTGAGGAGGACATGAAAGGATGGTCTCTTCATGTCTTATCTTTGGAAGTCTTGAGGATGACTCTAGTTAGGGAAGTTGGTTAATCTTGTTGACATGATCTAAGCCTTAGGAAGTCTAAAGGTCTATTTAGGTAATCTTGGAGAGGTCATTGTACTATGGACATATCTTCTTGATTTACTTAAGTAGGTCTTTTGATAGACTTTGGAAGGAGATTGTCTTCTAATCTAAGTGTTGGTGTGTTTAGTGAGAATGATTCTATTTTAGGTAGTCTATAGGATCTCTTGTGTGTGTGTGATAGAGATTGTGTGGGCGGTCGCTCCACACTTACTCAAGTGAACCTTGGAATTGACCTTTGGTAGATGAATCTTACATAGATGTTTATGATTGTTTTCTAAGTATGTAGGTGACTCATTGTAGGTAATCTTAAGGGTCGTTTAGGTACATCTAGAGAGGGTGTATGGGCGGTCTCTCTTTGTGTGACTTAAGTGAATCTTAGGATGACTTTAAATAAGGGAATTACATGCTAAGAAGTTGTTAAAAGGGAAGGTTTGGACTTCACTGTAACAGTGAAGTGAACTCACTGTAAAGTGAGCTTTTAAAATGTTATCTTTGGTTAATTGTTATCTTATGTGTTTCTTAATTGCTAAATGATGTTCTTATGTTTAATCTATGATTTCCAAATGAAAAGATGCATATTTCCAATAAAGTCCATTTTCATGATTTTATGCATATAGCCAACTTAGTACATGTGGTTGTACTAATTCCATGCTTTATTTTCTATCTATAGTCCTTGGTAGGTAAGGAGCTTTGGAGAAGAAAACTTGGGCTTAGAAGGATCATCCGAGTAGAAGAATTGAAGTATGTCCTCATTTGTATCGAGGGCATATATGTCGTTTTATGTTTCTTTTATGAAGTATTGTAATAAGACTATGTTATTTCTATTTTCGTATTAAAGTACTCTTGTGTCTTAAGATGATGAGATTGAGACTTAGCATTTCTATTACTTTTATATGTAAGAGGTTTTTAAAGACTATATTATATTTTTGTGAAATGTATTAATTTCGCACTACTTTTCACTATGTATATGCAATGAATGATATGAATGAGGCTTGTCTTAGAATTATGAGATTTTGACGACGCCGAACGCAATCCAAGATTGCACCCTATATTCTAGGGTATGGTCTCGGGTTGTGACAAAAAAACCCATCAATTTTGTTCTTTTTTGCAGCCAAAAACGACTAGAAACAGCCACCCAAACCAACACCCTTTACCTTCTCCAACTAGAACCCCAAACCAACAACAATCCCTTTGCCTCACCACAAGACCTTAATCTTAAAACCCCATTTTTACTCCTTCTCCAACCCAAAAAGCCACCAACACCGCCCTTCACTACCGCTCAACTACAACCAAAAAACCACCACCAAGCCGCCTCTCCTCTACCAGTTTGATAAACCCCAACACGAACAACCAGAATGTAACACTCCGGAAGATCCATGACCTAGTATAGAACCTCATTAGATGAATTATGCCTTAAAATACGTTTTCTGAGCTTAAACAAAGGTAATGAAATTGATTAGGAAGTATTAGAACCAAAACATCAAGGGACGACCATGACGTCTGGAGATTTTGTGAAAATGACCTAGTGTGCCTTCTTGTGTTTCAAGGGGTTTAAGAGTCGTATAAAAGTCAAATTTGGTTAAGAGATTTAGGCTACACCTTAGACAATGTTTAGGGTCGAAACGTCCAGGTACGACTCCCCAAGGACCACCCTAAGGGTCCTTGAGGATGACCCAACAGTTGACCCTAAAAGCTGTTAGTGAGACAGTGTGCAACCACGAAAGAAAACGATGAGTCGTCGATGTGAGATTGGAATGTCGATGGTGCTCATTGGCTGACATTTAGAAATGTCACAAAATCCTAAAAAATCCAGCCTCTTATCCAAACCACGGTTGACCAGGATGGTCCGTGGTTTGATCAACGGATCGTCGATTGGGTCTCGTCGTTTGAGACCCCACTTTATTGTCCAAAAATGGTTAAGTCAACGGATGTTAGAGAATTAGTTAATTAATTAATTAAGGGTTAAGAACGGTTTTAATTAGTTATCTTAGGACTATAAAAGGGTTATAACTCATTAAACTAACGGAACTCCTCCTAATTTACCCAAACCCAATTAGCTCCCTCTTCTCTCTACTTTGTCTCACTACCCCAATGACCCCAATTGAAGATATAACCCTAAAAACGAACTAGTTGAACCTATAATATAATGTGTGTGTCATGAGGTTATAAAAATTCTTAAAATGGTTAAATATAGTATTTTGAGGCAGTGTGTATAGTGTGTAGGTCAAACTTCCAAGAACGTCCAAGACGTTTGAAAGTTAGCCTTGAGACGTGCTTGTGTGTTGTAGTGTGCCATTGCATGTTCTACTTGTTCGTTTGAGTTCAAATTGATGTGAGAGGTTCCAAAAACATAGACATACGTATTTGGGTTGGAAACATACATAAATAGTTCTCCTCAACACCTCCTTAAGGGTCCTTGAGGAGGACCCAACTTGTGGGTCAAAACTGCTTGAGGCAGTCTCAACAAACGATGGCCAATCGACGCCCCATCATTTAGGGAACGGTCCGTCATTTATGGGTGTGGCTTCACACTTAGGTGTGGGATCTTAAGCCCCCACTTGCAGAGTCTCTGACCCAAACGAAGCTTGCCAGTACGACTCGTCGATGGGTCTACGGCTCATGCCTTGCATCCATCAATTGACACGTGCAGATTTTCTACAGGTGTCTCGGCCAAGCTAATGGATTTTTTGGGATTTACACCTACCGTTCTAAAAATAATTTGGGCGCTTACTTAAGGGATTTAAGTGTACTTTAAGTGGTTTAATAAGTCTTGAACCAAATGTTGAGTTCATTCTTCAAATCAAAATCCCAATACCCAAAATAGAATTCACTAGAACTCCATGGAAACTTGAAGCATGGTTGGAGCTTGGAGCTTGATTTCTCCATAAAATATTTTTCATTTTCATGGCTTGTCTTCATCACGGTGTGGTGTTTCATCGTTGAACTCTCTTTCTTCAAGGAGCCAAACTTCAAATACTTTTCCAAGACTTCTCAAAAGATGAAAACTTTTATTTTGACTTGTAGCCATAGGTTCTTGAATAAAATTATCTAAATAAATGATTTATCATATATTTGATGTTAATTGAATGACTTTAGAACAAATTACTTATGAACCCATCCAAATCATGAAATCCTTATTTTGGCTATATTATGGGTGATGTGATCATAGCTCTTTTGTATTGATTTCTTGTGTAGATTTCTTTGTCTATTGAATTATGTAAAGATCATGTTAGAATTGTATGTAGGCAGACTTAATTTGATGAATTTCATATTGTATTATGTTAGATCATTGTATAGTTTGATTATTGTTTTGGATTGGTGTGTATGGCTATTGGTAAGAGCCTTTGTCGATTGAATTGGGTGGATTGGCTAAGGATTGTAGGTGTTGATGTTGGAATGGTGGTATTTTGGATTAGTGTGTTGATGCACTATCTTATAGGGTGTACTTCGGGGTCGTGACAAAGTTTGGTATCAAATCATAGGTTATGAAGTAGTCTTTAGGAATCCAAAGTATCTTTAAAGCCACATCTAGTAGAGTCTTGTTCATTAGTGTGAGTCGCGACACATCTATGAGCGAGGCTATATGAAGATAGAGTTTCACTTTCTTCATGACTCTTATGTCGTGCCATAGAGTTGAGGTTATAAGTGTCTATTCTTAATTTCTTCTCTTGTTATTACAGGGTATGACTTTAAGAAGAATGACTGCAAGAAGATTGGAAGAGGAAAGGGTGAATGAGGAAGTTCCTCCCCAAGGTGGACAAAGTCAACAAGGTGTTCAAGTTCCTCCCCGAGTTGGTCAAGTCCCGATTTTTGGCCAAGGTAATGAGGTTCTGGTGGTTCCCCCAGACATGAATAATGGGGATATTATAGAGTATCTTATTGCCTTAGCCCGAGCCATGACAACTCATGTGAATAGGGATGGTGAGCCTAGGGTGAATGCTTTTGAGAGTCCCATGACCTCTAGGTTGAGGGACTTGCTGAGAATGAATCCTCATATCTTCCTTGGCTCTAAGGTGGGAGAAGATCCCCAAAAGTTTCTTGATGGTGTGTACAAGATGTTGAGTTCTATGGGAGCGACCTCTAGAGAGAAGGTGGAGTTGGCTTCATACCAATTGAGGGAAGTTGCCCAAGTATGGTACACCCAATGCAAAGACAATAGCCCGGTTGAGTCGGGTACTATAGAGTGGGCAGAGTTTAAGGAGGTTTTCTTAGGAAAGTATTTTCCCCGTGAGAGTAGGGAGGTGAAGATTGAGGAGTTCATTAACCTTAGGCAAGGTAATATGAGTGTGGAAGAATATTCTTTGAAGTTTACATTGTTGTCTAGGTATACTCCATCCTTGGTGTCTAACCCTAAGGATTAGATGAGTAGGTTTGTGACCGGTGTTGCCGACCTTGTGAAAGATGAGTGACGTACGACCATGATCCATGGTGACATGAACTTTTCTAGACTTATGGTTTATACACAATCCATTGAGGAGTACAAACTTATTAGGATCTTAAGGAACTTGAAGAGGGGTAGATACGATGAGAAAAACCAACCTAGGTTTAAGAAGAGGGCTCCAAATGAAGACGGGTCTAGTTCTCCTAAGGTCAAGATTGAGGGTGGTAGTAGTTCTCAAGGTGTTAAGCCTACATGTGCCAGGCGTGGGAAGAATCACTTCGGGAAAATTTTGTCACGACCCGCAAGTACACCCTACAAGAAGGGGGCACTCTTGAGTCGTAACAAGGCGTACTCGACCCTTCGGAGGTCTTGTACTATACTCTTAGCTATAATTCATTACATAAGACATGAAAATTAGTGAGGAATTAAAACTTTTCACGAAATTAATAATATTAAATAAATATCTTTTATAAAATACTAAAGACTAGTCTCATCGTCACAAGCAAACTTAAATACACAACTTAAATATCTTAGGGACACGACCCTTTACATTAAAAGAAAGTACATAATAAGTCTTATGCAAGTCTTAAAGAAGACAAAAGAAATAAAGATGACGTGCCACGACCTAAGAAATATCCTAACTTCTATGGTATGCATGCGGGTCGTAACAGTGGTCAAATGTCCTAATTGTCAACAAGTTAAGGCCGAACATCCAAGACCAGGAGGGTTAACTCAAGTGATGGATGTACCTACTTGGTAATGAGAAGATATGAATATGGACTTCATTGTAAGTTTGACCTGCACCCGAAGGCAAAATGATTCAATATGGTTATTTTTGATAGATTGACAAAATCTGCCCATTTTGTCCCCGTCAAGTATACTTATTCGGCGGAGGAATATGCTAGGTTGTACTTTAATGAGATTGTGAGTTTGCATGGGATCCCTTTGTACATCATCTCTGATAGAGGTGCCCAATTCATTTCTCTCTTTTGGAGGTTTTTCCAAAAAAGTCTAGGTACTCAAGTGAAACTTAGCACCGTTTTTCATCCTCAAACGGATGGCCAAGTGGAACGCACCATCCAAAGCTTAGAAGATATGTTAAGGGCTTGTGTCATTAAATTAAAGGGTAATTGGGACGATCACCTACCGTTGATAGAGTTCTCCTACAATAATGGCTACCATGTGAGTATTCTATGTCACCATTTGAATCACTCTATGGTAGGAGTTGTAGGTCTCCGGTTGGGTGGTTTGAGGTTTGTTACTCTTCACTCCTTGGTCCTGATATAGTCTATGAGGCTATGGAGAAAGTTTGAATGATAAGGTATAGGTTGAAAACAGCCTATAGTTGGCAAAAATCTTGTGTCGACAATAGAAGGAGAGACCTTGAATTTGAAATAGGTAACAGGGTCTACTTGAAGATTGCACCCATGAAAGGGGTGATGAGATTTGGTAAAAAGGGGAAACTTAGTGTGCGATATGTGGTCACTTATGAGATATTGAAACGGGTCGGGAAAGTTGCTTATGAGTTGAAATTACCAAGTGAATTAGCCTCGGTTCACCCGGTATTTCATGTATCTATGCTCACAAAATGTATATGCGACCCGGTGTCTATTCTCCGAATTGAAGGGCTAGGGGTAAATGACAAACTTTATTATGAAGAGGTTTCGGTTTAAATCCCAGATCGTCAAGCAAATAAGATGAGGAATAAAGAGGTGACCTCCATAAAAGTCCTATGGTGAAACCATCTAGTTGAGGGAGCTAAATGGGAGGCCGAGGCCGACATGTAGTCCCGCTCTCTTCATTTTTTTCCTCTTACTTCTAGCCAAAGTTGAGGTTTGTAGTACCTATTAAAAAAAATTTATGAATAATGATGAACTTAGATTGTTTTCCTAGTATGTGCATATCTTTGTAAAAGGTTCATGCTTAAATGGAGTTTTCATGAAATTAGTTCTCATGGCTAATTTGCACTTGCATGTAGTGTGTTTTATGTTGCTTTCATGAGAATTGTAGTAAGTATGTTTAATGTTGCTTGAAAGGAAAATTGCATGGTAACTCTTTAGAAATGACAATTTTGAGTTCATATTGAGATTGAGAAGGTAGTTTCTCATGTTGTGATATGAAATGTTGAGCTCTTATGTGTGGTGAATTGAGCATTGAGTTGCTATGTGTAATGCTATGGATATGTGTTGAATGGAGTTGAGAAGTACTCCTATGAGATGTGACTCATGATGATTATATTCATGTTGTTGTTGTTGTTGTTGTTGTTGTTGTTGCTTGGGCTGCTAATATTGAGTCTCTTCTCTCCCTATGAAGATATTTAGGTATCATTCGGGGAAGAATGTTCCTAAGGGGGGATAATGTAACACTTCAGAAGTTCAATGACCTAGTTTAGAACCTCATTAAATGAAATTTGTCTTAAAACAGTGTTTCTAAGCTTAAACAAAGGTAATGAACTTGATTAGGAAGTATTAAAACAAAAACATCAAGGGACGACCATGAAGTCCAGAGATTTTGTGAAAACGACCTAGTGTGACTTCATGTGTTTCAAGGGGTTTTAAGAGTCGTATAAATGTAAAATTTGGTGAAGAGGTTTAGGATATACCTTAGAGTGAGTTTAGGGTCGAAACGTCCGGGTACGACTCCCTAAAGACCACCCTAAGGGTCCTTGAGGAGGACCCAACATTTGACCCCAAAAGTTGTCAATGAGACAGTGTGCAACCACGAGAGCAAATGACGAGCCGTCTGTAACATATGGAAATACCCGCTAGACGTAACCGGCTTCGTCTTCCTTTTTGAGGACTAAGACAAGCCTCTTAGGTTACCTCATTACATTCATAGGTCAAATTTAGCAGAAATTTAAAACTTTTAATTACATCTACTCGGAGGTTTACATAGACCTCTACATACACATAGTATATATATATCGAGTATATATAGACCCTTCGTATAGGAAGATTACTTAGTCTTCTACTTTTATTGAACATAAGTATATAGAATATAACATAGTCATAATAGTCGTGCCATCTCATAACCATCTAATATGAGTATTTCGAATTGCGCCTAACCCATAGATCAATTCAATAAGACCACATATAGGTCATACAAATGTCTAGTACTCAATTGAAAGGATAGAAACATAAGAATTTTAAACTCGTAAGAACTTCATTATCTAGATAGTGGCATCGCCCTCGGAAAGTGAGGACTTACCTTACTTGGATGATCAAGAGATCCAAGTCTTCTTCAAGTCGTCCTAAAAAGCACTTCAACTACTGGAACCTAAAATGTTGGGGAAAAGGAAGAAATCGGGTTAGTACATCACTTGTACTAAGTATGAGACCATATGCACACAGACTTTGAAATCATGCTAAGAAAAAGGGACATTTCATAAAGTATGCACTTTTCATTAAAAACCTTTATGCATATTCAACAAGACCATACCAACAAATAGGACTTGTTCATTAAGTCATAGACATGTACATCACAAGAACAACAACATCAAGTCTAGTCAAGTCAACATGCATAGAATATAGTTGAATACATAGCCATGTAACTCTATCATCAAGTCATAATAGTAACAAGCATGAATAAGAGTATATTTAAACATCACTAAAGCAAGACAATTACCCATGAGCCCCTATCAAGTCAACAAGTGCAATGACTAAGCGAAGCCCCATAACCTTACTCAATTAATTAACCCAACAAGAATCATGACTAACATCCTACTTCACATAGCATAGCATTTAAGATTACATATCATCTTACATTTAACCATATAAACCAACAAATATTCATAAGTGAAACTAATAATCATATAGTATCAACAATGTGCAAGTTGATCATATACATATCATATATCATCATAGGCATATTCATACATAAGAACAACCTCCTAAGGCTTCCCTCAAGGCAACTAGTGCAAGGCATAGGTAGAGTCTCATACCCCTACCTAGCCTAAGTCAAACCTCTTAAGTTACCCTATTTGGTATGTACCCCATTACTTTAGTTTAGTTTAGGGAACACTTGCCTTAACCGACATAGACCACAAGAGCTAAGTGTGGAATCCGGTGTTGTAAAACCTTACACCGAAGGAAGGTGGTCTACCAGCCAAAGTAATACCAAACGTAAACGTAGCTTTCTAGGTGGATCCACTAGCTATTCTTCCTATGGGGGCACCATAGTTAAAGAACTAAGAGATAGGTATAATCCCTCTACATACCACTGTGCAATTGGGGCCTCCATTGGATTAGTATCCCTCATTGGGGAGTCAACACAGCATGTCGAACTATAGGGTGGATCTTCCTCTATGGAAAGCTGTCACCTCCCATTGTCAAGTTCACTCGGTGCTAAGCTAAAGTCCCTTTTTTTAAAATGTATTTAATACCTTTATTAATCATCATAACTTAATGTAGGTCATAGGTCCTAACCCTTGTATATTCATCATCATCATATCTCAATAATAATAGCATGAGTATTGTCCTTTCATTACAATTCATAAAGGTGAGGTTAGCACAATAACATCTTCATATAATGATAAGGGACATTGGTAAATCATTCATCATCCTTATAACATTTACATCTTAAGCTAACACCTCACAATCATAATCAAGACATTTCAATTCAACATCATACCACCCTATCAATACTAATACAAGGCATACTCCAATAAAACATCATGACTTAATCACAATTAACCACAATTTGTAGTCAAGGATAGGGATCATAAGACTGACCAAGTCTCCTTCATAGTTGATCATCAAGGTCTTACCACAAACCCTCGATTAAATCCAATTTGGGTATACATCATCATAAGTCAATAACCAACACTACAAAAACGCTACAAGAATCACTACATCACAATTCAATACTAGATCATACCTTAAGACAAGATAATTAGGTCAATAGACAACGTACTTCATAACCTAGATCATATTATCAAGAACTAGCATGAAAAGACAACAATTAATCCTAATTCATTTATGATTAGTATAACAACATCATCTAGTAGTAATTCAAACCAATAACCAAGTCAATTGAACCAATATAACCTAAATCATACCAAGATCATAACCTAAGGTTAAGGGATAAATGTCATCTTCTACAAACTAGACCAAACCATTAAGATATATCATAATTAGGGTAGAATAAATGTTAATATATTCATATTATCCAAAAATAAATCATAAACAAATCAATTCATAACATCAAATTCGTATTGGATGAAAACCCACTTGAAAATTCAACTTTGGAAATCAATTTGATAGAACCCTTTGAGGAAAGAAGTCTCAAAGGTTAATTAGATCTCATACCTTGTTAATTGATAAAGATTGATGGAGGAAATTGACACTTTGCATCCATTAAACCCTCCCCTAGCTTGGTCTTCAATGGTTTTCTTCACTAGATAGAGAAAGAAGAGAGAAGGAAGAGAGTTTTGGGTTTGGGAAGTATGAGCTTAGGTCTAGTTTAATTAGGCTAAGTCTTTATATATAGGTCCTTAATTAAATTAATTGAACCGCCCTTAACCTTTAGTTAAGTAAATAACCTCTTAAATAATTAAATGAATTACTTAAAACAACACAGCCAAACACAAACCTGACCTACGAGACCCCAACTGACGGATCGTAGGTCAGTTGACGGGCAGTGTGACCTCCGTGCTGCACGCCCGTGGTTTTGGTCAGAGAGTTGCCAAAACGACTTCCCACGAAATTTGGATATGTCTCAATCGACGGTGTCATCGATACCCCGTCGATTCACCAACGGCCCGTCTGTAGCATCCGTTGGTGACATTGTCTTTTGACAGCTTTTTCCCACTCTTGCAAGGGTCCTCCTCAATGGCCCTTGGTTGGTCCTTGGGTAGTCGTACCCGGAATTTTTGACCATGAATCAACTTAAACACATGTTAGACACCCTTCCACAAATTTTCATCATCTTCCAACATCTAAAAGCTAGTAAAATAGGCTAAGACACGCTAGCACCTAATTGAACTAGTTTGCGGACATCATGGACATTCTTGGACGTTTTGGTTTCTAGACTTTCTATATGACTTATATTCATCAAAATGGACCTTAAAACAATGTCTAGAACTTAGGACACTTATTTTAGGCTCTAGAACATGTCTTGGATTTTTGAAGTGTTACACCGTCGATGGGAGAGCGGCCTGTCGATGGTGCTCGTTGATTGACACTTAGAAATTTCACCAAAATCCTGCAAAATCCAGAATCTGATCGTAACCACGGTTGACCAGGACGGTCCAAGGATGGATCAACATCTCGTTCACAAGGTCTTGTTGTTTGAGACCCCACTTCACTGTCCAAAAATGGTTAAGTCAATGGTCGTAAGGGTTAAGGTCGGTTTTAATTAGTTAGTTTTGGACTATAAAAGGGTTAAAACTCATTAAACTAACCTAAAACCTCCTAATTTACCCAAACCCAATTAGTTCCCACTTCTCTCTACTTTCTCTCACTACCCCAAAGACCACATTGAAGAACAAGTTGAAGCTTCACTAGGTCTTCAACATGAAGGATTTCTTTTTCAATTCTTTAAGAATTAACAAGGTATGTAAGCTATTCACTCTTAGTAGTCGTTTCCCCAAGAGGTTCTTCAAAGTTTGGTTTTCAAAGATGTCTAAAAATATGGTTTTCATACAATTTCGTGGGTTATCTTTCAAATTTGTTTAATGTTGTATTGTTTTGATTTATATTGATGGATCATGATTTTTTAATGCTGGATTGTTGTATTACTCTATACTTTGACCTAATTGCCCTAAAATATCCATGATTGTCCCTTTCCTTATAACCCTAGGTTATGAATTAAGTTGATTGGTGATTAGAGATGATGTAATTAATTGAGTTCTTGTATAACTTACTATTATATAATAATGATGATGATTGAATTGATGGATACATATTGCGGAATTGGTGATGAAGTCTTGAAGGAGATTCTATGAAGGTATTGGTAAGATTCTCAAAGGTTATGAACACTTTATTGATGTATGATGGTTTATCCTTGATAATGATGTTCAATTGAAGTATGATTATGTAAATATAAGAGGAGGATTGTGAGATGATGAAAAGGAATATGATAATGCAAGATTAAAAGTAATTCTCTAGTTTACCTTATTATATGACTATGATGTGATGATCTCACTAAATGTTGGGTTGTGATGAAAGAAAGTTCTCATTCTATACCAAAGAGCTATGATCATGATTATACAAGGAGTACGTACCTAAGGCCTATATAGTAAACTAATGTTAATGATGGCTGATGTACCGTGGTTTCACGGTACTTTTAATGCTTTTTCCTTAAGTTTAGTGTGTGTCTAAAGCCTTTTTGTATTAATTTTTTATGTAAGTTTCTCTCTATTTGCAGGAAATCTGTCCAAAGATGAACACGGGAGTTTTGAGCAAGAAATGCAGAAGAGACCACCTATGGAGCTTATGACGGTCCGTCGATGCTCTGACAGTCCGTAGGTGGCATCTTAGTGAGGAGAGAAGCTACTAAAGGAAGATGGGGAAGTCTCACCAAGTGTGGTCCTACGGAAGTTCATGACGGACCGTCATATCCACGACGGTCCGTCCCGCTGGTTCGTCGTAATGATCAGAGAGTAGTCCCAGTACCCAAATTCCAAGAAGTTAAGTATTTTTGAACGAAGCCCCTCGACGGACCGTCGTGCTTGAAACGATCCGTCATACCTGTCCGTCGAGGGTAATGAAGAAAGCAGAAGAAGAAGTTGTGAAGTATGGGACGATGGAGGACATGACGGTCTGTCGTGCCCACGACGGTCCGTCACGAGGTCCGTTGACTCAGACGCGTTTGGACAAATTTTCATTAATTAGAAACCTTCTTTTATTAGGTTTTGTCTTTATTATAAATAGTTCAAAAAACCTCGTTTTAGGGGTTAGACTTTTTGATAATTTTCAGTTCTCTTGTTCAAGTATTGAAGAATTAATTTCAGTAATTGATACACTTTTTCTGGAATTGATTGTTGGTGTTCTTGTTGATTAATCAAGTGAATTTCTGGATTTTATTCTTTCTCATTAAAGTAAGTGCATGAATTCTTATATTAAAAATATGAATAGTGTGATTATGACCATGGGTAACTAAACTCCATAACTAGGGTCGTGGGAACCATGGGTGGACAATAAGGTAAAATCTAACTAAAATAACAATTCTAGAATAGTGTCTTGCATGTATTGATAATTTTTTAGTGTAGAAGTCTTTTTAACGGGTGGCCAACGTTAGAACTAGCCTTAATGCTACTTGCCGGACCAAGGAGGTAGATAATAGGAAAAGAATTATCAACATAGATTTAGTGTATACTATCTAATAGGCTAGTGTCGGTTGGTACGAGGTAATAACTTAGTCAAATATCGAATACAATGCTTAATATGAGGTAAATATAAGGGTTAGTATAGCAACACACGTAGCCGGACCAAGGTGCGGAGTGAAATTTTCTAGATGCCGGACCAAGGATTTAGAGATACATAACTTATCACTTTACATGCAAGATACTAGGAAAGAATTGTTATAGTTAGAATTTTCAAGTTAGGAACCTGTGGGGAACACTTAATCCCTAGTTACTTTTATTAATTGATTAAACTTCAAGATTTGAATCTGTTAGTTGTCTACTTTAATTTAGTTAATCATTTTTATTAATTTAAGAAAACCCTCCTTTTTGTCTTTTGTTTTCTCGGAAAATAGTTGACTACATAGTAGTAATAATAGAATAAAGTTAAGTCTGAACCATTTTCCTCGTGGGATCGACCCTAACCTCATTAGTTGGGTTCTCTACTTAATACGATCGTTTTTACTTCTTATTTGAGAAGTAAGTTTGAGCATATCAAATTTTGGCGCCGCTGCCGGGGAAAGTGGCTTTGAGATTAACTTAAAACTTATTACTAAAGTTTAGTCATTATTTTCCTAATTTTATTTTATTTTTTATTTTTGTCTCTTGCAGAACTAATTTCCTTGTATTCCAAATACGCGAAGAGGAAGAGAACCTTTGTTCGACCACGAATTAGAGCGTACATTACGAAATATGAATCAAAATTTGGGTATTAATGATGATGATCCCAACCAGAACATCCCTGCTCCAGTTGATGCTCATGGTCGATTATTACCCGAAAATCGTAGTGAAGATGAACAAAGGGGACAAAACCCCGCTCCACGCCCTCAAGAGTATTATAAGGGTTATGATAACATTGTAGACTCTGACGGGCCACTTGTCTTGCCTCCTATACAACACGGCCACACACAACCCAGCCACATACGAGATTCGTGAAGAGATGGCTCAGATGAGAACTGAGCTTGGGTTGGTATTAAAACATGTCACTGGGGGTGCAGAAAAGATAAATGCAGTGAACTACTTATCTAAACCACCACCACCAAATGATGAATATTATTATGAGGAGGACACCTATGCGGTGAATGAGCAGACGGGGGGTTTCCGGCCGAATGCCCAAGGCTCCAATCAGGAAAATTTGCGCCAAGGTCAAGGAAACCAATGTCGGAACTATGGTAATTATAACTGTGAGGGTAATTATGTACGAAATGGAAATTACAAACGCGACAACAACTTCAACAGGGGTAACTATGGTAACAGAAATGATAGGAGTGGGCCCTATGTTACTCCTCAAAATCGTGAAGTTGCTCCTAGGGATGGTGGAGGTAGTATGGCGCGAGTTAAAGATATGTTGCACAAAATGATGAGGAGGTTCGATGCTAGTGATGAGCACACTAAAGAGTTAAGGAGTGATTTGGCGGGTATTGGGCAGAAAGTCGATACACATGTAATATCGATTAAGCAACTTGAGTTGCAAATGGCCCAATTATCTACGACGGTGAATACACGACAACCGGTCACTCTCCCTAGTAACACTGTCCAAAATCTAAAAAATGATGGACACTGTATGACAATCACTACTCGGGGTGGTAAGCAAACCATTGACCCACCTATGCCGTCTGATGTAGAAAAGGTGATAAGAGATAATGATAAAGTTGAGGATCTTAGTGGTGAGTTAGAAGATAAAATGGGAAAAGATGCTGAAGTGCCCAAAAAGGTGACTCCCATGCCCAGACCACCACCCCCTTTCCTCAAAGATTAGTTAAAAAGACCGAGGATGGTAAATATCGGCGTTTTATAACGATGTTGAAGCAGCTTTCCATCAATGTCCCTTTGGTAGAAGCTTTGGAACAAATGCCCGGTTATTCCAAGTTTATGAAAGATCTGGTTACGAAGAAAAGATCGGTCACTTTTGAGGATGATGATAGAATGCAGCATTGTAGTGCTATTTCTACAAGATCTCTAGTGCAAAAGAAGAAAGATCCGGGTGCTTTCACTATTCCTTGTACAATCGGGTTATTACATTTTGCGAAAGCATTATGTGATCTTGGGGCAAGCATAAATCTTATGCCCCTCTCGATTTACAAGAAGTTGGGTTTGGGTAACCCAAAGCCCACTGCGATGCGGCTACTGATGGCCGATCGAACAGTAAAAAGGCCTATTGGGATACTCCACGATGTGCTAGTAAAAGTGGAGTCATTTATATTTCCGGCCGTTTTTCTTATTCTTGATTGTGAAGCCGATTTTGAGGTGCCTATTATTCTTGGCAGGCCATTCCTTACTACGGGTAGAGCCTTAGTTGATATGGAAAAGTGGCAGATGAAATTTCGGTTGAAGAATGAAGAAGTGACCTTCAACATTTGTAGGTCCATGAGGCAGAGTGGTGAGCTCCAATCGGTATCTGCCATATCCTACAAAGTTGATAAGTCATCCGAGACACAAATAGAATAACGTCTAGGTGTAGAAGCACTAGCGGCACTGATAATTAATTTTGATAGTGATTGCATTGAAGAGTATGGGTCATTAGTCGCGGCTCTCAATCGTGCTGATGTTCGGTTTAAACCGAAGAAATATGAGTTAGATATGAAGAATCGCGAGTCTCCACCCGCGAAACCATCTATAGAGGAGGATCCAAAGTTAGAACTAAAAGATCTGCCTCCTCATCTCAGGTATGAATTCTTAGGGTATGGTGACACTTTGCCGGTAATCATTGCATCAGACCTGAATGAACAACAAATTGAGAGTTCGGTGAAAGTGCTAAAAAGGTTTAAAAGAGCTATTGGGTGGACTATTATGGATATTATTGGGATCCATCCCGGTATTTGTTCTCATAAAATCCAATTCATGCCTGATCATAAGCCAAGTATTGAGCATCAGAGACGCTTAAATCTACCTATGCAAGAGGTAGTGAAGAAGGAAACTATTAAGTGGTTGGATGCCGGAGTAATATATCCAATCGCTGATAGTAGTTGGGTATACCCTATTCCGTGTGTACCTAAGAAAGGGGGAATGACTGTGGTCCCTGATACGCTCAAATTTACTTCTCAAATAAGAAGTAAAGCGGTCGTATCAAGTAAAGAACCCAACTAATGAGGTTGAGATCGATCCCACAAGGAAAATAGTTCAGACTTAACTTTATTCTATTATTACTATTATTTAGCCAACTATTTTCCGAGAAATCAAGAGACAAAAAGGGGGGTTTTATTTCTAAATTAATGAAAATGATTAACTAAATAAAAATGAACAACTAACAGATTCAACTTTCGAAGTTTAATCAAATTATAAAAGTAACTAGGGCTTTAGTGTTCCCCACAGGTTCCTAACTTGGTAAATCTAACTATAACAATTCTATCCTGATATCTTGCATGTAAAGTGATAAGTTATATATCTCTAAATCCTTGGTCCGGCATCTAGAGAATTTCACTCCGCACCTTGGTCCGGCTACGTGTGTTGCTATACTAACCCTTATCTTTACCTCATATTAAACATCGTATTCGGTATTTGACTAAGTTATTAACTCGTACCAACCAATACTAGCCTATTAGATAGTCTACACTAAATTTATGTTGATAAGACTATTCCTGTTATCTACCTCCTTGGTCCGGCAAGTAGCATTAAGGCGAGTTCTAACGTTGGCCATCCGTTAAAAAGACTTCTACACGAAAGAATTATCAATACATGCAAGACACCACTCTAGAATTGTTATTTAAGTTAGATTTTTACCTTATTATCCACCAATGGTTCCCACAACCCTAGCTATGAGGTTTAGTTACCCATGTTCATAATTACACAATTCATATTGTTAATGGAAGAATTCATGCACTTACTTTTATGAAAACGAATAATTTCCCAGAATTTAACTTGATTAATCAACAAAATCACCAACAATCAATTCCCGAAAAAAATATCTTAATTCCCAAAATCGAGAATTCAATACTATAATAGAAAAACTAAGAACTAAAAATTATCCAGAAAGTCTAACCCCCAAAACGAGGGTTTTCACACTATTTATAATAAAAACAAAGTCTAATCAAATAAGGATTCTATTTACTAAAAATCTGTCCAAACGCGTCTGGATCGACGGACCACGTGATGGACCGTCATGGACACGACGGACCGTCATAGACTCCGTCGTCCCATACTTCACCATTCTTCTGTTGCTTTCTTCATTCCCCTCGACGGACAGGTATGACGGACCGTTTCAAGCACGATGGTCCGTCGAGGGTCTTCGTTCCAAAATACTTGAACTTCTTGGAATTTGGGTACTGGGACTACTTCTCTGATCATCACGACGAACAAGCAAGACGGACCTTCGTGGCTATGACGGTCCGTCATGGACTTCCGTAATCCCACACTTGGTCAGACTTCCCCATTTTCCTTCAGCAACTTCTCCCTTCACTACGATGCCACCTACGGACCGTCACAGCCTCGACGGACCGTCATAGGTTCCGTAGGTGGTCTCTTCTGCATTTCTTTCTCAAAAACTCCCGCGTTCATCTTGGACAGATTTTCTGCAAACAAAGAGAAACTTACATAAAAATCAACACAAAAAGGCTTTCGACACACACTAAACTTAAGGAAAAAGCATTAGAAATACCGTGAAACCACGGTCCATCAGTCCCCAATGAAAACAATTAACATGTTCCAATGAGACCGGTGACTGGATGGTGTGTATTGATTACCGGAAATTAAATGCATGGACCAAAAAAGACCATTTTCCTATGCCCTTGATGGATCAGATGTTGGATAGACTTGCCGGAAAAGGGTGGTACTGTTTTCTTGATGGTTATTCGGGGTATAATCAGATTTCTATTGCACCGGAAGATCAAGAGAAAACCACCTTCACTTGCCCATATGGGACCTTTGCTTTCAAGAGAATGCCGTTTGGGTTGTGCAATGCACCTGCCACATTTCAGAGATGTATGATGTTGATATTCTCTGATATGGTGGAGGACACTATTGAGGTGTTTATGGATGATTTTTCTGTGGTTGGTGACTCCTTTGAGCGGTGTTTGAGTCATTTATCTGAGGTCCTTAAGAGGTGTGAAGACTGAAATCTAGTATTAAATTTAAAAAAATGCCACTTCATGGTGAAAAAAGGTATTGTTTTGGGTCATCGCATTTCTGAGAAGGGTATAGAGGTTGATCGAGCTAAAGTCGAGGTAATAGAGAAACTTCCCCCACCTATCTCTGTCAAAGGTGTGAGAAGCTTTCTTGGGCATGCAGGTTTTTACCGGAGGTTCATCAAAGATTTTTCAAAAATTGCGCATCCATTCTGCAAATTGCTGGAGAAAGAGTGTAAATTTTATTTTGATGAATCTTGTCATAAAGCATTCGGCGAGTTAAAAGAGAAGTTGGTGTCTGCACCTATCATTATTTCTACGGATTGGAGCAGTCCATTTGAGGTGATGTGCGATGCTAGTGGGGTTGCTCTAGGTGTGGTATTGGGACAAAGAAGGGACAAAATCCCTCCTCCCATTTACTATGCTAGTAAAGCCCTCAATGAAGGCCAGAAGAACTACACAGTGACTGAGCAAGAGCTCCTTGCATTAGTCTTTGCTTTTGAAAAATTTCGAATCTATTTGCTAGGTAATAGAGTTATAGTGCATACTGACCATTCAGCGTTGAGATATTTTATGGCAAAGAAGGATGCAAAACCGAGGTTGATTCGTTGGGTTTTACTACTGCAAGAATTTGACTTTGAGGTGAGGGATAGAAAAGGGACCGAAAATCATGTTACTGATCACTTGTCCCATTTAGAAGATGAAGCTATGAGAGAGTTAGGGGATAAGACTGATATTGATGATACTTTCCCCGATTAGCATGTATTGGCTGCCTCACAAGACTTGATTCCATGGTTCGCAGATTTTGTGAACTATCTGGCTAGCGATATTGTTCCATCGGACTTGTCCTTTCATCAAAGGAAAAAGTTCATGTACTATGTGAAGAAGTTCTTTTGGGATGAACCATACTTATATAGGAGCTGTGCCAATGGGCTTATTCGGCGTTGTGTGCCAGAAGTTGAGATGTTCAGTGTTTTAGAGGCATGCCATTCCTCACCCGTTGGTGGACATCATAGTGGTATACGGACTGCTCATAAGATCTTGCAATGTGGTTACTATTGGCCAACTATTCATCAAGATGCTCATGAGTTTGCTAAAGCATGTGATAGATGCCAAAGAGGTGGTGGCATTTCAAGAAAGCAAGAGCTCCCTCTAAACCTCATTCTTGTGATTGAATTATTTGATGCTTGGGGTATTGACTTTATGGGTCCTTTTGTGAGTTCTCATGGAATGAAGTATATTTTAGTAGCGGTTGATTATGTATCTAAATGGGTGGAAGCTATCACCCTCGCAAACAATGAAGAGAAGAGTGTCACTGCATTCTTGAAAAAGAATATATTCTCTCGATTTCGTACCCCAAGGGCAATTATTAGTGATGGGGGATCCCACTTTTGCAACAAATTGTTTAAGGGATTATTTGGAGAAATATGGGGTTCGCCATAATGTGGCCACTCCTAACCATCCTCAAACTAGTGGGCAAGTTCAGGTGTCAAATAGGGAGATCTAACAGATTTTGTCAAAAACAGTGAACGCTAGTAGAACGGACTGGTCAAGGAGGCTTGATGATGCTCTTTGGGCCTACCGGACAGCATATAAGACTAGGTATGTCCCCATAACAACTTGTATATGGGAAAGCTTGTCACCTACCGGTTGAATTAGAGCACAAACCATGTTGGCTATGAAGAAGTTGAAAATGGATTGGAATGAAGCTGTAGAACAGAGGTTAAATGGGTTGAATGAACTCGATGAATTTTGCCTAAAAGCTTATGAAATTTCAGCCTTCTACAAAGAAAAGATGAAGAAATACCATGACCAAAAGATTGAGAAACGCGATTTTATAGTTGGGGATTTGGTGTTTTTATTCAAATCTAGGTTGCGTTTGTTTCCGGGCAAGCTCAAGTCCAAATGGACTGGCCCTTACTTGATCACCCAACTATTCCCTCACGGAGCGGTTGAGTTGGAAAACAAGGAGGGTGTGCGGTTTAAGGTGAACGGACAACAAATAAAAATCTATTTGGGGCATGTTAAGTCGGCGAATGAAGTGATCGAGGCATACCATCTTGATGAAGTCTGAGTAATCGAGTATCCTCCGCGTGCCGCGACGTTAAATCAAGCGCTGGTTGGGAGGCAACCCAATATGTATCCTCTAAGCCAACTATAGTTTTTTTTTCTCTCTAGTAATAGTCGCATTTTCTTTGTTTTTCGTTTTGTTAGAAGTGTTGGCTAGAGCGTAGTTTAGGGTCCGTGTCCACTAAGTCTCCAGTCAAACACATAGAGAATAGCTTAATGGGTGTTAACTTTGCAGGTAGCACATCACCAAAAAAATATGCAGAAATTGGTCTGAAACACTCAATGACGGATCCATCGACGGACCGTCACGCTTGTAACGGACCGTCACAGGAATCCGTCGTGCAAGGTAAGTTTTTCTATTTTTTTAAAATTAGGGCACCCGCGACGGAACCCGCAACAGACCGTCACACGTGTGACGGACCGTCGTCGGGGACTCGTCGCGTCATTAACCACCAAACCGACCCGTCCCGGCTGGGGAATTTTAAAAGTTTTAAAACCTTTTTAAACTCCCCACCCCTTAATTTCAACCGTGTCTTTCCCTCTATCTCCCATTTCCTCCCTTTTCAACTTCCTTTCATCCTCATCCTCTTCCCTATCAATTGATCCACCATCACTTCCCCAAATCCCCTCATTCTCATTTTCCCCTTTCCCAATCTCCTTTCTGCTGGTCGGAGTTTACTGCTGTGTTTCTGATCTTCCTAGCTGAGTGCCTCACTTGCTTGTTTTTCTCCTCTTCCAGGTATGTGCTTCTGATCTCTACCCATTTACACTACATTATTGTTTTTAAATTACGCTTGGCCTGTTTCTTTTTGGTGTGTCTTTTATTTTTGATCCCCTGTAGTATGCTACAGACAACATGACATATTTTAAAGACCTACACTTATAATTACAATTGATGTGGGTAATGGGTTAACCGAATCAAAGCAGGGGTATATGTTTTTTTTTGGAATCTTGTCTGACCTAGGTTGATAGTCCCACAAATTGCCTTGGTAAAACTCGAGAAATTGGTGCTTTAGCATTGCTAGTTTGCTAGGTATTTGGGTTCGAAATATGCAGGTTAATATGGAATCTTTCGTTTGAATCACAGGGGATGATTGTGGCATCCTCAGTTTTGTCACTGAATGACAGAATGAGACCCCGACGACGGACCGTCGTACACACGACGGACCGTCATAGGATCTGTCCCAACACCCCACAATTTGTTATCTCTAAGTATCCACTAACGGACATATGCGACGGACCGTCGTACCCTCGACGTTCCGTCCTGCACAACCGTCATGGTTGTCAGAGACCCTATTACTAAGGGTCTCCAACTTTTTCTAAGTGTCCACTGACGGACCTATACGACGGACCGTCATTCCCACGACAGTCCATCCAGCACAACCGTCATGATGGTCAGAGACCCCAGTCCTAAGGGTCTCCAATTTTTTTCCCCAAGTGTCCAATTACGGACCTATACGACGGACCGTCGTAACCACGACAGTCTGGCCTGCACAACCGTCATGACGGTCAGAGATATCTCTCCTAAGAGTGTACGTACTTTTTCTAAGTGCCCCACAACGGACATCTACGACGGACCGTCATGAGCACGATGGTCCGTCCTGCTTATCCGTCGTAACTGTAAGAGACTTTCCTTTTGAGGGTCTCCAAAGAAATATTGTTTAAGTAATACATGACGGACACCATGACGGTCCGTCATACTCACGACGGGCCGTCAACTGGTCCATCGTGTTTCACTGCTACTTCAGAGATGTCATTACAATTTTTATTTTATGTTTATTTTCTTTCGTTTTTGCTTGTCTTGTTTGTTCCTTCTAGTACTAATGAGGATTCTTTACAGGTACTATCTCTCATGGCACCAAAACAAGATCGCGTTTATGCACGTGGGCATTCAAAGTCCGTCGCCCCATCTGCCCGACTGGTTATAGGCTCTGATGATGAGCATGATCCCGATTACGTGCCCCCAGGCACTGCCACTCCAGCACGAGCTGCACGTGCTACCAGATCCATGCCCAAGAAGGTGGCGTCCACGTAGTCACTGCCTCCCAGTCTGATGAGGAGCGCACACTGACCGGCACACCTTCTGGGTCAGCTGCACCAGATGAAGGAGCGTCTGGCTCCTTAGGAGTATCTTGGTCAGAGGAAGCTTCCGGGTCCGCAAAAGCCTCTGCACCCGCCACAGCTGCACAGTATACCTCGTCTGATGAGGTTGACAGTACTGATTCCACTCCAGGATCACCGACTGGAGTCCCCACCCCGGTTGCCGACCAGCCCAACCGGTGGTGTGTCGACGGGCAATACCAAGTGTATTCAGACGCCAAGCTGCTAAATGATAAGGGCGTCATGACACGGACACTTACCCTGGAGAGGCGGGTCCTTACGGGTAGTCTTCCCACCATGCCGGATATTTACACTCTCTTCACCAGACAACGGCTAGAGTGGACGGATCGTTCTTTGGGCCGATAAAGTGAGGAGTTGGTTCGAGAGTTTTACGCCGCTTGTGTGACTACTCTCCGATCACAGATCGATAGGCGGGCTTCCCCCGCCAAACAGGCCCCACTTGATCACGTCAGAGTACACGGCATACAGGTCGACATCTCCCGACCAGCCATCCGCCGGTATCTGTACGGCGAGGATGTTGATTCCATCAGGACCCCTCTCACCGCCCAGTTCGACTACCGGTGGCAAATTGTTAAAGAGGGTCGGTTCTTGCGTGAGCCATCGATGAGAGAGACCACCAAGAGGTGGATGGCCCAGCACTTATCTATTGATGGAGAGGCTGCTGACTGGGTAATGGAGCCGAAGGGAGCCATCAGGAAGGCTAACTTGACCTTCACGGCCAAGTTTCTATGGTTAATTGTCCTCTACTACCTCTCACCCACTTCTGCAGATAATATAGTTACATGGGATCGCGCAGTTCTGATGGCACCGATGATGGCAGGGTTTGAGGTTGACTTCGCTTGGCTTCTTTAGGCGGTCATGCACGAGAGGGCTTTCAAGGTCACCACAACTTACCATTTTCCGTGCATGGTGTTTTCCTTATGCAGGTCCGCAGGTGTGCCCATCTGGCACATTGATCATCTCAAGACCCCGCAGGGCAATGTTGATATCGGCCTCATCAGGGATGAGGCCAATGAGTTGGCTCCACGCAGAGGGCCCCGCCCAGAGATGCCTCCACTTGGTGAGAACCTGGCAGATACTGTAGTGCATGCTCAAGCGGCTACCCAGGTTGCTTCTGCACCCACTGACACTACCCCGGTCGAGTCTATCCCGGGTAGTAGCACTGCCCCGAGCTCTTCTCGCTCAGCCCCTTCCCCCGCTCTGGTCCCCCTTGCTAGGGTCCAGAAACTAGAGGCTCAGATGACCACACTTCTGCATCACATCCAGCCCTGGATGCAGAGGTCTACTGCTGAGGCGGAGGAGCGTTTGGAGCGTAAGATGGCACAGCACACAGAGAGGAATATCTCGGAGATTCATCAGCGCCTAGACGCTTTTGAGTTGTGGGTGCTAGCCCGGCCAGCCCCTCCGGCGGACGTGTCGACCCTTCAGGCTGTAGGTGCGAGTTTGCGAGCAAATCTTGATATGATCCTAGACGCTAGGGTGCCTGAGTCTGAGGCCCCTTCTGCAGATCCTGCTGAGGACACAGTGATGGTTGCTCTATTCGCCACTTCTGATATTCCACCACCTCCCCCACGAGAGCATGCCAAGAGGCGCAGGGGTCGAGAGGAGGACGAGGCTAGGGCGAGGAAGAAGGAGCGCCGTGAGATGGAGGCTGCGAGGAGAGCCTCGATTGCCGATGAGGAGGCCCGTACGTTGAGGGCTGTAGAGTTAGCTGCCGGGGCGTCTAGCTCCAGAGTTGTGGAGACAGTGAGAGGCACTACTGATAGTGCTATTGCTGCTGAGGACACTATAGTGTGTCCAGACTACGGAGGGAGTGGGTTCCGGGGAACCGGACCCACCAGCTTGTTGATCGCCGGCGCTTTGCGCCTCAGGTGGAGGTGGGGTAAATGGAAAGTGAATGTTAGGGTGAAGTCTGAGTAGCCCAATTCACGATACTCTATTATGGTTTTCTTGCCTATGTACTTTTTCCCCAAGAGACTGATTACTTTTATTGTTGAACCGGCATGTTTATATCTTGTGTACATAGTATAACTCTGAAGCATGATGGCTAAAACTGAAATGATATCCCGATGTAATGAATATGATGCAATCACTAGGCATAGTAATTGATAAATGTGTGGCTCTAAGCATGACATAGAGATACACTACTGCATGACCCTGAATCTAAGACTCGAACTAGGTGTCTGATAATCTGGTAGTGTAACGAGATGTTAAGTGAGTGTGAGGAAAATTCGAATGATCCACCATTGATACTGAGTTAGAACTTGCCTGGTTAGTCTTGCTGAAAGTAAGCCGAAATAAACAATTAGAAAAGGATCGTAGGCCCTTGTTCGAAATAGTCAATCTTGAGCCTAAAAATAACAGAAAACCAAATGAAGTTAATCCCATTTTGATCCAAATGAATTGAGCTTAAAATAGATCTTTCTTTTTCACCCCAAATGATCTTCTCTGGGAACAACGTGTTGGCCCTGGTCCCTTCTTGGACATGTGCACCTCAGTTTATGCCAAAAGCATAAGTTGAGGGTGGATAATGCAGAAAGCAACCTTATTTTGGCCCTGACCCAACCATGGGTATTGTGAACCTTGACTCGTGGCAAAATCATGAGTTGAGGGTGGCTGTTATAAGGAAAACCCCGGAAAGTGGGGTTGAAAGAATGAAGAGAAAGAAAGAACAAAACAGAATTGACTAAAAAATATGAATAAAGTATACATATGAAGCAAAATAAACACAAGAAAAGAGAAAAGTCACTTACACATAAGGATAAGAAAGGGAAAACAGCAAGGTGAAAAGAAAATTGAGAAATAGGGCGAAATAAAATAATAAAAAGGTGGTACGCTTAGCCGATATGTCAAGGAGGGAAACAAGTCACTAAAGTATACCTAAATATACCCTACCTGACCCTGAGCCTATGTTACAAGCTAAGAAAGTCCTGTCGTGATCCTAAGAGTTGTATGGCAAACTTAAAGCAGTGAAAATAAGGGCAAGCTTATGGCAATATGTATAAATGAGTTGTGAATTTGTTCTGAGAGTGAGTGTTGAAAAGTAATCCTTATACTCAAACTGAAATCATTGTGTGAAAAATGAGGATGTGTTTTGAAGAGAGGACACTAGTTGTAATACCGGAAATATTAGCACCTCGGTGAGAAATTGAAGAAGATAAGTGTCAGTGCATAGTGAGTCTGTGTCATGGTCTGGTTCCACATGATTCAAGCCTAATAGTGATAAATCCATTAACGTAATGAGAATGATCGGGATTGATAGCCAAATGATTGCGAAAGCTAAAATGTGGATACTCTTGTACAATGATTTTGTAGTGAGTCATAGTGCGTCGCTTGAGGACAAACAACGAATTTAAGTTGAGGGTGTTGATGTACCGTGGTTTCACGGTACTTTTAATGTTTTTTCCTTAAGTTTAGTGTGTGTCTAAAGCCTTTTGTATTGATTTTTTATGTAAGTTTCTCTCTATTTGCAGGAAATCTGTCCAAAGATGAAACCGGGAGTTTTGAGCAAGAAATGCAGAAGTGACCACCTACGGAGCTTATGACGGTCCGTCGATGCTGTGACGGTCCGTAGGTGGCATCGTAGTGAGGAGAGAAGCTGCTGAAGAAAGATGGGGAAGTCTGACCAAGTGTGGTCCTACGTAAGTTCATGACGGACCGTCATATCCACGACGGTCTGTCCTGCTGGTTTGCCGTAATGATCAAAGATTAGTCCCAGTACCCAAATTCCAAGAAGTTAAGTATTTTGGAACGGAGCCCCTCGATGGACCGTCGTGCTTAAAACGGTCCGTCATACCTGTCCGTCGAGGGTAATGAAGAAAGTAGCAGAAGAAGTTGTGAAGTATGGGACGACAGAGGACATGACGGTCCGTCGTGCCCACGACGGTCCATCACGAGGTCCGTCGACTAAGACGCGTTTGGACAGATTTTCATTAATTAGAAACCTTATTTTATTAGGTTTTGTCTTTATTATAAATAGTTCGAAAAACCTCATTTTTGGGTTTAGACTTTTGGATAATTTTTAGTTCTCTTGTTCAAGTATTGAAAAATTAATTTCAGTAATTGATACACTTTTTCTGGAATTGATTGTTGGAGTTCTTGTTGATTAATCAAGTGAATTTATGGATTTTATTCTTTCTCATTAAAGTAAGTGCATGAATTCTTATATTAAAAATATGAATAGTGTGATTATGACCATGGTAAACTAAACTCCATAACTAGGGTTGTGGGAACCATGGGTGAACAATAAGGTAAAATCTAACTAAAATAACAATTCTAGAATAGTGTCTTGCATGTATTGATAATTATTTCGTGTAGAAGTCTTTTTAACGGGTGGCCAACGTTAGAACTCGCCTTAATGCTACTTGCCGAACCAAGGAGGTAGATAATAGGAAAAGAATTATTAACATAGATTTAGTGTATACTATCTAACAGGCTAGTGTCGGTTGGTACGAGGTAATAACTTAGTCAAATATCGAATACAATGCTTAATATGAGGTAAAGATAAGGGTTAGTATAGCAACACACGTAGCCGGACCAAGGTGCGGAGTGAAATTTTCTAGATGCCGGACCAAGGATTTAGAGATACATAACTTATCACTTTACATGCAAGATACTAGGAAAGAATTGTTATAGTTAGAATTATCAAGTTAGGAACCTGTGCGGAACACTTAATCCCTAGTTACTTTTATTAATTGATTAAACTTCAAGATTTGAATCTGTTAGTTGTCTACTTTAATTTAGTTAATCATTTTTATTAATTTAAGAAAACCCCCCTTTTTGTATTTTGTTTTCTCGGAAAATAGTTGACTAAATAGTAGTAATAATAGAATAAAGTTAAGTCTGAACCATTTTCCTCGTGGGATCGACCCTAACCTCATTAGTTGGGTTCTCTACTTGATACGACCGTTTTTACTTCTTATTTGAGAAGTAAGTTTGAGCGTATCAATGGCATAAGAACATTTCAAAAAGGAAATTTAGCTTAGAATCGAGCGAACTAGATATGAGAGGTTTCCCTTCCCAATTGGGAAGGTAGGTTCACTAATGTTCTCATGATATGGAGACAACATTGCAAATGTGCATAAAAGAGTTTGTAGCAAATCTTCTAGTTCCTTAACTATGTGTCCCCATAGGAAGACTAGATAATGGATCCACCTAGATGCTACGTTTATGATGTATGGTTCTACCTTGACAAGTAAAGCACCTTCTTTTGGTGTAGGGTTTCTATGAAACAAAATTCCATATTTAGCTCACATGGTCTATGGTAGGTTATGGCGAATGTTCCCGAATATAAAATGAATGAATTAAAGTAATACAGATGGACACTAACTAGGGTGACTTAAGGGGACTACTTAGTGTAGGTAAGGGTATGGGACTTTACCTGTGCATTGCACAAGTTGGCCTTGAGGGGATTCCTAGAAGGATGTTCTCATGTACTTATGTAATGAATGAAAAGCATTAATGTTGATACTATATGGTGTTGATCTTATATGATGTTGGTTTCATTTGACGAACATGATATTGGTCTAAATTTCTATATATGATGATGAACATGCATGGTATGATGTTAGGTGATGTAAAGGCATTACTTATGGCTTCTTTACTAGTTGACTTAGTTTATGTGGGGTTATGGGGCTTCTTTTGAGCATTGCACTAGTTGTCTTGGATTGGTATTGTGAGTAAGGGCCTTGTATGCTTTGATTATATGAACTCTAAGACATTAAATGTTGCTTATGGATATATTATGATGTTATTACTGTACATGAGTTTGACTATGTCTTAATGTTGATATGATTATAGACTTGTATATGATTTATGTATGCATAAAGGCTTTGAAAGTAACTTGGCATTGCTTTAAACAAAATGTCCCTATGTTCATGTTTTCAATCATACTTAGTACATGTGGTTTGTACTAACCCATATTCTCTCTATTTCTACAATAATGTAGGTTCGGGCCATTGAAGAGCTTCAAGGCCATTTTCAAGAAAGACTTGGATTTATTCCGATGTTGTTGGTGAGTCCTTAAATCCGAGGATGATGCCACATTCTAGTTTTTATATTTGACTATGTCTAAGACTATGTTTATTTCTTATCTTTGAGACTTTGTTGTAAGTTCTATATTAGACATATTGTAATATTGTAATGGCTATGATCCAAATCTTGTACTTGTATAAAGATGGTTATATGTGAGACTATAATAGACTTTGTTGTTAAATGAGAAGTCTAAGTAAACCTCATATATGGATAAATGAGAAGTTTACGTATACTTTATATGTAAAGTTTTAATTTTCCGCATTTTCTCTACCTATGATATGAAATGATGTATGATAAGGGATAGTCTAAGACCAGGTCGAAGATGCCTGTTAAGTCTAGGGGGTGCTCCCCAATCGCGACACTCAAAACCTGACCTGATTCTGACCAGAACCAAACAATAAAAAAATCAAATCGCCACCAGAACACCATTAATAACAACTCGAAATTTTGACAAACAACAATGCCACAAGCTCCGAGATCCGGTGAGCTCCTGAGAAACCACACATACCCGAAATGAGATATGACCCCTCCCCCTTTTCCCTTTATTTTGAATTTTGATTGTTTTGTAGAGTGTAAGAGAGTTCAAAGCTTAATCCATGGTTCTTCCGGACAATAAAGAATCACATCGGAGCAAAACAGACTAGCTTCAGCTCTGAAGTCCAACCTTACCAATGCCAGAATGAACTAACTCATTTTTCTGACTAGTGACTACCAGCAAAGAATAAGCTCCATCTTCAATATTGGTACCCCCAGAGTCGCTTCTCATTGAAGCTATTCCAATGGAGTTCAAATGTATTTTTATTCATTATTATGTATATTATTGACGTTAGGCAAACCTTATGACGATTCTTACATCATTATTTTATTTTATTATTTGTGTATATTGCATGTTGATTGTACTTGTATATTGTTTTTATCTCGTCCTAAATTTGAAAAAATGAATTCAGTAGGGACCCACATTTGTGGATTTGAAATGATGCTTAACACCTTCCCTTCGAAATAATTTGAAACCTTACTTAGAATTTTCTGGTTTCGTAAATCACTTTAATGGTTTCCTAGTTTTTTCTAAAATTAGGTGGCGACTCCTTTTAATTTTTTAAATTCTTAAAATTCTTTTATAACTGACTTAAATCATTATTTTTTGAGTTATGACGATGTTTTTGTCACATACGGGGAGCACCCCCTAGAAGTAACAGGTGTTGTAGTCCTCGAAGAGGACTAGGACTAACGTCTTAGCATTCCTCATTACATTTTATAGGTTAAATTTGTGGAAAATTTAAATTTTGTAATTACTTCTACATTGAGTTTTACTTAGACCTGTCGCTTACACATAATATATATTTAGGTAGTTTACATTGACTCCTCTCATAAGAAATAACTACATAGGCTTCAACTTTTATTCCACATACATAATATAAGAATATAGATTCATAAGAATGTCTAGGATATGTCTCATATTAAACCATTTCAGTCGAATACAATATTTTGGGTTCAATCCATACTTCATTACAACAAAGAGCCTCATATACGCTATACAACAAACATTTTCAAATGAAAAGGAAAGAAACTAGAAGTCTTATAAGTAGAACAACATCAATAGCTTGATAATGGCATCGTCCTGGGAAGGTGAGGACCTATTGAACACTTGGGAAATATCAAAGTAGTCTTCAAAGGCCTTTTTGAAGCTCAACGGCAAGAACCTACATTTTTGTAGTAAACATAGAAACATGGGCTAGTACACACTAAGTATGAGTATATGCATATACAACAATTGAAATCATGCTAAAGAGTACATTTGTTCAAAACATGCTAATTTACTTTGAAAAGCCTCATGCACATCCAAAAACCCATATAGACCAATGAACACATAACTCTTAAGTCAAGGCCATATACAACACAAGACTAACATCATCAAGTATAGTCAAGTTAACATATATATGAGTTCATAACATCATAATACAATCAATAACCTTACCCATAACCCCTCATACAAGTGCATTCACCAATTAAAGCCCCATAACCTTACTCAATCAAGTAAACTAAACAAAGGACCATAAGCAATGCCTAACTTCACATAACATAGCATCAAGAGTAATCATCCTCATACTTTAGCAATATTGACCAACAATATGTTCATAAGTGAAACTAACATCATATAGAATCAATAACATGTAAAGTCAAAATATACATAACAGTCACTTTATAAGATCATAAGAACATAAGAACAACCTCCTAAGGCTTCCCCAAGGTACACTACTGCAAGGCATAGGTAGAGTCACATACCCCTACGTAGGCTAAGTAAAACCTCTTAAGTCACCCTAGTTAAGTTTTACTTCATTACTTCATTTTACTTTCGGGAACACTTGCCTTAACCGACATAGTCCATAAGAGCTAAGTGTGGAATACGGTGTTGTAAAACCTTACAGCTATCGAAGGTGGTCTACCGGCCAAAGTAGTACCAAACATGAAGATACCATCTAGGTAAATCTACTAGATAGTATTCCTATGGTGGCAACATAGTTTAATGAGTTTAGGGGCTGTCATGGACATATCACTCTATGTCTTTTTTGGACTATAAGTCTATCCACCACGTGAGGTCTATGGTGAACCCTACCTTTCCTCCTTGGGAAGGCGCCACCCCTCATCTTAAAGTTCACTCGGTGCTAAGCTAGAGTCCATTTTTGTAATGCATTTAAACCTTTATTAATCATCATAGCCTAGTTAGGTCATAGCTAGGGTATACCCCCTATATAGTCATCATCATAGCTCAATAGGAATTGCATGAGTATTTTCCTTTCATTACAGTTCACATATGTGAGGTTAGCACATTTACATAATCACATTATGATAAGGAACATAGGTAAGTCATCACCATCCTTACATCATTACATGTTAGCCCAGAACTTACAAGCCATAAATCAAGACATTTCAATAAAACATCATACCAACCCTAATCAATCTTATCATGAGGTATACTTCATATAACTTCATCACTAAACACAAGTAATCATAATTGAAGTAAATGATTGAGATAACAAGACCCAATCTCCTTCACAAGCCATCACCCAATGATTTACCATCAACCATCCAATTCAACCCAATAATGGGTGTAATATCATCACACAATAGTAATTAAAACAATAATGAAGACAATTGCAGCATCCCTATATCAATTAACATCAATTCATAACCTAGGGTTAAGGGAAATATAGTTCATGATGAATTCTTCAAGAAATAGATCCAATCCTAACAATACATTATCCTAGGTAGTCCATGAATGAATTATAAAAGATAAAACAAGTCTAACAATCAATACATTAATCAATTACCATCAATTTATAAGCAAGATCCAAGATTTAGGTAAGTTTGGGAAAGGACATCATCTACATTAATTTCCCTCAATTAACATCAATTACCCAACAATATACACATAATTAGTCATAGTCAATCACAATTAATCATAATCAACCATCAATTTGAAGTTTGGAAGAAAACCCATTAGAATAGAAAAACCCTGTGAATTGGGTGTTTTAGAAATCATCTTTGAGATACTATCTTGGGTAAAGGAATCCCAAGAGTTAAGAACCCATACCTTAATGAATATTAATCCACGTAATTGAAGGAAAATCCTAGAGAAATTGGTCTTCATCTTCAAGCTTTCTTGCTTCTTCAATGGAAGATTTTGGGAGACAGAAAGTACAGAGAGATAAGAGCTTTTGGGTTTTGTTTTGGGAATTTGGTTTAGGTGAGTGAAAATAACTTAAAACTGACCCTTAGGATGTATATAATCACCCCTAAATTAACCAAAATACCCTCCACTTAATTGTGTCTTTTTGTGAAGTCAAAATGCTTAAAAATATGATTTTGACGAATCTGGGAAGTGGCTGGGCATCGCGGGTTAATTTCACATTTTATTTTTGAAATCCGGTTTGAGACAGTGAGCCTCATGGAGTAAAAGCGTCGCGAGGCAAAATTTTCCACCCCACGTGTCATCTGCACGTCGAGCAGTGACCTTCAATTCTAGGTGCCGCAAGCTGCTTTGGTTACTTGCTCGCCAAGGTTTGGGTCCTCCTCAAGGACCCTTCGGGGTCCTTGGGGAGTCGTTACTGGACGTTTGGACCCTTTCTACTACATTATACATATTTAAAGTCTTTTTATAAGTTTTGGACTTCATATGACCCTCCCAAGCCTTTCACCAAACATAGGAACGTCAACTAGTTTGATTTAGCTAGTTTCCGGACGTCATGGACAATTCTTGACGCCTTGACTCTAAAACTTCCTAAATGGTTTATTAACATTATTTTAGACTTAGAAACAGTTTTAGAGTTTTGTTCATCATGTGCGGCTCTAGCTTACATCATGGACTTTCGGAGTGTTACATTATCCCCCCCTTAGGGACATTCGTCCCTGAATGCCACTAAAATGTTTTGTACGGAAAGGCTAGACTCAATACTAGCAGCACAACCAAAAACATGCATATAATAATCATGAGTCACAGCTCATAGGATTACTCCATAAATCCATTCAACACATAATCATGGCATTACACATAGCAATTTAAATCACAAGTCTTTTCGCATGAGAGCTCAACTTTCGTAACACATATTGAGGAAATACCTCCTCAACAACAATCATAAGCTCAAAATGAAACCAAATAGTTACCATGCTATTCTTCTCAAGACAACATGAAAGGGCCAAAAATCTCAAGAAGGAAAAAGCATATATTTCATATAACTACAAGTTAACACAAAAAGCTTCTTTCATGAAAACTCATTTTGACACAACCTTTATCAAAATATGCATATGTTTTCAAAACTAGCCAAATTCAATTTATTTATTATTTTTATTATTAATAAGAACAACTGACCTTAATTATCAAAGAGATGAGGATAACGGGACTTCATGTCCGCCTCGGCCTCCCATGTTCCTCCCTCAACTAGGTTGTTCTTCCATATCACCTTTACGGAAGCCACCTCCTTGTTCCTCAACCTCTTCACTTGTCTATCAAGGATTTCAATCAGAAAATCCTCATAAGAGAGGTTCTCTTCCACACCTAGACCCTCAATAAGAAGTATGGACTCGGGATCACCAATGCACTTCTTAAGCATGGATACCTGGAAAACCTGATGAACCGAAGATAGCTCACTAGGTAATTTCAACTCGTATGCAACCTTTTCAACCCTTTGCAAAATTTTATATGCCCCAATATAACGAGTACTCAACTTCCCTTTCTTGCCAAATCTTACCACTCCCTTCATGGGTGAAATTTTTAGATACACTTTATCACCTTCTTCAAACTCTAAGTCTCTTCTCCAATGGTCGGCATAAGACTTTTGCCGGCTCTAGGCTATTTTCAAGCCATTCCTTATAATATGAACTTTCTCCAAAGTCTTATGAATCAATTCGGGACCCAGGAGTGAAGACTCGCCCACTTCAAACCATCCAATTGGAGATCTACATCTCCTACCATACAAGGCATTGAAATGAGCCATATATATATATGAATGGTAACTATTATTATACGAATACATAACCAGAGGCAAATGTCTTTCCCAATTTCCCTTGAAATCAATGATGCAAGCTCTAATCATATCCTTAACGGTTTGAATAGTTCGCTTCGCTTGACCATCCGTTTGGTGATGAAAAGCGGTTCTTCGCTTCACCCTTGTAGCCAACCCTTTTTGGAATGACCTACAAAACCTAGATGTGAATTGTGCATCCCTATCTGATATGATGGATAACGGAATACCATGGAGACACACAATCACATCTATGAAGATCATTGCATAATCCTCTGCCGAGTAAGTGGACTTGACGGGAATTAAATGAGTGGATTTGGTCAACCTATTCACAACCACCCATATGGAGTCATGTTGCTTTTGTGTCCGAGGCAAACCTACCACAAAGTCCATATTTATGTCTTCCCACTTCCAAGTGGGAACTTGTATTTCTTGAAGTAAACCACTTGGCTTTTGTTGCTCGGCTTTCACTTGTTGGCAATTTGGACATTTTATAACAAGTTCCGCTATGTCCCCTTTTAACCCTTCCCACCAAAACACTTCTCGAAGGTCATGATAAATCTTCGTAGAATCCGGATGAATAGAATAACGGGAATCATGAGCTTCCTCAAGAATCTGGTTTCTCAAGTCATCCACATTGGGAACACATAACCTTCCTTGATACCTCAAGACACCATCCCCCCCTAAGGAGAATTAATCAATAAGCCTACCAAGAAACGACTTATTCAACTCAATCAATTGTTGATCAAGGTGTTTCTTAGACTTCACCTCAACCATCAAAGACGATTCGGAGTTATGACGTACCATAAAAAACCCATTTTGAGAATCTTCCAATCTAACAACCAAACGAGCCAACTTATGAACATATTTCACTAGGTCTTTCTTGGCTTCTTCTACATGAGACACACTACTCGTGTTCATACGACTTAGAGCATCCGTAACCACATTGGCCTTGCCGGTGTGGTAGAGAACACTCATCTGGTCTGTATACACATCAACATGAACACTTGAGAAATATCTAAGTAGTCTTCACATGATTTTTTTAAGCTCAACGGCCGGAACCTACATTTTTGTAGTAAACATAGAAACATGGGTTAGTACACGCTAAATATGAGTATATGCACATACAACAATTGAAATCATGCTAAAGAGGATATTTGTTCAAAACATGCTAATTTACTTTGAAAAGCCTCATGCACATCCAAGAACCTATATAAACCAATGAACACATAACTCTTAAGTCAAGGCCATATACAACACAAGACCAACATAATCAAGTATAGTCAAGTCAACATACATAAGAGTTCATAACATCATAATATAATCAAGTCCCTTACCCATAACCCCCTCATTTAGCCTACAAGTGCATTGACCAATTAAAGCCTCATAACCCTACTCAATCATGTAAACCAAACAAAGGACCATGAGAAATGCCTAACTTCACATAACATAGCATCAAGAGTAATCCTACTCATACTTTAGGAATATAGACCAACAACATGTTCATAAGTGAAACTAACATCATATAGAATCAATAGCATGTAAATTCAACATATACATAATAGTCACTTTATAAGATCTTAAGAACATAAGAACAACCTCCTAAGGCTTCCCTCAAGGCAAACTAGTGCAAGGCATAGGTAGAGTCCTATACCCCTACCTAGGCTAAGTCAAACCTCTTAAGTCACCCTAGTTAGTGTTTACTTCATTATATCATTTTACTTTCGGGAACAATTGCCTTAACTGACATAAACCACAAGAGCTAAGTGTGGAATCCGGTGTTGTAAAACCTTACACCAATTGAAGATGGTCTACCGGCCAAAGTAGTACCAAACATGAACATAGCATCTAGGTAGATCCACTAGCTAGTATTCCTATGGTGGAAACATAGTTTATGGAGTTTGGGGGTTGTCATGGAAATATCACTTTATTCCCTTTTTGGACTATGAGGCTATCCACCCCGTGAGGACTATGGTGAACCCTACCTTCCCTCTTAGGAAGGTGCCACCCCTCATCTTCGACTTCACTCGGTGTTAAGATAGAGTCCCTTTTGAAATTTCTTTAAGCCTTTATTAATCATTATAGATTAGTTTAGGTCATAGAGTCTACCCCTTATATAGTCATCATCACAGCTCAATAGGAATTGCATGATTATTGTCTTTTCATTACTATTCACACATGTGAGGTTAATACATTTACATAATCACATTATGATGCTACACATAGGTAATTCATCACTATCGTTATATCATTACATATTAGTCAACAACTCACAAGCCATAAATCAAGACATTTCAATTCAACATCATACCAACCCTAATCAATCTTATCATAAGGTATACGTCAATATAACTTCATCACTAAACCAAGTAATCATAATTGAAGTAAAGGATTGAGATCACAAGACTTACCCTGTTCTCCTTCACAAGCCATAATCCAAGGTTTTACCATCAACCATCCAATGCAACCCAATAATGGGTGTAATCTCATCACACAGTAGTAATTAACACAACAATGAAGTCAATTGCAGCATCACTATCCCAATTAACTTTAATTCATAACCTAGGTTTAAGGGGAATATGGTTCATCATGAATTGTTCAAGCAATCGATCCAATCCCAACGATACATTTCCCTAGGTAGTCCATGAATGAATTAGAATAGATAAAACAAGTCTAACAATCAATACATTCATCAATTCCCATCAATTTATAAGCAAGATCCAAAATTGGGGAATTTGGGGAAAGGACATGATCTACATGAATTTTCCTAAATTAACATCAATTACCCAACAATCTACACTTAATTAGTCATAGGCAGTCACAATTAATCATAATCAACCATCAATTTTAAGTTTGGAAGAAAACGCATTAGAATAGAAAAACCCTTTGAATTGGGTGTTTTAGAAATAAACTTTGAGACAACCTCTTGGAGAAAGGAATCCCAAGAGTGAATAAACCATACCTTAATGAAGATTAATCCGCGATATTGAAGTGAAATCCTAGAAAACTTGGTCATCTTCTTCAAGCTTTCTTGCTTCTTCGATGGAGGATTTTGGGAGAGAAAAAGTAGATAGAGATGAGAGCTTTTGGGTTTTGTTTTGGGAATTCGGTTTAGGTCAGTGAAAATGACTTAAAACTGACCCTTACGCTATCGATAATCACCCCTAAATTACCCAATAGACCCCAACCCCACTTAATTGGGTCTTTTTGTGAAGTCAAAATGCTTAAAAATATAATTTCGATGAATCTGTGAAGTGGTTGCGCGTCGCGGGGCTAATTTTACATTATATTTTTGAAATCCGTTTGAGGCAGTGAGCCTCGTGGAGTTCACGCGTGGCGAGGTAATTTTTTCCACCCCACGTGTCAGCTGCGCATCGCGCAGTAACCTTGAATTCTAGGCTAACGCAAGCTGTTTTGGAAGCTTGCTCGCCAAGGTTTGGGTCCTCCTGAAGGACCCTTTGGGCGGTCCTTGGGGAGTCGTTACTGGACGTTTGGACCCTTTTGTCACATCCCGAGACCATACCCTAGAAGCTTGGTCACAATCTCAGATTGTGGCACGGCGTACTCGGTCTCTCAGAGGTCTTATACAAGCCCTTTCATATCATTCATTGCATATACATAGTGAAAAGTAGTGCAGAATTTAAAACTTTTCACAAAACATAACATAGTCTTATAAAATCTCTTTCATATAAAGGTAATAGGAAATACTAATTAGTCTCAATCTCATCATCTTAGACACAAGAGTACTTGGGACACGGCCCATACGAATATAGAAAACATAGTACTAATAAGTCTATTACAAAACTTCATTAGAAACATAAAAGACATATATGACCTCGAGTCAAGTGAGGACATACTTCAATTTCTCTTGAACGATCTTCTAAGTCCAAGTCTTCTTCCCAAAAGCAGATCACCTACCAAGCACTATATAGATAAAAGCATGGATTAGTACAACCACATGTACTAAGTATAGCTTATACATTAAAATCATGAAAATGGACATTTATTTAAAATATGCATCTTTTCATTTTTAAATCATATTATAATCATAAGAACAACATTTATCAACTTAAAATACATAAGATAACATTTAACCGAAAATCACATTTTTAGAACTCACATTACAGTGAGTTCAATTCACTGTACAGTGAAGTTCTTCACTGTTACAGTGAATTCTCTTGTCTTCCCATTTAACACTTCCTAGCATGTTATTCCTCACTAAAAGTTATCCAAAGATTCACTTAAGTCTCACAAAGAGAGACCGCCCATACACCCTCTCTAGATGTGCCCAAACGACCCTCAAGATTACCTATAATGAGTCACATACACACTTACAAGCATAATAAACATAAATGTAGGATTCTTCTACCAAAGGTGAATTCTAAGTCTCACTTGAGTGAGTTGTGAAGCAACCGCCCATACAATACCTTACACACACACTCAAGAGATCCTATAGACTCCCTAGGATAGAATCATTCTCACTAAACACACCAACACATAGATGGTAGGACACTCTCCTTCCAAAGGCTATCAAAAGACCTACTTAAGTAAATCAAGAAGATAACGTCCATGATTGACCTCTTCAAGATTACCTAAATAGTCCTTAAGACTACCTAAGGCTTAGATCATGTCAACGACACCAAACATCTTCCCTAACTAGAGTCATTCTCAAGACTTCCATAGATAATACATGAAGAGATCATCCCATATGACCTCTTCACACTTTAGCTAAGGAATCCTTAAGTTACTTTACATAAGGTACTTATTCATTTACATACTTCATAACGTAAGTCATTAGTTCATTAGTTCATTAAGACATATTCATAACATAAAGGACATTCAAGTAATGGTCTTGGAGAAGACCTAGGGACACTTACTAACATCTTCAAAGCCTATTGTGCAATGTCTAGATAGCGTCCCATACCACCACCTAAACCTCATAGAACTTCTCTAATGCTAATATGTATCCCATATGATAAGAATAGGCAATAACCTACATAGACCATGATAGCAAGACATGAAATCCGGAGTTCTATCCTACTCCAATGAGGTTGTTCTACTTGCCAATGATAGAACTTAGACACATCCCATGTAGGCACATACTTAAGGAATATGAAGGGTTTCTTTGTATTCTAGTCTCATGCTTAACTAGAACTACTTCCTTTACCATGCTCACTCGGTGCTAGCCTTTGTTCTCATAGAGTAATTCACATTAACATTCATACAAAAGGGTACCGTATCTAGTTCATAACCCAATTACATTTACCATACCAAAGAGGTCCGCTAGGGGCTGCCTTCAATGGAGACAAGAGACTCATTATGACTTTTCCTAAGGTTAGATATGATGCCGTTCCATTCAACCAACCCTAAGTCCATCATTCATCACATGAAGGATACCATTATAGCTTTCTACTTCAATATTCATAACCTTACCACTAGGTTCAACGTTCCACATACATACAAGACTCTTAACATCCTAAGTCAAGTCATCACATTATTCACATTGAAACATGTATCAAGTAAGAGACATTAGTCTACCTAAACAACACACCACATACATCAGATTAGTCCACATTACATGTTATACTAGAAGCACAAAGTCATAGTCTAATATGATCTCCGAACATCTTCAATATAAGAAACATATACTTTCACATAGGTAGGATAAGGTCATACATCACCTAATCAACTACACAAATATCCATATAACTTCAAGTAGTTTCCGACAAGGCCATAATCATCAACATACTTAAAATAACGCCGACAAGGCCACATCAATTCACATAACACCGCCACCATAAGTGGACCAAACTAATCACAACATAATTGAAATCTAAAATAACATTAAATAAAAATAAATAGGTCAACATACCACCTCTTCATCCTCAAAACTTCAAGCCAATACCAAATCATCCAATTCAACCTCATAAGACCCTTACCCATGGCCATGAACATCAATTCAATACATAAACTATAATAATTAATGAAATATAAACCTATTCAATATATATTCAAGAATCTAAGATCAATTAAACATCAATTGAATACAATTCTTATATCATTAGAAAGTCCATAAAAAACTACACATGAATTCATAAACATTAGACCAATATCAAGTAACCCATAAATTAGTCAAAAACTAGGGTTCATCAATTACATGGGTTCATAGGTAGATTGAGTTAAAATCAACTTAATAACAACAATTTAATCACAAAACAATGATTAAAAATTATTAATGCAAGAACCCATGGTAGATCATGAAATAAGTCAATTCATCTTTTGGAAACTTCTTTGAAAGTTGGACTCCTTGATGAAACGAATTTCAAGGATCAAAAACCATACCTCAATGAATCTAATTCTTCACTTTGATGAATAATCTCCACTCAATTCGTCACATCAAGCTTTTCCTTGATTTTGGACTTCAATGGAGTGTTTGGAAATTCTTAAGGGATTTTGGGGTTTTGTTTTTGGAAGAATGAAATCTCCTAAGTGTTAAACACATATATACTTGTTTAAAATATCTAAAAGACCCTTAAAACCGCCAAACCTTCCATTTATAAGTGAGGTGAAATTACAATTTCACCCCTAACTTGGCAGTGAAACTGCACGCAGGAACAGACCCATCGACGGTTGGACAGTCGACGGACCGTTTGTCCACAAACGGACCGTCCTGTCCTTCCGTTGGTTGGGTCAGAGACTTGTCAAGGTCCCCTTATCACCCAATACCAAGTCTCCACCGATGACACCTATCGACAGGGAATCGATTCGACCACGAGCCGTCGATGCCTCCGTCGTTTGGGGCTGCCTGGGACAATCTTGACATAAAGTTTGGGTCCTTCCTCAAGGACCCTTGGTTGGTCCTTGGTGATGTTTGCCCGGACGTTTCCAACCCAAACATGACCGTATACGATTTTAAAACCTATCACATGAATTTCATCCAAAACTAACCCGTAAAACTCGACGAAACATGCCTAGAAACACAGAGTCATTTCAAGGCACATCTTTCGAACTTCATGAACGTTCTTGGACGTTTGACCTCCAAACTTCTCGAAAAATGACACACTACCTATAAATGCTATAATAACTCATTTAAGTACCTTATAACCTCATTAAACGCACATAAACATATAGAACCACATACGAGGCACATAGGTGATTTAGTCATCGAACATCATAGTCGTCCTTTGACGTTTGACTTCAAATGCACCTAAACTCTTAGATACTTTCTATATACAATATAATAGACCTATTTACGACCTTATACCATCTTGACCACAATTTTAGGCTCTAGTTCACCTATGTCATTTTCGGGATCTTACATTCTCCCCCTCTTGGACAATATTCGTCCTCGAATGACATGCCACTCTCCGAACAGTTCCAAGAATAGAGAATAAACTAGCAGCACATAATCAAACCAAATAACTCATTATCAAGGAGAAAAACATCAATTTCACATAGTCAAGAGATTCACAACACAACAAGAAACTAGAAAATAATTCTATCACTCATTATGGTACAAAACTCACATGCTTTATTCCAAATAGCAAAATCTCATTTAATATTTAATATAATACTCATACACATCATTTCTAACCATATTACAACAATTTTAGACCGAAGAATTAATTAGCCAATTTTCACAAAATTTTAGAAGGAACTGTTTCTAATGCTACAATGATTTTTAACAAATTTTCCAAAAATGCAATTTTAGGCAATTCATGATATAGACATGCTATTATGCAAGATACCATCACATAAACATCTTTTACAACATGCTCAAGTATTTATAAAACACACAATGCAAGGAATTAATGAAATTTGATTTCAAGCAAACTCCTAAACATCATGCACATGCAACAAACTTCTAGCACTTTTCCATCCCATTTACTAACCATACTCCCCCCACTTAGAAGGAACTCATATCATAACAAGAGAAAAGAAAACTTACCAACATCATCATCACTCTCGTCCGGCTTCTCACCTCTAGTCCGGAGTGCATAGAAACGCCTCTTTGTTGGAGCATCTTCCTTTGGAACACTAGGAGTAGCTTGCTTACCCTCTTTTCCTCTAGAAGCAATGTTAGGACAATCTCTCACTTTGTGTCCATTTTTTCCACATCCAAAGAAACTACCGGTACCCAATAGACACTCACCAAAATGTTTCTTGCCACAATTGGCACAAGTAGGCTTTGCATTTTGAGAACCACCTCCTTTCTCAAATTTCACCTTCGGAGCCCTAGATCCATCTTGAGCTTGAGCCCTCTTTTAGAACCTAGGCTGCCCTTGATCACTTGCACCCCTCCTTTTCAAGTTTCTAGCAATCCTCTTAAGTTTAGACTCTTCAATAGATTGTGCATACACCAGAAGTCTAGCTAAGGTCATATTATCATGTAGCATAGCCGTAAAAAATTCTTCCATCACTAAGTCGGAGACCCGGTAACAAAGCGACTCATTTCATCCCTTCGATTAGACACTACGGAAAGTGCATACCTAGAGAATGTTGAGGATTTTAGAGAGTACTCCTCAACACTCATATTGCCTTGCTTGAGATTGATAAACTCTTCTACCTTAACTTCTATCCTCTCACAGGGAAAATACTTCTCTAGAAAAGCTTCCTTAAATTCTTCCCACTCAATCGGACCGACTCACCGGCCTATTATCCTTCCATTGAGTGTACCAAATTTGAGACACATCCCTCAATTGATACAAAGCCAACTCCGCCTTCTACCTATATGTAATCCCCATAGCACTCAACACCTTGTACACACCATCAAGGAACTCTTGGGGATCCTCATCTACCTTAGAGCCAAGAAAGATAGGAGGATTCATCCTCACAAAGTCTCTCAACCTAGAGGTCATAGTTCTCTCCACAACATTCACCCTAGGCACCATACTCAAATTTATTTGAGTAGTCACGGCTTGAGATAAAGCCATCAAATCCTCTCTAATCTCCCTATTAGACATATCCGGAACCTGAATACCTCCTTCTACATTAGGAGCATGATCACCTTGGGGAGGCACTTGGGCACCTTGGACACCTTGCCCACCTTGAGCAACTTGCTAAACTTGCTCAACTTGAGGAGGAATATCCTCATTCACCCTTCCCTCTTTCAACCTTCTAGCGTCCATCCTTCTAGTATTCATCTCCTAGAAACACAAGAAAACACATTTAGAAGTATACTCATAACATTACTCTACCGCATGACATAGGAGTAGAAAAGAAGGGAAACACTATCGTACTATAGCCTCTCGCCCATAGATATGTCGCGACTCACACCGATGATCAAGACTCTACTAGACGTGACTTGATGAGACTTTTTGATTCCTAAGACTACTTTCACCAACCTATGCTCTGATACCAAGCTTGTCACATCCCGAGACCACACCCTAGAATCTTGGGCATAATCTCGGATTGTGGCACGGCGTACTCGACCTCGCGGAGGTATTATACAAACCCTTTCATATCATTCATTGCATATACATAGTGAAAAGTAGTGCGGAATATAAAACTTTTCACAAAACATTACTTAATCTTATAAAATCTCTTTCATATAAAAGTTATAGGAAATAATAAGTCTCAATCTCATCATCTTAGACACAAGAGTACTTGGGACACGGCCCATACGAATATAGAAAACATAGTACTAATCAATCTATTACAAAACTTCATTAGAAACATAATAGGCATATATGCCCTCGAGTCAAGTGAGGACATACTTCAACTTCTCTTGAAATATCTTCTAAGTCCAAGTCTTCTTCCCAAAATCTCTTCACCTACCAAGCACTATATAGATAAAAGAATGGATTAGTACAACCACATGTACTAAGTATCGCTTCTGCATAAAAATCATAAAAATGGACATTCATTGAAAATATTCATCTTTTCATTTGGAAATCATACTATAATCATAAGAACAACATTTATCAACTTAGAAACACATAAGATAACATTTAACCGAAAATCACATTTTTAGAACTCACATAACAGTGAGTTCAATTCACCGTACAGTGAAGTTCTTCACTGTTACAGTGAATTCTCTTGTCTTCCCTTTTAACATTCCTAGCATGTCATTCCCTAACTAAAAATTATCCTAAGATTCACTTAAGTCACACAAAGAGAGACCGCCCATACACCCTCTCTAGATGTGCCTAAACGACCCTCAAGATTACCTATAATGAGTCACATACACACGCATCTTAAACATAAATGTAGAATTCTTCTACCAAAGGTGAATTCTAAGTCTCACTTGAGTGAGTTGTGAAGCAACCGCCCATACAATCCCTTACACACAAACTCAAGAGATCCTATAAACTCCCTAGGAAAGAATCATTGTCACTAAACACACCAACACATAGATGATAGGACACTATCCTTCCAAAGGCTATCAAAAGACCTACTTAAATAAATCAAGAATATAACGTCCATGATTGGCCTCTCAAGATTACCTAAATAGTCCTTAAGAATACCTAAGGATTAGATCATGTCAATGACACCAAACCTCTTCCGTAACTAGAGTCATTCTCAAGACTTCCATACATAAGACATGAAGAGCTCATCTCATATGCCCTATTCACACTTTAGCTAAGGAATCCTTAAGTTACTTTAGATTAGGTACTTATTCTCTTACATACTTCATAACGTAAGTCATTAGTTCATTACTTCTTTAAGACATATTCATAACATAAAGGACATTCAAGTTATGGTCTTGGAGAATACCTAGGGACTCTTACTTACATCTTCAAAGCCTATTATGCAATGTCTAGATAGCGTCTCATACCACCACCTAAACCTCATAGAACTTCTCTAATGCTAATATGTAACCCATATGATGAGAATAGGCAATAACACACATAGACCATGATAGCAAGACATGGAATCCGGAGTTCTATCCTACTCCGATGAGGTTGTTCTACTTGTCAATGGTAGAACTTAGACACATTCCATGTAGGAACATGGTTAAGGAATATGAAAGTTTTCTTTGTATTCTAGTCTCATGCTTAACTAGAAATACTCCCCTTACCATACTCACTCGGTGCTAGCCTTTGTTCTCATAGAGTCATTCACATTAAGGTTCATATAAAAGGGTACCATATCTAGTCCATAACCCAATTACATTTACCCTACTAAAGAGGTCCGCTAGGGGCTTCCTTCAATGGAGACAAGAAGCTCATTATAATTTTTCCTAAGGTTAGATATGATGCCTTTCCAGCCAACCAACCCTAAGTCCATCATTCATCACATGAAGGATACCATTACGGATTTCTACTTCAATATTCATAACCTTACACACTAGGTGTAAGGTTCCACATATCATGCATACATACAAGACTCTTAAATCCTAAGTCAAGTCATCACATTTGTAACAACCCTAAAAATGAATAAGATAAACACTTAAGGTTTCAAGAATGCTTGCGATTAGACCAAGGTTCACACGGATTGAAACGCGTAGAACCAGACCTCAGAACCCTTACTACAACCAAGCCACTAACTTTGGGAGTTAATTGAGATTGGAAAGGTTGGAACCAACCATGTGAGGCTCTCAAAAATGAAAATTTAATCGAAAGAGTCTTTACAGACTTAAAAGAAGAAATTTTAAGTTTTGAGGGTCCAGGGGTAAAATGGTCTTTTCCAGTCCTAGGGTAATATTGTAATTACACTGAGGAATTAATAAATTAATTAATTAATTTAATTAAAAAGACCAATTCGGGTTGGGGCGACCCTAAGTGACCCACTTTCGCAAGTAGGGTGTCACTCGGGTTCGAGCCCCACTAGAAGTGATGAATTGATGATTTAATCATCAATTAAAATCTGATTTTTTAAAGGCAAAAGGGTCCTTTCACGTATTAGTTGAAATAAATCAGATTTTATTAATTTAATTAAACCCTATTTTGACTAAGTCTTGAATTAAGACTCCTAAACCTAAGCTAACACTCTCCTAAACACGTCTATCACCCTCACATGTTCAACAAAATCTCTCCAAGATATCTCTGCCAAAAAATAACGTGAAGAACAGAAAGTTTAACCAAGGTTCTTCACACTTGAAAAACTCACACGAATTTTAAAAAAAAAAACGTTAATCACACGTCAAGGCAAAGAGAGGTTGTTCGTCGAGTGGTGTGTAAGTTGAGGAGGTTTGAACTGATTTTGGAGAAGGTTTTGGGCAGAAAATTCACGTTCTAACAACCAAATTAAGGTATGGGTTTCTTCTCTCTTGGTCCCTTTCCCAAGAGGCCCCTTACGAAACAAGATATTCACTCCGAAACTAAGGTTGTTCCCCTTTGCATGTCCTTGTCACTAGCTCCCAATGATTCGTAGGTTGGGTTTGTTTGCTGGTAGATTTAGGTATGTGTGATGTTTTTATGTTGAATGTGAATATGTTTATGTGCGTGAAATCACGAAAATGATAACCAATGTGTAATCGAAGAAAATGTGTGTGTCTGTACGTTGGCAGTGTGTTTTAGCCACTGTTTGGAGACGTGTAAGGCATGTTTTTCTTCTTGTATTTCATGTGTTAAAGTTGTGCATAATGTGATGTTCATATGGTGTGTGAAGTTACAAATTTTGAGTGAAAACGCTTGACTAAATGTAACCCCTAAACTACACCTACATTACATACTAAGTGCTTGGTGAAATGCCCTAAGAAACTAACATGAAAAGTTGATTAAAGGAAGGTAAAAACTATGAATGAATTTCCAGATTTTTGCACTCTAGTTTTGGTCAACAAGGAGGTCAAAATCTGGGTTTCTAAAGTGAAAATAAAACAAGTGAGGTCAATGGGAATTGAACCAAGACCTCACATGTTAAGAAGGCTAAAAAACGTGAAGGGGCTAAGGGGAATCGAACCCTTTAGCTACTGGTTTTGCGAGAAAAGAAAAAAAGAAAATGGGGCTGGGGGGAATCGAACCTGGCTACTGTGAGTTTGCGAGAAAAGAAAAAGAAAATGGGGCTGGGGGGAATCGAACCTGGCTACTGTGAGTTCGCGAGAAAAGAAAAGAAAAAGGGGGCTGGGGGATTCGAACTCGCGACACTGGAGGAGAAAGAAGAGAAAAATAAATTAAATAAATAAATGGGAGGCGTGGGATTCGAACCCACGACCTCCAGATAGCGAGTGAAAGAAGATAAAAATAAAGAAAAGGAAACCTTAGGCGTGGGAATCGAACCCACGACCTCAAGGCTGGAAATGGAGAGGAGCGAAAATAATTAAGAAAGCAAGTGAGGCTGTGGGGGTTCGATCCCACAACCTCACTGCCAAATACACTCAGCCTAGCGAAAATTAAATAAAAAAATATAGGAGGTTGTGGGGGTTCGAACCCACCACCTCACAGCCTCTAGCGAAATTAAATTAAAATAAGGAGGCTGTGGGGGTTCGAACCCACAACCTCCCTATTCCAGCGAATTAAATAACAAAAATAAAAGAGGTTGTGGGGGTTTGATCCCACAACCTCTTGGTTTAGGAGAGAATGGACAATATGATGTTAATGAAAAATAAAAAGGGGTTGGGGGGGTTCGAACCCACAACCCTTCGGCCAATTTAAGAGAAAAATTAAGTAGAAAATTAATAATTCGATTTTAATGTTGGGATTAAATCTAGAGTTCTAATGTTATGAATATTAAAAATAAAATCAACGAAAAATGTAAATGATATCCAAGTGATTCAAACTTGGGTTTGCTTGCCCAAACTTCCGTATTGATACATAAGTCATACGTGAACAAAATATCCAAGAAAAATGCCACCTACTTAGATCAAAATCAAGATCTTGGCATATATATAGGATACATAAGTCTTGTACAACATAATCTTAGGAATGTATGAATTACGTAACGAATTATGAATGAAGCCACATGGCTTGTATGTATAGACTCATAAGTCAAGAATACGTTTAAAAAGTAAGTGAACCTAAGATGTATGTGCTGAATGATGAAATGAACAATGAAATGATGAAACCCTAGAAGGGTGAAGTAAGGGTATGAAACACACCAATGGCCAAGTATATTGGCATATGATGAAATGAACATTCATGTAAAATGAGGTGAGTAATTATGAAGAGTAAATGTGCTAATGACAATGAATGTGGTGACAACATGATATGAGGCTAATGGAAATGATGAGGGCAATCTCAAACGAGCCTAAGTAAATGTTACCAAAACGAACTCACCTATGAGAGTGTAAGATAATGAAGAGACCAGTCTCTATGAACACTCTAATGAATATATTGAGATTAACACACTTAATACTAATATTGAGACTAGAAATCATCTATTGAGCTATGATGTCCTCATACTAGAAGCCAGCTTACATGACGTATGAGTTGAATGTAATGGAACTTTATACTGAGCACCGATAGACTAGTTATGAGCGGTGATGCCTTCTTTTGGGAAGGGCGGAGGTTCACGTAACTCTCATGAGATGAGACTGTCCGGCTTGCCGGGTATGGGTCTCCTTATATCTTCTAGTCGTCGAACCTATACTGCCAATATAGGGATCTGGCGGGGTTAAATTCCCATGTACGCTAGCATGTTTTTGGATCACCTTGGCCGGCGACTCCACCTCTTTTCGGTGTGGGGGAGACACTGGATTTCATGATGCTTACATGATCTATGTCGGTTAAAGTTAAAGTTCCAATGAATGAATGAGGCCAGCCTCAAATGAAGCACATAATGAAATGAATGATACCAAAGGTGTTAGGATAGGATAATCAAGAGGTGATCTAGACTCAGGTAATGACATTAGGTTATTCTTGATCATTGCACATCAAACGCGATGAAAGTCTTAAACTACACCCTAGGTATAACTGGTGTTCACACTGGCATATGAACGAAATGAAATAAAGTACGTATGAATGAATGAAGTAGACTCTGTGTTTGCTAATGAAGACTCCCTAGTTGAGGTCCCATTTGTTGAGCCCTCATTTTGGAAAGTCTTAATGCCAAGTCCATGATTCCAGGGTCTCATGGCATATGAATGAATGATATGAAAGAAGCTATGTGTTATATGTTATGTGCTATGATATGTGATATATGTAAAATGTTATGTGTTGTGTGCAATATGATATTTATGATGATGCGTGTTACTCTCATGGCATGACTTTCCTAATCCAAATTTGGCAAGTCCACTGACTTGACTTTCCATAATCATGTTGTTAGGGAAGAGCTATTCTTTCTCATACATGTCCTTGGTGTGTGCTTGCATATACCCATACTTAGTACAAGTGTGTACTAACCTTATACAACTACACTATTTTAGGTGCAGGCACATGTGGACGATAGAGTTACAGGATCATTGTTGCAGTTATCCGGACGTCCTGCATTCATCCGGAGTTAGTAGGTCCTCATGCTTTCGAGGATGCTACTGTTTTATATTCTAGCTTAGTTTTAGAGTTGAGCTAGTGGAGCATGTTCCACTAGTATTTCTTTCCTGTTTTTATTCAGACTTTGTATTGGTGCCATTTTGGCAATTATACACTTAATACTTATTGGACTATTTCTTTCAGTTGCTTATTTCTTAATGTTAGATGGTTGATGCTGAACAATTATGAAATTATAAGAATGTTTAACAAGTATGTTAAGAAACAAAAATTTCAAATTTTCCGCTAAAATTAACTTAGATGAAGTAAGAATGACGTAAGTAGGCTTGTCTGCGACCTCTGAGAGGTAAACGACGCCGGTCTCGTCTGGGGTCTAGATTCTGGTCGTGACAACATTATTCACATTCATACATATATCAAGTAAGAGACATTAGTATACCTAAACAAGACACCACATACATCACATTAGTCCATATTACATGTTATACTAGAAACACATAGTCATAGTCTAACATGATTTCCTAACATCTTCAATATAAGAACATATACTTTCACATAGGTAGGATAAGGTCATACATCACCTAATCAACTACACAAATAGCCATATAACTTCAAGTAGTTGCCGGCAAGGTCATAATCATCAATATACTTGAAATAACGCCGACAAGGCCACATCAATTCACGTAACACCGCCACCATAAGTGGACCAAACCAATCACAACATAATTGAAATAAAAAATAACATCAAATAAGAATAAATAGGGAAGCATACCACTTGTTCATCCTCAACACTTCAAGACAATACCAAATCATCCAATTCAACCTCATAAGGCCCTTAAAAATGGCCATGAACATCAATTCAACACATAAACTATAATAATCATTGAAATGTAAACCAATTCAATATAGATTCAACAATCTAAGACCAATTAAACATCAATTGAATATAATTCTTATATCATTAGAAAGACCATAAGAAACTACACATGAATTCATAAACATTAGACCAATATCAAGTAACCCATAAATTTGTCAAAAACTAGGGTTCATCAATTACATAGGTTCATAGTTAGATTGAGTTAAAATCAACTTAATAACCACAATTCAATCACTAACAATGATTAAAAACCATTAATGCAAGAACCCATGGTAGATCATGAAATAAGTCAATTCATCCTTTGAAAACTTCTTTGAAAGTTGGACTCCTTGATGAAACAAGTTTCAAGGATTAAAAACCATACCTCAATGAATCTAATTATTAACTTTGATGAAGAATCTCCACTCAATTCGTCACACCAAGATTTTCCTTCATTTTGGACTTCAATGGAGTCTTTGGAAATTCTTAAGGGATTTTTGGGTTTTGTGTTTGGAAGAATGAAATCTCCTAAGTGTTAAACACATATACTTGTCTAAAATACCCAAAAGACCCTTAAAGAACCGCCAAACCTTCCATTTATAAGTAGGGTGAAATTATAATTTCACCCCTAACTTGGCAGTGAAACTGCACACAGGAATAGGCCCATCGACGGTTGGACAGTCGACGGACCGTCCTGTCCTTCCGTTGGTTGTGTATGAGACTTGTAAAGGTCCCCTTCTCACCCAAGACCAAGTCTCCACCGACGACAGCCTTCGATGGGGTGTCGATTCTCCCACGAGCCGTCGATGCCTCCGTTGTTTTGGTCTCCTTGGGACAGTCTTGACATAAAGTTTGGGTCCTTCCTCAAGGACCCTTGGTTGTCCTTGGGGATGTTTTCCCGTACGTTTCCAACCCAAACATGACCGTATACGAGTTTAACAACTCTCACATGAATTTCATCCAAAACAAACCCGTAAAACTCGACAAAACATGCCTAGACACACAAGGTCTTTTCAAGGCACATCTTTCGAACTTCATGAACGTTCTTGGACGTTTGACCTCCAAACTTCTCGAAACTTGACACACTGCCTATACATGCTATAATAACTCATTTAAGGACCTTCTAACCTCATGAAACACACATAAACACATAGAACCACATACGAGGCACGTAGGTGATTTAGTCATCGAACATCTTAGTCGTCCTTTGACGTTTGACTTTCAATGTACCTAAACTCTTAGCTACTGCCTCTATACCATATAATAGACCTATTTAGGACCTTAGACTATCCTGACCACAATGTTAGGATCTAGTTCACCTATTTAATTTTCGAGATCTTACACCTTTGTACTACATTCTACATATTTAAAGTCTTTTTCTAAGTTTTCGACTTCATATGACCCTCCCAAACCTTCACTAAACATAGGGACGTCAACTAGTTCGATTTAGCTAGTTTCCAGATGTCATGGATGTTTCTTGATGCCTTAACTCTAAAACTTCCTAAATGGTTTATAAACATTATTTTAGGCTTAGAAACAGTGTTTTAAAGTTTAGTTCATCATTGAGGTTCTAGCTTAGGTCATGGACTTTCAGAGTGTTAGAGTTTCTCCTTATTTGAATTGAATGGCGATTTAAATTGAATGCCAACTTCGCTGGTGATATAGAGGTTCTACCCAATATGAATTTATTTTTTCAAATTGAGGAACATTTTTTTATTATATTATACCTTGTAATATGTATATTTTGTTTATTATTTGTATAATGTACTTCTTGTTTATTCATTATTATTTTTTTGTATGTATATTGTCGTTGCATTTCATGGCATATTTTCCGCCAAATGGCACATAGAATAGATTAGGAAAAAGGCGGTAACGTGGCTTTCCACGTCTGTCCTTTAGAAAAGCACCTTCGAATTCTTTTGAAGTGGTAAATGAATAGTTGGCTTGTGGTCATCCAATGTCATTTATTATACTTCACCAGTAGCTTTTCCTACTAGGGTAACCAGGTCGTGTCTAATCCACTCTAAGTCACCTAGTGTACAGCGAAACTATAACCTTAAATTTAGTGCATTTGCTTGAGATGAGTCAAGAGTCAAGACACACTAGTATAAGGCATGCATTCACTTTATTTGTATGTTATGTAATATACCTTTTTTACGTGAATATGTTGTATGATAGTTTATTATTTCAAAGTTTTTTAAGAGATTCATAGACATAAATATCAACTATGTATCAAGTCACGTTTACCTGTCGAGTTGTTTTTTGAAAGGTTGAAGGTTCTTGCTCGTCCGGAGCGATGAGGGAGAAGAGAACTCGCGAAAAATCAGTCTTTAATTTTCACATAATAACCCGTCGAACAGACAAACCAGGGCAGTCTTTAACTATGAGATCACACTCAGTTATTTTTGTTATATTTTCATGATGACCCTCCGTAGGTGGACTGCCTTTTGGTAGGTTTGGCCACCAACTTGGGTCCTTCCTCAAGGACCCTTGGATGGTCCTTGGGGTTAATTTCCCGGACGTTTCCAACCCAAACATGATCGGCTATGAGTTTAACACCTCTCACATAAATTTCATCCAAAACAAACACGTAAAACTTGATAAAACATGCTTAGACACACAAGGTTGATTCAAGGCATACCTTTCGAATTTCTTGAACGTTTTTGGACGTTTGACCTCCAAACTTCACGAAACTTGACACACTGCCTATATATGCTATAATAACTCATATAAGGACCTTAAAACCTCATTAATCACACATAAACACATAGTACCACATGTGAGGCATTTAGGTGACTTAGTCGTCGAACGTCTTAGTCATCCCTTGACGTTTGACATCCAATGCACCTAAACTCTTAGCTACTGCCTCTACACCATTTTACAGACTACATTACGACCTTAGACCATTAATTCCAACATGTTAGGCTCTAGTTAACCTAAGTCATTTTCGGGGCCTTACATTCTTCCCTACTTGGACAACATTTGTCCTCGAATGACACTTTCCACTCTCTGAACATTTACAAGATTAGACAATCAACTTATCATAACATATGCAAACCATAAAACACATAATAAAGAATAAAACATCAATTTCACAAGTTCAAGACATTCACAACACAACAAGAAACTAGAATACAATTCTATAACTCATTATGCTACAAAACTCACATACTTTATTCCAAATGGTAAAAACTCATTTTATATTCATTATTATACTCATACACATCAGTTCTAACCACATAACAACATTTTTTTTACCAAAGAATCAATTAGTCATTTTTTTCAAATTTTTTACAGTGAGCAATGAATTCAGTGGACAGTGATAATAGGCAAATTTTGCAAAAATGTAATCTTATGCATTTCATGATATAGACATGCTAATATGCAAGGTAACATCATATAAACACCTCTTACAACATGCTCATAACTCAATAAAACACACCATGCAAGAAGTTAATGAAATTCAAATTTAACCAAACTCCTTAACATCATGCACATGCAACAACTTCTAGCACAATTCTAACCATACTCCCCCACTTAGAAAGAAGTCATACTAAATGAGAGAAACAAGGACTTACCAATGTCATCATCACTCTCATCCGGCTTCTCGCCTCTAGTCCGGAGTGCATAGAAACGCCTCCTAGCTGGAGCATCTTCCTTTGGAACACTAGGATCAACCTTCTTACCCTCCTTCCTAGAAGCAATGTTTGGACAATCTCTCACTTTGTGCCCATCTTTTCCACATCCAAAGCAACTACCGGTACCCAATACTTACCATAATTTTTATTACCACAAGTGGCACATGTAGGTTTGCCATTGCTAGAACCACCTCCTTTCTCAAACTTTTTCTTATGAATACTAGGTCCATCTTGAGTTTGAGCCCTCTTTTTGAACTTAGGTTGCACTTGGTCAATAGCAACCCTACTTTTCAAGTTCCTTGACATCCTCCTAAGTTTAGACTCTTCAATTTATTGTGCATACACAATGAGTCTAGACAAAGTCATATCATCATGCAACATAGTCATACGTCATTCCTCCCTCACTAAGTCGGCTACACCCGTCACAAAGCGACTCATTTCATCCCTTGGATTTGACACTTGGGAAGGTGCATACCTAGACAAAGTTGAGAACTTCAAAGAGTATTCCTCAACACTCATATTGCCTTGCTTGAGATTTATAAATTCTTCTACTTTCAATTCCCTCCTCTCCCTGGGAAAATACTTACCAAGAAAAGCTTCCTTGAATTCTTCCCACTCAATAGGACCCGACTCCACCGGCCTATTGTCCTTCCATTGATTGTACCAAATTTGAGACACGTCTCTCAATTGATAAGAAGCCAAGTCTGCCTTATCCCTAGATGTAACCCCCATAGCATTCAAAACTTTGTACACACCATCAAGGAATTCTTGGGGATCCTCATTCACCTTAGAGCCAAGAAAGATTGGAGGATTCAACCTCACAAAGTCTCTCAACCTAGATGACATAGTGCTCTCCATAGCATTACCTTAGGAACCATGTTCAAGTGAGATTGAGCCGTTACGGCTCGGGCTAAAGCAAGCAATGCCTCTCCAAGCACCCTATTAGACAACTCCGTCACCTCATTACCACCTCCCACATTAGGGGCATGATCATCTTGAGGAGGCACTTGAGCACCTTGATCACCTTGGACACCTAGCCCATCATGAAGCACTTGCTCAACTTGCTCAACATGAGGAGGAACTTCCTCATCAAACCTTCCCTCTTCCATCCTTCTAGCAGCCATACTTCTAGTAATCATCTCCTAGAAACACAAGGAAAAATACATTTAGAAGGATACTCATAATATTACTCTACCGCACGAACATAGGAGTAGAAATGAATGAAAACACTATTGTCCTATAGCCTCTCGCCCATAGATGTGTCGCGACTCACACCGATGGTCAAGAATCTACAAGACGTGACTTTTCGAGACTTTTTGACACCTAAGACTACTTTCATTAACCTATTCTCTGATACCAAGCTTGTCACATCCCAAAACCACACCCTAGATGTTAGGGTGCAATTTGGGATTGCGACTAGAGTATTCGGCCTCTTCGAGGTCTCATACAAGCCTCTCATGTCATTCATCGCATATACATAACGAAAAATAGTGCAGAATTAAAAAATTTCGTAAAACAATATAGAAGTATTTAAACTCTTTCATATATGGAAATAGAAAAAACACTAACTCTCGATCATCATCTTAAGACACGATAATACTTGGGAAACGACACATACGAATTGAAAATATACTACTTATAGTCTATTACAAACTTCATGAAAGAAACATAAAATGTCATATATGCCCTCGAGTCAAGTGAGGACATACTTCAACTCTTCTTGAATGATCTCCTTGTCCAAGTCTTCCTCCCAAAGCTCTTCACCTACCAAGAACTATAGATATAGAAAATAAAGCATGGAATTAGTACAACCACATGTACTAAGTATGGCATTATGCATAAAAATCATGAAAATGGATTTTATTGGAAATATGCATCTTTTCTTAAAAATATCATAATATCATCATAAGAATAGCATAGTAACTTAGAAACACAGGAAAACATTAAACGAAATCCATAATTTTTAACTCAGATTAAAGTGAATTCACATCACTGTATAGTGAAGTCCCTTCACTGTTACACTAAAGTCTGAGCCCTCTCTTTTGAACATATTTTAGCATGTAGTCTTCTCACTAACGTCATCCTAAGATTAACTTAAGTCACACAAAGATAGACTGACCATACACCCTCTCTAGATGTGCCTAAATGACCCTTAAGATTTCTTATAATTAGTCACATACACAATTACAAAGCATCTTAAACATCAAGGTAAGATCCTTCTACCAAAGGTGACTCTAAGTCTCACTTGAGTAAGTTGTGAAGCAACCGCCCATACAATCCCTTACACCAACACTCAAGAGATCCAATAGACTCCCTAAGATAGAATCATTCTCACTAAACACACCACCACATGGATGATAGGACACTCTCCTTCCAAAGGCTATCAAAATACCTACTTAAGTAAATCAAGAAGATAACGTCCATGATTGACCTGTTCAAGATTACCTAAATAGTCCTTAAGACTACCTAAGGCTTAGATAATGTCAACAACACCAAACCTTTTCCCTAACCAGAGTCATTCGCAAGACTTCCATAGATAAGACATGAAGAGATCATCCTTTATGCCCTCTTCACAATTTAACTAAAGAATCCCTAAGGCACTCTAGATTAGGTACTTATTCACTTACATACTTGATAACGTAAGTCATTAGTTCATTAGTTCATTTAGAAGACATACATCACATAAAGAAAATAGGGCAGCATACCTCCATTCCATCATCAACACTTCAATTCAAGTCAACTTACTCAATTTGATAAGACAAGACCCTTACCCAAGGCCATGAACACCAATTCAATACACAATTATAGAAATCAATGAAATCTAACCGAATTCAATATAGGTTCAACAATCCAATACCAATTTGATAACAAAAACATAATTCTTAAATCAATAGAAAGCCCATAAGAAACTACACATGAAATCATCAACATTAAGCCAATATCATGTAAACCATAATTTAGTCAAAATCTTAGATTCATCAATTTCACGGGTTCATAGGTAATTTAGGTTAAAATCATCAATACAACATCAATTAAATCATTATTCAATGTTGACAAATCATTTGTACAAGAACTCATGGTAGAATCATGAAATTGGACAATTCCTCTTTTGAAAACTTTGAAAACATCTTTGAAAGTTGGTCTCCTTGATGAAACGAGTTTCAAGGATCAAAATCCATACCTCAATGATGATAATTCTTCTCTTTGATGAAGAATTTCAACTCAAAACGTCACCTCCAAGCTGTTCCTTGATTTGATCTTCAATGGAGTCTTTGGGATTTCTTAAGGGATTTTGGGGTTTTGGTTTTAGAAGAATGAAATATTCTAAGTGTTAAACACTTATATACGTGTTTTAAATACCCAATATACCATTAATAAACCACCAATACTCTTATTTGTAAGTGGGGTGAAATTCCCATTTCACCCCTCACTTAACAGTGAGTTGCACGCAGGCACAGACTCACAGTCGACGGACCCATCGACGGGGTGTAAGCCCACTTACGGGACGTGCTTCCCACCGTCGATTGGGTCAGAGCCTTGAAAATGGAAGCTTAACCTCCTAGTCTAAGGCTCCAACGATGCCCACCACCTACGGGGCACCGATCAGGACACTGGCCGTCGATTGCCCTCCGTAGGTGGACTGCCTTTTGGCAGTTTTGGCCACCAACTTGGGTCCTTCCTCAAGGACCCTTGGATGGTCCTTGGGGATAATTTCCCGGACGTTTCCAACCCAAAAACGATCGGCTATGAGTTTAACACCTCTAACATAAATTTCATCCAAAACAAACACGTAAAACTTGACAAAACATGCTTAGACACACAAGGTCGATTCAAGACATATCTTTTTGAATTTCTTGAACGTTTTTGGATGTTTGACCTCCAAAATTCACGAAACTTGACACACTGCCTATATATGCTATAATAACTCATATAAGGACCTTACAACCTCATGAATCACACATAAACACATAAAACCACATGTGAGGCATTTAGGTGACTTAGTTGTCGAACGTCTTAGTCATCCCTTAACGTTTAACTTCCAATGTACCTAAACTCTTAGATACTGCCTCTACACCATATTATAAACTACATTAGGACCTTAGACCATCAATTCCAACATGTTAGGATCTAGTTAACATAAGTCATTTTTGGGGTCTTCACTCAACATATGCTCTAGAGTCTGAATGGTACGCTTTACCTGTCCATCCGTCTGAAATATTGTGCTAAGGTTAACTTGAGTACCAAGACCTTTCTAAAATGACTTCGAGAAAATAGAGGTAAACTGAGGACCTCTGTTAGATATGATATACAATTGAACCCCATGCAACCTCACAATTTCATTAATGTAAAGCTTGACATAGTCCTCCACCGAATTTGTAGTCTTGACCGCCAAAAAGCGAGAAGACCTTAGTATCTTATCAACTGATACTAAATATAGAGTCATGATGTCTGCGAGTAGGAGTAACCCTGTGCTGAAATCCATATTGATCATTCACACGTACAAGTAGGAATGTCGATCTCTTAAGTCATACACCCTGGTTTCTGATGTTCTACCTTGACTTTCTCGCAACTGGCGCTTGCTCACAAAATCTGCTATATTCCTCTTCATCGCATTCCACTAGTAGACTTCTCCGCAGTTCGCGGTACATCTTAGTGGCACCTGGATGATAGAACTTCTGGAATTTAGGGCTTCTGCAACAATATGTTGTCTCAATTCACCCAACATGACACACAATCTAACTCTGGTAGCAAAGTACCATCTCCCCTTGGGAGAAAACCTCCACTCTGATTGTGGACTGCCCCTTAAGTTCAAGCAATATGGGATCACTGTCTTGCTTTTCCTTAACCTACTACTAATGCGATTGTACCCTATTCTGAACTGTTATTTCCACTATCTGATATGCTCATAAGGAACTCCTAGCGAGCAAGCCTATGAACATCCTTCACTAGTTCCTTCATTTTTCCTCAACATGGGCTACACTACCCATAGATAATATTCTAAGAGCATCTGCTGTACATTCGCCTTACCACAAATGGTAATGCACACTCATCATATTCCTTATGGAACTCAAGTCATCTCCTCTTGCGAAGATTCAACTCTTTATGGGTAAACACAATTAAAAGGATCTTATGGTTAGTGAACACTACATGAACATCATACAAGTAGTGTCTCGAGATCTTGAGTGCAAAACTCACTGCTACAAGCTCGATGCCACGGCCCGAGTATATACCCTAGAAGGAATGGTATTCTCAAATCGTGGCACATCTTACTTGCCTCTCGAAGTCTTGTACAAAACCTTGACATCATTCATTCCATACATGTATGACGAAGTAGTTGCGAATTAAAACTTTTCGCACGAAATAATAATACTTCAAAATATCTCTTATAGAAAATAATAAGGAAAGGCTAAGTATCAAAGTCGCCATCTTAGACACACGAATATCTTTGCCATAATAAACATATGAAATATCTAAGTCTATTACAATGTCTTTAACAACAAAGCTAAACATAGTGATGTCCTCGAATCAATTGAGGACAAACAACAATTGGCTTGAACGGATGCTAATATCCAAGCTTCTCTTCAAGGACTCCTATGAAATTCCACCTACACCTTTAGAGATAAAATATATATGGAATTAGTATTTAGAATGCACAAGTATGGTAACATGCAATTAATTATCTAAAAGGACATTTGTATAAAACATTCTCTTTTTGTAGAAAACTTCATAATACAAGTATAAGAGTCACTTACAAGTCAACATAACATATATTTTCACATTCAATCAATATACTAAGATCACTTAAAATCACATAAACATGGAGACTCTCCTACCAAAGGTTATTCTAAGGCTCACTTGAGTGATTTTATGAAGGTGACCACCCATACAAACCCCTTCACACATACTAAGTGATATAAAGACTACCTAAGATAAGATTATTCCATTTCATCAATTAAACTCCTACTAGAGAATCTTTCTAGGTAAGGTAAGACTAAAGAGAACGTACATAAACCCTCTCCAATGCTACTAAGCAATCGTTTAAGCTACTCTAGATAATAACTTTATTTACATGCATATTACTTAAGTCACTATATTTAATAGCCATTTAAGAGACATTCAATAATAAGGACTTTACATAATGGTCTTGGAAAGAATTAGGGAACCTACACACTGAGTATCTTCAAATCTACTCGGTGCAATGTCTAAGATTAGTGTCCCTTCACACTACCTAAACGTTGTAGAAATTAGACAAACATTATAATGTATACCACATGATGAGAATAGGCAATAACCGCATAGACATACTAGCTAGGCATGGAATCCGGAGTCAACCCTACTCAGATGGAGGGTGTTCCACCTAGAGGGTAGAACTGGACACATCCATGCAGCGCATGTGTTAAGGAGTCAAGGGTTTCTTTGTACTCAAATACATCTCAACTAGATCTATTTCCCAAGCATACCATCTCGTTCTAGACTTTGTTCTCATAAAGTAATTCATTCTAAGGGCAATGAAGAGTATATATAAGTCACACAAAATATAAACCTTACACAGGGGTCCACTAGGTCTGCACACAATGGCAAATAGGATAGCTTCATGACTATCCTAAGGATGATTCATGCATTCAAGACAACCAATCCTAAGTCCATCATTCATACAAAAGGATACCATTACGACTTTCAACTTCAAAGATTATAACTTCTACTAGGTTGAAGGTTCCACATAAATTAACCTCTTAACTATGTTAAGATCATATTTAAACCGTACATACACATTCATTAAATGTGCTTTAGCCTTTAAGTCAGAGTCATATCAACTCATGATCAAGTAGAGGGACATAGGTCTAAAACAAAACAAAACACATATCATAATCATCATATGTACAATATCATTCAAGTAGCACATCGCGGTTGACTTAGTATACACAAGTCACCCTATACACTCCTATAGAAATCATCAACATAGCATCACAAGTTATATAGTAAACTAGAAGATTCATACTTCAACATCAAGCAACATTAGGCATCATCATAGCCTACTATAGACACCTATCATTAACTACAACAACACATGCTTTGACTTCAACTATCATCTAATTCATACACCTTCACAATGACCACATACCCAAGTTATTACATGATAATATCTATAATTCATAAAGTAATGTGGACAAGGACATTCTTCTCAATTCATAAGTAATGCACGAGGCACATTTGTCTCAATATAAGCACATATAGCACGGCCCCGTAGTAATACAAAACATGAAAATAAAACTAACTAACTAACATTAGATAATTTAGGTCAACATAACCACATTACATTACAAACCCCAATCATAGAAATAACAAATTCAATCATAAAGACTCTTACATACCATGATACACCAATTCCACAATAATCAAAATACAGTCCAAGATAATACAATTGAAATTCATAAATTTAGGACAGCTACATACAATTCTAAACATTCTTCTTACATAATTCATAGACCACGTAAACTACACAAGAATTCAATACAATTGGAGACATGATCTAATCACCATAATGTAGTCAAAATAAGGAAATCATGATTTGCATGGTTTCATAGAGTTTTTGATCTAAACATCTATAACATCAATCCAATCATAACTCATTCATTCACAATTTTATGCAAGAGCCATGGCTAGATAACAAATAGGAAATCCATCTTTGAAAAGTCTTTGAAATCACTTTGAAGTTTGGCTCCTTGAAGAAAGAGATTCAAAGGATGAAACACCATCTCTTTTTTATGATTATCATGAATTGACACGAGATTTGATGAGAAACCAAGCTTCAAGCTCAATCTCCTCAATGTTCAATGGAATTCTAGAGAGTTCTTTTGGTGTTAAATTTTGATTTTGAATAATGAACTAGATTAAGGTTAAAGCTTATATACCACTTAATATATCCATAATACCATTAAGTAACATCCAATATTTTAGAACACTAGTGTAATCCCAAACACCCTCCTTTGGCCGAGACACCTGCAAATGTCAATCGACGGACCATCCACACCTCGTGGATCCACAATGGACGTCCTGCTAGTCCATGGTTTGGATTAGAGGCACACAAATGGGAGTTTGATATACCCACACTAAGTATACACGTACGCCCCAATCGATGGGGCGTCCATTTACCTAAGTGGAGTCGATGCCTTCCGTAGGTGGACACTGTATTGGCAGTCTTGACCCACAAGTTGGGTTCTCCTCAAGGACCCTTAAGTTGGTCCTTGGGGAGTCATGACAGGACGTTTCAAACTCAAATACATTCGTATACATGTTAGTAACGTCTACCATTAATTTTAACAAAAACGAAAGCGTAAAACATGCAAAGGCACACTAAGACACACAAGCACGTTTCAAGGCAAAACTTTCGAACGTCATGGACGTTTGACTTCAAAAAAATACCAAAAATTAGATACTACCTCAAAACACTACTATAGACCATTTCATGACTTTAAAACCTCATGAAACTCATATTAATATCTAGCTTCACCTGATTAATTTTAGAGGTGTTACACTCGAGGTCATGAGTTGGATAGTTCTTCTCATGACCTTTAAGTTGTTTAGAAGCATAAGCTATAACCTTATCTCGCTGCATCAACACATAACCTAGGCAAATTCTAAATGAATCATAATAGATCACCTAACCATCTAAACCCTCTGGTAGAGTTAATATATGAGAAATAGTCAATCTAGTTTTCAATTCTACAAAGCTTTTCTCAAAATCATCTGACCACTAAAACTTGACCAGCTTTTGAGTCAACCTAGTCAATGGTGAGGATATGATGAAAATCATTCCACGAACCTTCTATAATAACCTGCTAGACCTAATGAACTTCTGATATTTGTAGCAGAGGTAGGTCTGGGTTATTGTTTCAGTTTTTCTATCTTCTCCGAATACACTCTGATCCAGTCGCTAGATATAATGTGACCAAGGAAAGCAATGGATTGCAACCAGAACTCACATTTGCTAAACTTAGCAAATAACTGGTGATCTTTGAGAGTCTGCAGAACAACTCTCAAATGACTTGCATGTTTTTTCTCATTCCTAGAGTAAATGAGGATATCATCAATAAAGACGATAACGAACAAGTCCAAGTACTGCTTGAACACTCTGTTCACTAAATCCATGAAAGCTGTAGGAGCTTTGGTTAGTCCAAATGACATAACTACAAATTCATCATAACCATACCAATTTCTGAAGGCCATTTTTGAAATGTCACTATCTCTGACTCTTAGCTGATGATAATCGATCTGAGGTCTATCTTTGAGAAACGACTAGCACCCTGATGTTGGTCAAACAAGTTAACAATCCTGGGAATGGGATACTTATTCTTGATTGTGACCTTGTTCAACTGTCTATAGTCAATGCACATTCTGAGAGAAAAAACTTTCTTTATTACGAATAACACTAGTGAACCTCATGGAGAAATACTAGGTTCGATGAAGACGTTATATCGAACATATTTCAACTATTCTTTCAATTCCTTAAGCTCAGCTGGAACCATTTTGTACGGAGGAATAAAAATAGGTTGCATATCTCGAAAGAGATCTATTCCAAAGTCAATTTCCCTTTCGGGAGGAACTCTAGGAAGATCTTCTTGGAAACACTTCTGGAAGCTCACATACTAGTGGAACTGAATCAAGAGTTGGGGTTTTAGAGCTAGAATCCTTAACCCAAACTAGATGATAGAGATAACCCATAGAGATCATATTTATATCCTTTAGGTAAGAAATGAATTAACCCATAGGCTCTAAGCTACTACCCTTCCATTCTAAGATTCGTTCATTTGGAAACTGAAAATGAACAATCCTAGTTCTACAATCGACTGAGGAATAACAGGAATAAAACCAATCCATGCATAGAGTGATATAGAAGACTACCATTTCTAACTCTACAAGATCCGTTGAGGTCACTTTCTAAGAGTTTGTGACACGGCAATTTCTGTATACCCATCTAGCTATAACTAGGTCACCGACTGGAGTAGAGACTGAGAAAGGTTCAGAGAGAGTTTCTGGACTAACAATGAACTGGAGTGCTATGTAAGGAGTTACAAAGGAGACAGTAGCCCCTGAATCTAATAATGCATAAACATCAAGTTCAAAGACTCGTAACATACCAGTGACTACATTAGGAGAACATTCTTGATCTTGGTGAGCCTGAAGAGCATACAACCTATTCTAGCACTGACCGACATCTGTACAAGATGAGTTACCTTATGAGTCGTGAAACCTACTAGTGTTGCTGCTGTTGTAGACTGATCTCTACCATTACTACCTATTTAACCCTGTCTAGAAGGAAAATCCCTCAACCAGTGACTAGACTGACCGCATCCAAAGCAACCTTCTTTTCCTACAAGACACTCGCCCGCATGGTTCTTACTATGCTTAGGGCGAGTATGCTCAGTCTTTCTTCCTGAAACACTTCCCTAAGACTTAGAGCCTGGTGACCTAACATTCTGATCATACCTGTTCTTGGAGGATGGAACATTAGTTGACGAAGGGGCTGGGGTCGAAGACTTCTGCTGAAATAGCGAGCGATTTCCACCACTCCACTTTTGGTTAGATTAGTCATAATTCCCAGTCCTTTCCTTTTCATTCTCCTTGGACTGTTCCCTAAGCTTATCATGTCTCCCAGAGATGTTCATGTCACACAGAAACATAGCACTTCTGCACTATGTTTTCACAAATCTGACACTCCATGCAAGAACTTATTCATCTGAGCCCTGGATTCAGAAATCATGTGAGGAGCATATCAGGACAGTTTGTTACACTTGAGCCTATACTTTTGGACCATCATTTTACCCTTCCTTAAGTTCATGAATTCAAGGGCCTTTCCTTGTCTCAGCTCTATTGGGAAAAACCTTTCCAAAAAGCTCTGACTAAAGCAATCACAAGTAATAGGAGTTGCATCTGTACCCTATTTTCCTTCCACTGAGTATACCAATTATGACCACCTTCTTTTAGCTGGTATGATCCCAACTCAAGCCGATCATTCCCAGTGAACTGCATCACCTCAAAGATCTTCTTGATCTTATCTAAGAAATTCTGGGGATCCTCACTAGTTTGCGATCCTAAGAACTCAGGTGGATTCATCCTAGAAAAGTCACAAACCCTAGTTGGTGTTGATCCACAATTAGCATTCATAGGAGATTGAAACTGCTGATTGTTCTTGCTGGTGACACTGTGAGCCAACATCTTAAAAACATTCCTGAATTCAACATTCGAGACTTCCTGATCTCATAATAGAGGAGTTGCGTTTGTATTCCTGACGTTAGATCTATGAGGAGGCATAATCTGAAACGTAGAACGTCGAGTTAGAATGGAATTAGATCATACCTTACGCACGATAAGAGTAACAAGAAAGTGAAATTTTCTCTATAACACTTCATAGCCTCCCTCTCATTAGATGTGGTGCACTTCACACCCATGAAAATGACTCCACTTAGTGCGGCTTTTCCAACATGCAAGGACACATAAACCTAGTGATTTGATACAATGTTTGTCACACCCTGAGCTACCCCAGATATGCGTACACGAGATCTAGGTACAAAAGTGATCCCAAGCTAACCTTGTTGGCGTGATCAAGAGCATACTAGAGATAATAAACTGGTGTGGTAGCTAAATCATAATTAAAATAAAGAAGATATTAACTGAATACTAATTTGAACTAACTATGTCTGAAAATAGCCTCTAATTGACTAGAAATGCTGGAACAGGCTCAAGCTAAATCTAGCAAAACTGAAACTAAAGGAGTAAAAATACTGAAATAAACTCATGACTATTGTCCTCGGAGAATGAGGACTCACCACTACTTCTGCTGAAACTGGATATCGGGAACCGATCTAAGCGTAACCTGAATATTGAGAACCTGAACCTAAACATAGGAAGATGTAGTGCATGTATGCGTCAGTACTTGAAACGTACTGATCATACAGGATAGAATAAAGCTGAAATAATACATAACTAAAAAAAGCAGTAACGCAATGAAATAAGCTAAAGATGGTACAGATTCTGAATGTTGAGTTAACTGAATGGAGTGACCAATTTATAAAATGCTGAAAAATGAATAGTGGATATACTGATAAATGGTCAATGCAATGGAATGTGACTGTGGGAACTAGTAATAACCGATAATAAAACCACATGAGCTAAATGTATAGTATGATGTATACGCTCCATCGAAAGGACCTAATATACCCTGTCAGAGGTATAAAGGCATGCTCGGGTGATCACTAAACTGATGCTCACAAAGAGGACTTACAACCCACTTGGCTAGTCGTTCTGGACTATTTAGGTACGTTGAACCCTAGTCCAACTCAGTAATATGCTACTCCTAATGAATTAAGTATTTAACTGATTATGAGTTAGTTTTTGTAAATGTAACAACCCTAAAAATGGATAAGATAAGAAAACCTTAATGTGTCAAGAATGCCTACGATTAGACCAGGGTTCACACGGATTGATGCGCATAGAACCAGACCTCGGAACCCTTGCTACAGCCAATCCAACTATCTTGGGGAATTAATTGAGCTTGAAAAGGTTGGGTCCAACCATGTAGGGCTCTCGAATACGAAGATTTACTCGAAGGAGTCTTTACCGGACATAAAAAGAGGAAATCTTAGGTTTGAAGGGTCTAGGGGTAAAATGGTTTTTTTCCTCGCTAAAGGTAGTATCGTAATTACCCTAAATATATAATTAATTATTTAATTAATAATATGGAGGGGCAATTTGGGGAGAGAGAGCCAAAATTGAGCTTTTGAAGTGAAGTCTTGCTCCACCCGGGTTCGAACCTAGGTGGAAGCAATGAATTAATGTCATTTTTATTTAATCTATTGAATTAATGTAATTAATTAATAATTATTATTCATTAGCTCATTTAAAATAAAATAAAAATCAGATTTTTAATAATTAACTAAACCTTATTTGACTAAGTCCTAAACTAGACTCCTAAGCCTAATATAACTCCACTCTCTCACATCTATCTCTCAACTCTCACTCTCAATCTCTATTATTCTTTCACACGAAAATTCTCTGCCAAAATAAGATACAAAAGCAGAAAAATAAATGAAGTTCTTCACACTTGAAGAACTCACACGAAATCGCAAGAAAACAAACGTTAATCGCACAGTAGGCTAAGGGAGGTTGTCATTCGAGTGGAGTTGATATTGAGGAGGCTTAGACGTGTTCTTGGGTGAAGTTTTTGGGCAGAAAGTCAAGGGTTTAATGTCAAAAAGGTATGGTTTTCTTCTCTCTTGGTCCCTTTCCCAAGAGACCCCTTAAGGTTCATATTATTCATTGGAAAACTAGGATTGTTTCCCCTTTTGCATGCCCCTGTCACTAGCTCCCAATGAATCGTAGGTTGGGTTTGATTGCTGGTAGATTTACGTGTATGTTATGTTTTCATGATGAATATGATTATGTTTGTGTACTTGAAATCGTATGAAAGAAAACCATGTATTCGAAATTTTGTGCAAGTGTGTGTGTGCGCAAAAATGTTACTAGAAATGGAGTCCTCGGCTTAAGGCTTCAAATTGATAATGTTTTGGTTGTCATTTTACGTGCATAAACCTATGTAAATCGTGATGTTCATTAAAATGGAAGTGTGGCTGATTTGAGTATTAATATTTTGGCTAAACGAACCTATGAAAATGCACCCCAAAAATGTGTTAAAAGATCTATGAATTTTTCTATGATTTCAAGTGAAAATGTTGGTGAAAATAAACTTAAAAAAATGACTAAAATTCCATCCAACTTACAAGCTTAGTTTAGGCTAAATGTAGAGGAATAAATCTGGAAATTTATTTGAGAATAAAGGGATGAGGCCACCAGGATTCGAACCTGTGACCTCACCCGTGTACTGCCTTGAAATCGCAAGAAAAGAAATGGGATTAGGGGGAAACGAAATGGGGTATGCTGGCTGAAAATGTAGAGTACAAAAAGTAATAAAATAAAATGGGAGGCATGGGAATCGAACCCACGACCTCCAGGCAGTGACTAAAGTGAAAGAAAAATAAAAGAAAGAAAATGTGAGGTGTGGGAATCGAACCCACGACCTCAAGGCTGTGAAGGAGAGTAAAGGAGAAAGGGAGAAATAAAAAAGAAAATAAAGTGAGACTGTGGGGCTCGATCCCACAACCTCACTGCCAACGCATAAATAAGTCAACATTTAAATGAAAATAAAATAAGGAGGTTGTGGGGGTTCGAACCCACAACCTCTCAGTCCCAAGCGAATGAAAGAAAAATAAAGAGAGGTTGTGGGGGTTTGATCCCACAACCTCATGGTCTCTGCGAATTGGACAAGAAGAATTAAATGAAAAACATAAAAGGGGTTGTAGGGGTTCGATCCCACAACCCTTCGGCGAAATAAGAGGAGAATCCAAGGAGAAAAATAAAGAGAGAATGTTGATGTTGGGGATCGATCTAGGGCCCTAATGTCATGTGGATTAAAAATAAAATCAAGGAAAAATGTAAGTATTGTCCAAGGGATTCGAACTTGGGTTCCCTTGCCCAAATTTCCGTATTGATACATAAATCATACGTGAATTAAATGTTCAAGAATAATGCCACCTACTTAGATCGAAATCGAGATCTTGGCATACATATAAGATACATAAATCTTGTACTACATAATCTTAGGAAGATATGAGTCACTTAACAAACTATGAGTGAAGCCTCATGGCTTGTATTTATAGACCCATAAGTCTAGCATACGGTTAAAAATAAGTGAACCTAAGATGTATGTAATGAAATGAAGTAACCCTAGAAGGGTTAAGTAAGAGTGTAAAATACACTAAATGGCCAAGTGCATTGGCATACGATGAAATGATTATATGTAATGAAATGATGAAACCCTAGAAGGGTTAAGTAAGAGTGTGAAACAAACAAATGGCCAAGTGCATTGGCATATGATGAAATGAACATTCACGTAAAATGGGGTGAGTAATTATGAAGAGCAATTGTGCTAATGTTAATGAATATGGTGACAACATGATAAGAGGCTAATGTAAAAGATGAGAACAATCTCAAATGAGCCTAAGTAATTGTTACCAAAACGTACTCACCTATGATAGTGTAAAGTTAATGAAGAGACCAGTCTCTATGAACACTCTAATGAAAGTATTGAGATTAACACACTTAATACTAATGATGAGATGAGAAATCATTTATTAAACTATGATGTCCTCATACTAGAAGCCAGCTTCCATGACGTATGAGTTGAATGTAATGGAACTTTATACTGAGCACCGATAGACTATCTATGAGCGGTGATGCCTTCTTTCGGGAAAGGCAGAGGTTCACGTAACTCTCATGAGATGAGACTGTTCGGCTTGCCGGGTATGGGTCCTTATATCTCCTGGTCTTCGAACCTATACTGCCAATATAGGGATCTGGCGGTGTTAAATTCCCATGTACGCTAGCATATTTTGGGTCACTTTGGCCGGTGATTCCACCTCTTTTCGGTGTGGGGGAGACACTGGATTTCATGATCCTCACATGATCTATGTCGGTTAAAGTTAAAGTTCCCAATGAATGAATGAGGCCAACCTCAAATGATGCACAAAATGAAATGAATGATACCAAAGGTGTTAGGATAGGATAATCAAGAGGTGAGCTAGACTCAAGTAATGACACTAGGTTATTCTTGATCATTGCACAACAAACCCGATGAAAGTCTTAAACTACATCCTAGGTATATTTGGTGTTCACACTATCCTATGAACGAAATGAAATGAAGTACGTATGAATGAATGAAGCAGACTCTGTGTTTGCTAATGAAGACTCCCTAGTTGAGGTCCCATATGTTGAGCCCTCATTTTGAAAAGTCTTAATGTCAAGTCCATGATTCCAAGGTCTCATGGCATATGAATGAATGTTATAAAAGATGTTATGTGCTATATGCTATGTGATATGTGTTATGTGTAAGATGTTATGTGTTGTATGCAATATGATAAATATGATGATGCATGTTACTCTCATGGCATGACTTTCCTAATCCAAATTTGAAAAGCTCACTGACTTTCCTAACCCAAATTTGAAAAGTTCGCTAACTTTCCTAATCTCAATTTGGCAAGTCCACTAACTTGACTTTCCATAATCATGTTCTTAGGAAAGAGCTATTCTTTCTCATGCATGTCCTTGGTGTGTGCTTGCATATACCCATACTTAGTACAAGACAACTCTATATTTTTAGGTGCAGGCACAGGTGGACGCTAGAGCTTACAGGTTGACATTGCAGCTATCCGGACGTGGAGATTTCATCCGGACTTGGTAGGCCCTCATGCTTTCGAGGATGTCTACCGTTACTATCTAGATTAGATGTAGGCTTTATCTAGTGGAGCATGTTCCACTATTGTTTCTTTCCGTTTTTATTTCAAACATTGTATTGGTGTCATTTTGACAATTATACATTTATTACAATATTAAACTATTTGTTTCATTTGATTATCTCTATATTAGATGGTTAATTTGTGAACGCCCATGATGTTAAGTTTAACATTTTTGAGCATGAAATAAGAAAACAAAAAGTTCAAATTTTTCGCTAAAATTAACCTAGATGAAGTAAGAATGCAGTATGTAGGCTTGTCTGCGACCTCTAAGAGGTCAACGACGCCGGTATCGTCTGGGGTCTAGATTCCGGTCGTGACAGTAAATACTGGATAGCTCAAACTAAACATGCAAACTAAGAATGCAATAATTAATCTACTAATAATGCATTAATAACCGAGCATGTATAACTGAATAACTGAAATATTTGACCTGGTATGTGTAATTCAAGAACTAAAGAAATACATTTCTAGGGTTTTGAAACTCAGCAATAAATTGAGTAATAACAAAGTGTTCAAGGGCAAACGATGCCTGGTCACTTGTATAAAATTGATGAGACACTTTGTAGACACACTCTTGTAAATTTTTCTTTAAAGTTCCTTGATGAAGTTTCCTTCTAAAGTGATATTATGACTACTAATCGTTCCTGTTTTAGTATAGGGCCACATGAAAGCATCAAGACGATGACATTTTCAAGACACACGAATTATCCCTCTCGTTACAGTGGGAAAATTATCGAGCCATCCACCTTGTTACAATGAATAATCATAAATCCATCCACCATGTTACATGGAGAATCATAGAGCCATCCACCTAACTACAATGGACAATCATCAAATAATCCACCTCCTTACAGTGGACAATCATCGAGCCATCCATCTTGTTATAGTGGACAATCATCGAGTCATCCACCTCGTTACATTTGGACAATCATGATCCATCCACCATGTTACAGTGGACAATCATTGAGTCATTCATCATTGCATTTTTCATTTTTCGAGAGGTTCATTGCATTTTTCATTTACCATGAGGGACATTGCATCTTTATTCACCGTAAAAGTCATTGCATTTAATTCACATCGATTCGGAGGTGAAGATGTGCACCTTATCTATTCCACGCTCAAGTCGAAAGAAACTTGTGTTGAAATATATTTGCATTTAAGTCGCATTTATTCGAAGGTGAAGGATGTGCACCTTATTTATTCAACGTTCAAGTCGAAAGAAACTTGCGTTGAAAGATATTTGCATTTAAGTCGCATCTATTTAGAGGTGAAAGATGTGCACCCTATCTAGTCAACGTTTAAGTCGAAGGAAACTTGCTTTGAAAGATATTTTCATTTAATTCATTCATTTCGAAGGTGAAGGACATCATCTTATCTATTTAACGTTCAAGTCGAAAGAAACTTGTGTTGAAAGATATTTGCATTTAAGTCGTATCTATTCGAAGGTGCATGATGTGCATTGTAACTATTTGGAGGTGCATGAAGTTCATCTTATCTATTCGCATTCAAGTAGGTGGTAACTTGTGTTGAAATATATTTGCATTTAACTAGCATATATTTGCAGGTGAAATATGTGGACGCTATCTTTTCCATTTTCAAGTTGTAGGAGACTTGCGTTTAAAGAATTTTTATTCGTCCTACCGATAAACATGCATTAAAATCCTATCAATGGATCAGCTTTTTTCATTCGTCTTACCGATGGACATACACTGAAAATCCTACCGATGGATCATCTTTTTTCATTCATCCTACAGATGGACATACACTCTAAATCATACTAATGTGTCACCTTTTTGCATTCATCCTACCGATTTACATACATTTAAAATCCTACAGATGGTTCATCTTTTTTTATTCGTCCTACCAATGTACATACATTCAAAATCCTATTGATGGATCACGCTTTTCATTCATCCTACCGATAGATCATCTTTTTTCATTTTTCCTACCGATGGACATACACTAAAAATCCTACTGATGGATCACCTTTTTTCATTCGTCCTACCGATGGACATACATTAAAAATCCTACCAGTGGATCATCTTTTTTCATTCGTCATATTGATGGACATACATTCAAAATACTACCGATGGATCATGATTTTTTTATTCGTCCTATAGATGGACATACATTCAAAATCCTACTAATGGATCATCTTTTCTCATTCATCCTACTGATCGACATACATTCAAAATCCTACCGATTGATCATTTTTTTTGTTTATCCTACCAATGGACACACATCCATATCCTGCCGATGGATCATCTTTATTCGTCTTACCAATAGACATACATTTATATCCTACCAAGGAATCATTCTTGTTTGTCCTACCGATGGACATACATTCACATCCTTCAAATTAATCATTTTCATTCGTCCTACCGATGGACATGCGTTTATATACAACCTATAGACATGCATTTATACCCTAGCGATGGATCATCATCTTCATTCGTCCTACCAATGTACATGCATTTTTATTCTACCAATGGATTATATTCATTTGTCGTATCGTAAGAGATGCTACAATTTTTTCCTATAATTTTATCCCTACTAGTGAGTTTCATATTTGTTTTTTTGAGAACATCCAAGAGGATGCATTCTCAGTTGAGCCACAGGTGCAGACTACTTCAAAAATGATGCACCACAGTGTGGAACCATTTGGTGAAAAGTTCGGGATTGACTTCCACCACATTCCAACAACATTTTTATATAAAGGTCATGTGTTCGGCCAAAATCAGGTTTGTCAATTTTCGTTCTCCACAATTTCTTTCATCAATCATATCCAATGAAAGGACAATAGTTCTCATGACCGGGGAGCACCCCCTAGATGTAACAGACATCGTCGTCCTTGGAGAGGACTAAGTGTAGCCTCTTAGCATTCGTCATTACATTTCATAGGTTAAAATGTGTGGAAAATTAAAACTTTTCAAAAATATCTATATAGTGAGGTTTACATAGAGCTCTCACATAGTACCTATGGAGTTTTAGACTCTTCGCATATGAAAAATACATAGGCTTCTCCTTTATACAACATAAGATACATAGGAATTAGTCTATATTTCGTCTCATATTGAACCATCTAAAACGAGTACAAATATTGGGCATAGCCAATAAAAAGTCAACACGCCATTATAGGATTACATCATATCAAATGATAAAGGAATGAACAATGTCTTTATGACAATATAACTTCAAAGCTAGAGCATAGAGAAGGTAACATCCTCGAAAATGAGGACCTACCAATACATGGAGAAAAGAGTTCAAGTCTTCTTCAATTGGCCTTCTAGGAACTCAATGGTCGGAACCTACATATTTTTAGAAAACATAGAAATATGGGTTAGTACACCACTTGTACTAAGTATGGATATATCCACATACAATCATTTGAAGACATTCATGAAAGGTACCATTTCTTTAGAAACATGCTAAGTCATTTGGAAAGCCTTTATGGACATACAACCAAGCTTATAAAAGATAAGGATCACAACAACATAAGATATGTTCATAAACAAGAACAATAACATCATAATGTCATATTAGCATTTCATGTTCAATAAGTCATATAATAACCATACAAGACCATTAAAAATAATCTCATCCCAAGCCTACAAGTGCAATGCTCATGCGGAGCCACATAACCCCACACAATCAATTAAACAAGATAGGAGATCATATGTAATGCGTTGCTTTATAACACATATCATCATAGGTAGTCATCACCACATATAGCAATTTAGACCAATACCATGTTCATCAATGTAACCAACATCATATAAAAGTAACATCACATAGAGTCAACATTATACATTTCATGATATCATAATGCATAATAACATAAGAACAACCTCCTAGGATTTCCCTCAAGGCCAACTTGTGCAATGTACAGATAGAGTCCCATACCCCTACCTACACTATGTCAAAACCCTTAAGTCACCCTAGTTAGTGCTCATCTTCATTACTTCATTTTACTTTCGGAAACAATTGCCTTAACCGACATAGACCACATGAGCTAAATGTGGAATCCGGTGTCATGAAACCCTACACCGAAAAAAGGTGGTCTACTTGCCAAGGTAGAACCAAAACATGAACATAGCATTCTTGGTGTATCCACTAGCTAGTATTCCTATGGGGGCAACATAGTTCAAGATCAAGGAGACATACTTAAGACCCTCTTTATACACAATGGCATTGTAATCTCTATCTCATGAGAACCATTGTGAACCTATATTCCCACATTGGGAAGGGACACCCCTCATATCAAGTTCGTTCGGTGCTAAGCTAAAGTTCCTTTTTGAAATGTCTTTAAGTCATTCTTAATCATCATAGCTTAATATAGGCCATAGGAGACTAACCCCTTGTATATCATACTCATTAGCTCATTAGGAATTGCATGAGAATATCCTTTCACTACAACCATTCATTTGTGAGATTTACATATCATCATTATCATATCATATTAAGGCACATAAGGGATTCATAATCAACATTATATCGTCATACCTTAATCATAATCTCACAATTCATATAGTCAAGACATTTCAATTACATTCATCATACCAACACCTACTTAATCTAATCACATGTAATACTTCAATTGAACATCATCAAGTATAAACCATCATAATTGAAGTAAATTATTCAAGATGATGAGGTCTTACTAATTCACCTTCAAAGCCTTCCTCAAGGTCTTACCATCAACACAACCACATTCATCCATCAATATACTTAATAACGTCATATAATAGTAATTAAGAAAAGAACTAAGTCAATTAAATCATCTCTAACCAATTCAACATCAACTCATAACCTAGAGTTAGGGGAATAGGGTTCCTAATGAACTCTTAAAGAATTAGATCCAATACCAACAATACATGACCCTAGGTAGGCCATGAATGATTTACAATAGTTAAAATGAGTCTAGCAATCAATACATTCATCAATTCCCCTCAATTCATAAGGAGATCCAAGGTTTGGGGAAATTGGGAAAACGACATGATCTACACGAAATTCCCATTAATTAGTATAAATTACTCAACAATATACACTTAATTAGCAATGCGTAATCACAATTAGTCATAATCAATCATCAATTTCAAGTTTAGAAGAAAACCCATTTGTAGAGGAAAATCCTTGGAATCAGGTGATTTAGAGATGAACTTTGAAAGGACCTCTTGGGGAAGGAAACCCAAGAGTGAAGAATCCATACCTTAATTAAGACTTAATTCCACGAAATTGAGAAGAAAATTTGAGATCTTGGTCTTCTTCTCCAAGCTTCCAATGCTCTTCAACTGTGGTTGAGTTATAGAGAGAATTTAGAGAAAGTGAGAGCTTTTGGATTTTGATTTGGGTGAGTTAAAATGACTTAAAACTGACCCTAATCAATATATAGTCGCACCCTAAATTACTCAAACTACCCCTCACTTAATTGTGTATTTTTGTGAAGTTAAATTGACTTAAAATTGACGCGAACGAATCTGGGAAATGACTGCGCGTCACGGGGGAAGTTCCACATCTTTTTTCTGAAATACGGGTTGATGCAGAGATCCTCATGAATGCCCCGCATCGTGAGGCAAAATTTGCATAGTCAGTATTGGATGCGCGACGCGTGGCAGACTCTAATTTTTGGTTGCACGCCGGCTGCTTTGGCAGCCTGCTCGCCAAAGTTAGGGTCCTCCTCAAGTACCCTTCGGGCTTTTCTTGGGGAGTTGTTGCTGTAATTTTGGACCCTATAAACTATATTTACCTACTTAAAGTATTTTTACAAGTTTTAGACTTCATATGACACTCCCAAACCTTTACAAAATACAAGGACGTCTACTAGTTCAATTTCGCTAGTTTCTGGACGTCAAGGTCTTTCTTTGACATTTAGGCTCTAATACTTCTAAATCAACTTTATTATGTTAGTCTAGTTCTGGAAACATCATTTTAATCATTGTTAGGTTGTTGAGGCTCTAGTCTAAGTTCATAGGACTTTTGAGGTTTTAACAACTTTTGACACCCAATTTTGCTCTAACATTTTTCAAAATTCATAAATGTTAAGTTTTATTTATTTAATAGTTCCAAAATATATATTTTAATAATTTTAATAAGTTTATCACTAACTATACTTATGTTTCAAAAAGTTAATAATTTCTTATCTGTTAATTTTAATTATATTTTTTTGTCATAGTTTGTTAAATAAGTTCAAATATTTTGTTCATCTTAATTAAACGTTATTTATGCTAAATTACACTTTTTACGTGTTATTAGTTAAGTTCATCTAATTTTCTTAAAATTAATTTTATTTGTTACATTTGTTAATATTCATTTTGATATTTTGCACGTTCTTGATATTTATTCGAATATAGATAAATTTCATCCAATATTTGGTTAACTGGTGTTTCGACCCATGTTTTTTTAAATAATGGTATTGTACTATATGTGGTTTTTGATTTTCTATTTAATCTATATAGTCATTAAGGTATGGTGATGGTGAATAATATTTTAGGGGGTAATTTTTTTAAGATTTTTTACTGTTTGAAGGAATTGTTTGAGTGTCCATATTTTTCCAGCGAAAGATCTGGCGGAATCCGGCAAACCACAACCCAAAACCCCATCAATTTTGTTCTTTTTCCGGCAGAAAACGACTAGAAAAAGCCACCACCCTTCACCTTCTCCAACCATAACCCCAAAGCACCAACAATCCCACTGCCTCACCACCAGACCTCCATCTAAAAACCCTTTTTTTCTCCTTCTCCAACCCAACAAGCCACCAACACCGCCCTTCACTACCGCTAAACTATAACCGGAAAACCACCACAAAGACGCTTCTCATCTACCAAACTGACAAACCCCAACACAATCAAACTCGAAACCCGACAAAATTCCAACAAGAACCCCACCAGAAAACAATCAAATAGCCACCAGAACACAATAAATAATAAGTCAAAATTTTGGCAAACAGTAATGCCACGAGATCCGAGATCTGGTGAGCTCGTGAGCAACCAAACAGACCCCAAATGCCATTTGACCCCTCCCCCTTCTCCCTTTAATTTTATTTCTGTTTGTTTTGTATAGTGTAAGAGAGTTCAAAGCTTCAGCCATGGTTCTTCCGTCATTAACGAATCATGTCGGAGCACAACAAACTAGCTTCAGCTCTGAAGTCCAATGTAACACCCGAGATAATTTTTGAGCTAAGACTCGAAATGTTTTTCGTAGAGAGTGGGATTTTACAAAGGAATTTAAAATTTCTTAAGTATTAAGTCATTTCACTAGATTTAACACCAGGAATTCCAAAAAATAAATAAATTGGAAATAGTAAAATCTAAAATTTGGAGAGTTAAGTATGAGTTTTGGGTCAACTGGAAACGATCATAACTCCTAGTACAGGATGAGTTAGGTGTGCTAAAAAATACCATAGGAAATATCCTTGAATTATCCTTTCAATGCAGCCAAGGTTTCTAAGTTTACAGTTTGGATGAGTGAGATATGACCTTTTAAAGTTTGGCTGTCCAGTGAAGGAAAGTTAGCCGAAAATATGAGGGGTATTTTGGTTCATTCCTTACCCAATCGTATTTCATCCGTTTTTGGTAATATTTTAGGGGTCTAATCATTTTGGCGTTCAGTTCTATAATCCTAATTTACTCCTAGGGTTTTAGTTGAGAGTTCAAGAAGAGACAAGAAGAGAAAAGAAGAGAAAATTGGAGAAAAGAGAAAAGGATGAAGGTGTTCGTCGACGTTCTAGTGTTTTGTCGCGGACTTTCACCATGGGTTTAATCCCTAAGAGGTATATAAGCTTCCATAGTGTTGGTTTTATTCACTCACACAACAAAAATATTATTTTCAGCGTAATTTCATTCTCAAAAAGTTAAAGGATTTAAGTTCTTGATAGGTGTTCTTGAGATTTATTATAGATCTTGTCTTGTTGGGGTTTTGATGATTTCTTGAGATGAAAGTGATTGTTTGGAGTGTTGTTTTGAGTGCATTAGTCTTTACTAAGACTGGTATTGAATCTAAGGAATAATTGAGAAATGAAATCAATTAAAAGCGATTTAGGTCAGAAAATGAGAAGCGGAATTCGCAGAAAGCATGCCAGGGGAAGTGCTAGTGCAGCGCGCTCCAGGTGCGCCCAAGGGGCTGGGGTGGCGCGCCTTCTGTGCGCCCAAATGCAGCCTCTGATATTGGGGGCTGGTGCCCCGCGCCCGGAATGCGCTTGGGTCGCCTGCCCATACTCATTTTCCATCGATTCTCCCGTTTGAGCTCATTCAAAATGTATCTTCACTCTTTTTTATTCTAAACACTTTTGAATACTTCTAAACACTTAGAAATCATTCATAACATGAATGATAACTTTGAATTAATAATTCAAATTCAAGGTAAAGTTAATATTAAGTTTTAAGAGTTCTTCCAAACCATTTGAGAGAGATCCTTTGGGTCCTTTTGAGGAGTCTTCTACAACTTCTAGTAACTTGTTTCAAGACTCAAGTAAGTGAGCATAAGAGTGGGGAGAATGTATTCACGATTCCACAATATCACCTATATCCTTCATATCAAGAACCATAACTCTTGAATTCATAATTCATATTCAAGAGAGAGTTAAGAGTATAGTTAAAAAAACATTTATGTTCAATTGTGAATCCTTTGAGATCCATCATTTATTTGAACTTAGTTTTGAGAAAGCAAGTAAGAGAATAAGAAGATTTGTATACATGAGTCCCATTAATTACTTAGAGTTTCGAGTCGAGTTGAGTCGTCTATGCCTATAACTTCCGCATGAATTCCATAAATCGAGTATCATTTAAAGGTGTAGTATTCAAAGTTCTAAGTCTTAGTATTGAGTTCCTTATTACTTTTGAGATTATATTTCTAAAAATGGGACTATTACATGTTACCCATGAACTCCATGAGTTGAATTGTTTATGCCCATAATTCCATATGAACTAAGTATTCCCTAAGAGTTGAGTTCATTTTCTCAAAAGTTATATGGGAACTCAGTATTCCCTAAAAGTTTATAAATGTTTTCACATTTAAGTTAAGAGGAAAGTAAGATTTCCCAAAAGAGTTTTGAATAAAATAAGGAAACATTGATTCCAAGTGAGATTTTTAAAGCTAAAGTTTTTAGCAAATTATCACAACCCAAAGAAAGGAAGTTATTTTAAAAGCGTGAGCTAAAGTATATTTTGGGAGTAGAATTGAGCACCGACGTGGGTATGAGAGTTCATATTAACTCAAGTCTCCATGTAAACTATGTAGCCGTCATGGGTATTATCGGGTCATACTTCTTAGATGATCACGTAGGTTAAGTTAGTGGATCCACTAAGTTGAGGAGTTCTATGTGAAGGCAAAGTATAGGGCAGTTCTAGCAGCGTGGGCGACAAGTTGTATCACCATTTAGGCTCATAGTGGTGGTTGTCGGTTAGAGAATATCCCACAAAATTATATTACTTTATTTATCTGTAAAATTGAGTTTGTTATTGCATTTTCTTTAACGAACTAAGTTGCTTTTACTGTTTTATAAAGTATATATATATATATATATATATATATATATATATATATATATATATATATTATGTGTATTGTTGCTTTATATTGAGCTGAGTATCCAATGTTGATTATCCAGAGTCGAGAATCGTATATTTGAGTTGAATATTTAATCTCTAACTTGAGTATTCTGAGTTGAGTAAGTTGAGTAGTTTTGAGTATTCTTGAGTATTCCTTGAGTTTCAAGTTTGAGAAAAGGAAAGTACGTTTCAATTTTTATCTAGCATCAAGCTTCTGTTCTGCTTTAGAATTCCCCTTACATGCTCGTACATTCCATGTACTGAGCAATTTGGCCTTTATCTTTTCATGATGCAGATACATGTATTTATGATCATCAACATGAGCTTCGTGGAAACATTTGAGAGTTATAGTTAGCTATGATGAGCCTCCTTGCTTCTGAAGGATTTCATTTACTTTTCAGTTTAGGTAGGAGGTTGTGGTTCTTGTCTCGATTTCCATCATTATCATTTAGAGGCGTCATGGATGTTTAGTATAGTTGAGGAGTCTGTATTAATCATTTATTTTATTAAGTGTATTAAATACTTAAGTTGCCTATTTTATGGTGAATTTAATATATTATATTGTTCAAAGTTTTCATGAGCCAAAGTTTTGTATTTCAGTTTTTAAGCTTTTGCATGCTTATGTTAGTCTTCCGCTTGTAGTCAGCCATAAAGAGGGTTTGCTTGGGGACCAATAATAGTTCTTGAGTGTCGGCCACATCCAGGGATAGACTAGGGTAATGATAAAGTTGATATCAGAGCACAAAGTTTAAGAGTCCTAGGGTGTCTATGAAGCCGTGTTAGTGGGATCTTGTTTATAGTTGTGAGGGTCCCACTTCTATAAATAAGGGACTAAAGAGATTTATGTTTAGTTTCCCTTTTTTCATACTCTTAATCATGCAAACGAGCTAAGTAATATAGATATATTCTAACTCACGCGTTCGCATATTCATTCGACTACCCATCATGCTAGAGGTTGTTGAAAAGTAAAGATTAAAGATCCTTATCGATAAGGTATTCTTATTAAAGTCTTGAGAAAGTCATGAGACTCTAGAGGTGCTTAAGAGAAGTCCAAGAGTAAGTTAAGTGTTAAGTTTCATAGGAATGCGCCCATATTTATTTGAATTGTGCGTTTGAACTAAAAGTGAGTTTTACTCTTTCCTTTAAGCCTTGTTTCAGCTGAAGTCCTTTTTAAGAAGTATGTTTGGAGCTTGGGTATGATTTTCACCTGAAATAGTAGCAGGAGTTATGAGATTATGAGTTTTACTAGTGAAAGATCCAGTGTTAGAGAATGTATGCAGAGGTTTAGTGATCCGAGTAAGGGAGATGGTATTTTAACAGGCTATGCTTCAATAGTCATAAACCTAATAAGGTATTAATGAAGAGTTTCCCTTGTGGTAGACTAAGAAGTGAAAAGTTGTAAAGTGTTCAGGATAGGAGTGGAGTAAGTGTTGCAAGTGAATATCTCTTAGAGTATACCTTAACTATAAAGGGGTTTTGATGATGTGTCATTGTGTTAGTAATTAACAAGTGTAAGTGGTGAATATATATAGAAGAGCCAAAGTATTCATAATGTGATATATTAATCTAGGCTTATGAATTTTGAAAGGAGAACCTCAAGGTATTCCAAGGATGATAGAGTTATTTGTGAGATAATGTGCAATAAGTGAGTAGGTAGCACTTAAGTTGTGAAGTGGAATGTGATGGTAATTCTAGTATTTAGACTAAGAGGTAAGGATTGATTAATTTTCATGAGTTCCTAGTGGAAAAGTGTTCCTAAATTGCCATTTTTTGTATGGAGGTATAGTATAGTAAGCAAAAAATCATATTGATATTCGGGTTTAGCAATAAACAATAAGCTTGAATTTGAAATGAGTGTCATGATAAAAAGAACGAGAACATGAGGGTGATGATGTTAGTCTAGATATTTTAGCTAGAATAATTGACATATAGTAGGTGAGGAATTGAGATGTTAGCTGATATAAATATGAGTGGTACAAGTGAGACATCTTAACTTTTAAAATAAGGGCAATGAAGTATCGCTATGTCACAAGACTAACAAGAGTATTAAGAGATGTACTGGGAGGGTATGCAATCAGAAAGGGTTAAGAGAAGCACCTAAGAAAGAGGTCTTGGTACCAGCTTATGGAGAGTTTTGTAGTCATGAGATAATCTTCTCCAGAGTTTTAGAGAATGAGAGGAAGTAGACTAGTATAGAGATGATGGAATAGGTCCATTGCTTTGAAGTGTCAGCTTTAGACCTAAGGGGGAGATGAAAAGATAAGAAATCAATTTAAGTGTTTGAGAGTAAGATAGTATTGAGTTCCAAGGAGTAGGGGAGATATCCCTTCAAAGGCCCTTTAAGTAATAAAGTGATGTTAGAAAGAGGAGGTTGATGATCTTATTGTGTTATCATGGTGTGATAATTCTATCTAAGGTTATTAATAAGGATATAAGAGGATTAGGTTTTACTATGAGAAATAGTTAAATGATAGCCCTTAGTTCCATTCGAAAGATTAAGTTTGTAGGAGTTCATGGAGTTGTTAGATTATTAAGCTTGAGTGTTGGGGTAAGGAGTAATCGCCTTGGGAGAAGATTCCCTATAGAGAGATATAGAATCTGAACTTAAGTATTTGGATGAAGCTTGAATATAGTAAGAGCAGACAATTAGGAGCACACCTTAATAAGAGTAACCCATTCCATAGCCGGTCCAGCCATCATTCGAGGACGAATAATCCCAAGGGGGAAATAATGTAACACCCTGGAAATTTTTTGAGCTAAGACTCAAACCGTTCTTCATAGTGAGTTAGATTTTACCACAAAATTAATATTTCTTAATTATTAAGTCAGATCACTAGATTTAGTACCAAGAGTTTCAAAAAGGAACTAAATTGAAATAGCAAAATCTGAAATTTGGAGAGTTAAGTTAAGTATGAGTTTTCGGTCAACTACAAAAGAAAAAACTCCTAGTACATTATGAGTTAGGTGTTCTACAAGATACCATAGGAAATATCTTTGAATTCTATTTCTAATGCCGCCGACTTTGCTGAGATTCGAATTCGGATGAGTGAGATATGACCTTTTGAAGTTATGATGTCTAGTTAAGGAAACTTAGCCGGAAATATAAGAGGTATTTTGGTCCTTTCCGATTTAATTAGTTTTTAGTAATATTTTAGGGGTATAATCCTTTTAGGTTCAGTTTTATAATCCTAATATACGCCTAGGGTTTTAGTTGAGAGTTCAAGAAGAGACAAGAAGAGAAAAGAAGAGAAAAGAGGAGAAAAGTGGAAAGGATGAAGGCGTTCGTCGATGTTCTTGATTTTAGTCGCGAATTTTCACCATGGGACTAATCCCTAAGAGGTATGTCAGCTTTCATAGTGGTGGATTTGTTCACCCACACGCAAAATATGTTATTTTCAGCGTAATTTCATTCTCAAAAAGTTGAAGGATTCAAGTTTTTGATAGGTGTTCTTGAGGTTCATTATAGATCTTGTCTTGTCGGGGTTTTGATGATTTCTTGAGATGAAAGTTATTGTTTGGAGTGTTTTTTGAGTGTATTAGTGTTTCGTTTGGTTGGGAAATTGAAACTAAGGAAAACATGAGAAAAGGAATCGATTAAAAGCGATTTAGGGTCTGAAAATGAGAGGCAAAATTCACAAAAATAATGCCTGGGGAGATATTGGCGCGTGCACTCCCCAGATGCGCCCAAGGGTCTGGGCGGCGCACCTGCAGATCGCCCAAATGGAGCATGTGATGTTATGGCCAGGGTCGCCCGGAACGCGCCAGGGTCGCCCGCCCCACTTCTTTTCTGTCGGTTGTCCTATTTAAGCTCATTTAAAGTGTATCTTCACTCTACTTTATTTTAAACACTTTAAAATACTTCTAAACACTTAAAAGCCATTCATAACATGAATCATAACCTTGAATCAATAATTCCAATTCAAGGTAAAGTTAAGATTAAGTTTTGAGAGTTCTTCCTAACCTTTTGAGAGAGTCCCTTCGAGTCCTTTTGTAGAGTCTTCTACAACTTCTAGTAACTTGTTTGAAGACTAAATTAAGTAAGCATGAGAGTGAGGACAATGTATTCATGATTCTACAATATCACCTAGATAGTCCATATCATGAAGCATAACTCTAGAATTCATAATTCATATTCAAGAGAGAGTTAAGAGTAGGTTCAAGAAAGCCCTTTATATTTGGAAAATTCAATTGTGAATTGTTTGAGATCCATTATTGATTTGAATTGAGATTTGAGAAAGTAAGTAAGAGAATGAGAAGATTTGTATACATAAGTTCCATCTAGTTACTTAGACCTTCGAGTCGAGTCGAGTAGTCCATGCCCATAACATCCGCATGAATTCCATAAATTGAGTATCATTGAGAGGAGTAGTATCTCAAAGTTATAAGTGTTGAGTATATAGTTCCTTATTCCTTTTGAGATTATATTTATAATCGTGGGACTATTACATGTTACACAAGAAGTATTTGAGTTGAATTATGTATGCCCATAATTCCACATGAACCCTATAAGCCGAACAATCTTGAGATGAGAGTTACCTTTGAGTTCTCGAGTTGAGTAGTAATGCTCATAATTCTGCATGAACCATCCAAGTTGAAAATCATGAAATCATCCATAAACAGGAGATCATGAACCTTGAATCCATACTTCAATTCAAGGAAAGTTAAGAGTTATGTTTAGAAGATAAGAAGTAAGTCAAAGAAAAGTTCTTAAAGTTTCTAGAGTGTTTATTAAACGTTTTAACTTCGTTTTAAGGCTCAAGTTTCAAGTCAAGTAAAAGTAAAGAGTTGAGGATCTTTCTTCAAAGTAATATCAGGGAACTAAGTATTCCTTATAATTGAGTTCATTTCTCAAAATTTATAAGTTAACTAAGTATTCTCTAAAAATTTATAAATGTTTTCATATTTAAGTTAAGTTGAAAGTATAATTTCCTAAGAGTTTTGAACAAGATAAGGGAGCATTGATTCCAAGACAGCTTTTTAAAGCTAAAATTTTGAGAAAATTATCTCAACCCAAAGAATGTAAATTATTTTTAAAGAATGAGCTAAAGTATAATTTTGGAGTAGTATTGAGCACCGATGTGGGGATGAGAGTTCATATTAACTCAAGTCTCCATGTAAACTTTAACACCTCAAATGTGATTTAGGTGTAGCTAGATTCTAACATGAGTTTCATGAGGTTATGAAATCCTAAAATGAATAATCTTGGTGTTAATAGTATGTATATAGAGTTTGAGAGAGTCTGGACATGAAATATCCAAGAACGTCCGGTGACGTTTGAAAGTTAGCCTTAGGCGTACTTGTGTATTCTAAGTGAGTTTTCGTATGTTGCGTGGGTGGTTTGGTGTTCAAACTCACAAGGAGGGACCCTAGAATGTATATGAAAGTAATAGGGGTTGATACTTCAAGGTATGACTCCCCAAGGGCCCCGCAAAAGGCCTTCAAGGAGGACCTCAACCATGGCCTAGACACTGCCTGGGCAGTGTCGATCGATGAGGCAATCGACGCCTCGTGTGTTGGTCGACGCCCAGTCGATGGAGGGGCGTAGGTTGACACTTAACCTACTGAGCAAGATGCCACTTGGTTCAGTCTCTGACCAACACGACGGTTGCCAGCACGGCCCGTCGTCTGGTCGACGCCCCATAGATGGCTCTCCGTCGATAGGTCTATAATTTTCGCAGAATTCACTGTTAAGTGAAGGGGTGAATTGGGAAATTCACCCCACATCCAAATAATTATATGGGCGGTTATTTTAGATATTTTTAGGTATTTTAAGACTATTTAAACAATAAAAGACCCTCTTAGACTCTAAACTCCAAATAAAACTTCGCTCTCACATTAGAACTCTCAAGAACACCATTGGAGAAGAAGAAGAATTTGCAGTAGCAGCTTAGGACGAATTCACCAAGGGTTCAAGATAGGATTAAGGCACTAATATAAGATATATGAAGCTTATTCATTCATGGATTCTTCATCCATGAAGCCCCCTAGTTTTCTTCAATTGTTAATCAAAAGAACCCCAATCTAGAGAGGTTGTGATTGCATTGTGGGTAAGGCTTGATTGTGATCCCAATCAAGTGGGTAGCATTCAATGATGTTTATATGACGATTATATACTGTTTTGTGGAGTTTTCACGGTGAATTATAGTAATTCAATAAAGGTGATCATGGTGATCTTAAGCCATTAGAGACTTGATGAAAGTTTTGTGTTGATTCTTCTTAACTTGATGGTATTTTATATTAATTGATGATGATTGAATCACCTAAGTATGAATTGAACTAGACTGTGATGAATTAGGATTGTTCTTGATTGAATTGAACCCTAATGAATGAATTATGGCTATATTCACCTAGTATTGAAGAATGTGAGAAGAAAGCTAAGGCTAGAAGATCCTACAATCTACCTATGAATGAATATAAAATGAATTGATGCATATTGAACATTAGGATGGTTGTGTTGTATGTAGATTTAGGTTGATTGAATGAAAGTGATACAATTCACTTAAGCATGGAGAGTTGTCAAGGACATCCCTCCATGAGAGAAAAGGTTGAGCAAGGGTTCGGACTCCAAGTAGAAAGGATAGCCATACCTAGTAGTTGTTATGACTATCCCATTAGGTCTCATGAGGTGGGAGTAATTCACGTAGTAGAGTCAAGGTATCCTAGTAGAGATCTCCATATCCTATGAACATAGACATGCTTGAGAAGCATCTCGTAGTGTTCATAAGCAATGCATAACTTAGACATGACCAATGGGTATCTCGTAGTGTTCATAAGCAATGAATGAACTTAGACATGCTCAAAGGGTATCTCGTAGTGTTCATGACTATTAAGGGATCAAAATATATCTTAACAAGTATCTCATAGGACCATATGATTAAGAAACTTAGACATGCTTAACGAAGTATCTTATAGTGTTCAAACGATAAAGATAGGGGCTAGGCTCCAATGTAAGAAGTAATAGAAAATGATCTGAAAGTACTACCTTGCATGAATGGTGTTATGGGGCATCATAAGTTCATTGCACAAGGTATAATCTATGGTCATTAAAGAAGAAGAGATTGAAGATAGGATTGCACTAGAGTTGCCTTTCCTAGTAAAGTATACTAAAGATGAGAGAATCTTAATAAATGAAGTTAAGTAATTATAAGGATATGGATAGTGAACGTTTTAAGGATAACTTCAAGATAGGCTTTGTATATGGGGTAGTATAGGCTGCCTCATGTACATTGCACAAGCATGTTTTGAGGATATCATATGGTTTTAGTACTCTTTAGTATGAAGTAGGGCTACTAGAGACTGGATGAAATAAGATAGGGTGACGTCAAGATATGCTTGTGTGTGAGGTAGTATGGGGTGCTTCACATACATTACACAAGTGTGTTTTGAGGTGTCCTAGGGGCTCATAAGTGTAACGCCTTAAAATGAACTAAGGTGAACTAGAGATTCGTGGTTTTTCTTGAGTGAATTTTGTGTTAAAATAAGTTAAATTAGTGTTCTTAGGCAGTCTGTGAAGTTTGGAGGTCAAACGACCAAGAACGTCCATGACGTTCGAAAGTGTGCCTTAGATAGTGCTTGTGTGTCTTGATGTGTTTGAGTGAGTTTTACGTGTTCGTTTTAATTGAAATTGATATGGGATGTTCCTAAGACCTATATAACTTAGTGTAGGGGTTTAACGTCCGGGTACTCCACCTAGGACCCACGAGGGGCCCTAGAAGAGGACCCCACCTCTTGGCAAGAAGCTGCCAAAACAGTGACCAAACGACGACCCAAGGGACGATCCGTTGGTTAACCAACGGCCCGTCGACCCTGGGCGTCGATTGTACCTGCAAGGAAATCCAAGACTGCACATGGAGGCGTTGCAGTCCCAATCGACGAACCCTATCAACGGGCCGTCGATTGGGAGATGGTCCGTCGGTGATGAGGGTGTAGGTGGTCACTATAAAAGCTGTGAAATTTCTGCCAAGTCTTGGGCTGTTTGGTAAATTCACCCCAAGTCTTTTATGACCCTAGGGAGTTATTTTTAGGGTTATTTAGATATATTAAAGTATTTCAAACCCTAAGACCTAATATTAGACCTAATTTCCTAAAACTCCAAAACCCCTCTCCTTTAGAATTCTCTCTCAAGTCTCTTTGGATGCTAGAAGTCAAGAAGAGCTAGGAGGGATGTTAGTGGGCGTTTCTTCATCAAAAATCTTTGGGATTTCTGTTATCTAAGGTATGGTATCCATCCTTGAACCCTCTTACATTCAAGGAGTCAAATTCAAAAGATTTAGAAAAGGGTTTTCAAACTCTTCTTTCTTCTATCTTTGATTCTAAGCATGGGTCTTCTTGTAAAAGTGTTTTAATGATTCAAATATGTTTATTCTAGCATTAATTGATGATTTTTATGTCAAAAACCTAATGAACTCATGTTTATACATATTTCAAACTTTTAGCGTAAGAAATGGGTTAAATGAGCATGTTTGTGTACAGAATGAGCTTTGGTTTTCTTGTGTTGTTATTTTGGTTTAGCTACTTCCCTAACGGACTTAGTATGATGAAATATTGAGAAATTGGTTATAGGATATGATGGATTGGTTAATGGTGAGTTGCTTATATTGTAAAGTTCTTATTATAAATTGCTCTTGAGTGGTATGGTCCACCTTGGCGGTGTTTATTTGATGAACTTGATATTACTTAGTATGTACTGTAAATGTGGTTTGAAGGCCTAATGAATGAAATGAAGTGATATTGAAAATGGGTCTTGTATTGTGTTTTTGTGAAGCTTGAATTGTATGTTTGGCCTAGATTATGTCTAAATGAAGTATATGATTATGTGAAGCATGTAAAGTGTGTGATTTGATGAATGAATGTCTAAAGCTTGTATAAAGTTGATATGAATGAAATGATGCTTATATGCAAGGTGTGCTCACATGTACACAGACACACTTAATTGGATGTATGATGCTAAGTTGAGTAAAAGGGGAGTCTTGGGGTGGACACTCTTCGTGAGTTGAGATGAAGTGTCTAGTAGCAACGTCACTACATTTTAAGAGCTTTCTGATATAAGTCGGATAATGAATACCCTTTGTGAGTTGAGATGTGGTCTTCACTACTTATCCTTAACCTATAGCTTATAATGTTAAGAATCCGTGGGGAGTTATTCCTAGCACCGAGAGGATATGAAGAAGGGGTGGCTACACTTCGTGAGTTGAGATATGGTATTCCAATGTACCTCTTGAGATGAGTGCTCCAATTTAGTAGAGAATGAGTTACTTAGTAGCAATCTCTTTATCCCTTAACTATGTGCCCGCATAGGTGTATCTATTGGGAAAGCCATGTAAAAGCTAAAAAGTATGATCTTACTCAGGCAAGTGAGGATCCCTTATCCGATAGGGTTAATATCGGGATTCCATGTCTAGCTCTCATGGTCTATGTCGGTTAATCTAACCTCCCACAAAAGTAATGAAAGTACTAAGTCTTCTAAAATAAGGTGATACGTATGTGAATTGAATGAACTAAGTCTTCTAAAAGAACGTGCTACTTAGGGTAGGTGGTGGTATGGGACGCTATCTACTCATTGCACTAAGTAGGACCTTCATAAAGGGAAGACTTGGTGCCAAACCTTCTAAAAGAGTGTACTACTTAGGGTAGGTGGTGGTATGGGACGCTATCTACTCATTGCACTAAGTACGCATTCTGAAAGGGAAGTCTTTGGTGTTTTGTTGGGTGTTCTTCTAATGTCTTGTGATTTAGTGGTGTCTTGTTCTCCCGAGGTGAGTAAGCTCATGGTGGTTTGTTTTAAGGAACTCCTTGGTGTGTATTGAAGGAGGTATTTAGACGTTTTCTTCATGTTATACCTTGGAGAGTCTTAGGATAGCCTCGGTTAGGAAACTCCTACGGAAATGAGTTCACTTCCTCATTGGCAATACCTTGGAAGTTCACCATTGTTGGAGTCTTTTAGTTCACTTTAATGGTCTTAGTAGTTCACTGTAATGTCAAAAATAAGTTTACTGTAAGAAATTGGAAAGTTTACTGTAAAGTGTTCTTTTTGTTTAAAATTATGGAAACTCTTATCTAATTGTTAAATGATGTCTCATATGTTATTTTTCTTCTAAATTCATGAATGTTATGATTATATGGCATGAAAGCTTATTTTACTAAAATGTCCCTTTTTACATGATTTTGCATATGCCATACTTAGTACATTGTTTTGTACTAACCCCATACTTTCTATACTCTATAAGTATAGGTTGTTGGAAGCTTTTGAAGATTTGAATGTGAAGCTTGGGAAAGTTCCTCTCAAGACAAAGTATGTCCTCATATATTCGGGGGCATTAGTCCTTTTCTTAGTTTCTTATTAAGGCTTATTATGTATTTCTCTTTTAATGTAAAGGTGCCGTGTCCCTAAGATATTATGTCGTGTCTTTAAGTTGGCTTGTGCCGATGAGATTCTCTAAGTATTTTATGAAAGACTTCCTTTATTTAATTATTCGTGAAAAGTTTTAAATTCCGCACTAATTTTCATGTCTTATTTAATGAACGATAGTTAAAGGGCTTGTATGAGACCTCAAAGGATTCAAGTACGCCCGGTCACGATCTGAGGGTTATCCCTAGCTTCTAGGGGGTGCTTCAGGGTCGTGACTGACTTGGTATCAGAGCATAAATTTATGGGAAATAGTTTAGGTTCTAAAAGTCTCACAAGCCACGTCTAGTAGTATCTTGGTCATTGGTGTGAGTCGCGAGACATCCATGGACAAGTGGCTATAGGATGATAGAGTTTCACTTTCTTCTCTATTCTAATGTCGTGGCTTAAAGTTGAGTTATATAAGATGTCTTTTCTCAACCTCTTCTCTTTGTGTTTATAGGACATGAATACGAGGAGATCAACCGCTAGAAGGGAGGAGTTAGTCGCTTACCAACTCAAGGATGTGTCTCAAGTGTTGTTTGAGCAATGGAGGAGTGAGATACCCTTATAAAGAGGTCCGGTTGATTGGGAGGAATTCAAAGAGGCTTTCCTAGATAGGTTCTTTCCCCTAGAGTGGAGGGAGAAGAAGATGGTTCAATTCATGAATCTTCATCAAGGGGGAATGAGTGTGCAAGAGTTCTCACTCAAATTCACCCAACTCTCTAAGTATGCCCCAACCATGGTAGCCAAACCTAGGTCTAGGATGAACAAGTTTGTGATGGGAGTGTCTAGCTTGGTGGATAAAGAGTGTCGGACGGCAATCCTTCTTAATGACATGGATATCTCTAGGCTTATGGTTTATGCACAACAAATTGAGGAGTCGAAAATTAGAAAGATAAGGCAAGATGGTAAGAGGCTTAGGTCGGATGATTCTAGTCACCAAAATTCTAATAATAGGTTCTAGCACCAAGATTCTTCCATCCGAAACAAGGATAGGGCTCCAAACAAACATTCCCAAGGTGGTAGCCACACTTTTGAGAGAACTAGGTGCACTACTTGTGGAAAGCAACATATGGTAGGTGTCTTGCCAGTATAGATGGTTGTTTTTCATGCGGTAATAAGGGTCACAAAATGAGGGACTGACCTAACATCAAAGAAAGGGGTAAAGAGGTCAATCAAGCTTCCCTAGATCCTAATGCTCCAAAGAAGAACCCTTCCTATGGGATGGGAGCTACGAAGGATAATTAATCCGGATTTGATAGTCCTGGTAAGTATTGACTCTTTTTGATTGTTGATTTTATGTTATGAAATGATTTTATGTGGTTTTATAATTCATATGATCATGTCATCTTGATGAATTGCTCAGAGAATGAATTTTTGAAAAGTTGCATGCTTAACAGTGTTACAGTTAGAAGTTCACTGTGAAAATTTGGCATTTTGAAAAAAATACTTGGCTTGCCTTAATTGAAGTTTCAATGTGTGCAAAAGTGTTGTATATAATAATGTTTGATGTTGGAGAATGGAGTTTCTCCATAAAAGAAGGTTGAGAATGAATTTTGACATTTTGAAGTTTTGCATTATGTTGCTAGTGTTTGAAAGTGTGAAATGATTCACCTTGCTAGTTGATGATTTGATTTTGAATTTTTGAGCCTTGATTTAATTTGTTATGTGGTGCTAAGTGAGTCCTTTTTGTTCTTGAAGTTTTAGTGTCATTCGAGGATGCAATAATTAATCTACTAATAATGCATTAATAACTGAGCATGTATAACTGAATAACTGAAATATTTGACCTGGTATGTGTAATTCAAGAACTAAAGAAATACATTGCTAGGGTTTTAAAACTCAAGCAATAAATTGAGTAATAACAAAGTGTTCAAGGGCAAACGATGCCTGGTCACTAGTATCAAATTGATGAGACACTTTGTAGACACTCTCTTGTGAATTTTTCTTTAAAGTTCCTTGATGAAGTTTCCATCTAAAGTGATATTGTGACTACTAATCGTTACTGTTTTAGTATAGCGACACATGAAACCATCAAGACGATGACATTTTCAAGACACACAAATTATCCCTCTCGTTATAGTGGGAAAATTATCGAGCCATCCACCTTATTACAATGAATAACCATAAATCCATCCACCATGTTACAATGGAGAATCATAGAACCATCCACCTCAATACAATGTACAATCATCAAATCATCCACCTCGTTACAGTGGACAATCATCGAGCCATCCATCTTGTTATAGTGGACAATTATCGAGTCATCCACCTCGTTACATTTGGACAATCATGATCCATCCACCATGTTACAGTGGACAATCATTGAGTCATTCATCATTGCATTTTTCATTTTTCGAGAGGTTCATTGCATTTTTCATTTACCATGAGGGACATTGCATCTTCATTCACCATAAAGGTCATTGCATTGAATTCACATTGATTCGGAGGTGAAAGATGTGCACCTTATCTATTCCACGCTCAGTCGAAGGAAACTTGTGTTGAAATATATTTGCATTTAAGTCGCATTTATTCGAAGGTGAAGGATGTGCACCTTATTTATTCAACGTTCAAGTCGAAGGAAACTTGCGTTGAAAGATATTTGCATTTAAGTCGCATCTATTCACAGGTGAAAGATGTGCACCCTATCTAATCAACGTTTAAGTCAAAGGAAACTTGCTTTGAAAGATATTTTCATTTAATTCATTCATTTCGAAGTTGAAGGACGTGCATCTTATCTATTTAACGTTCAAGTCGAAAGAAACTTGTGTTGAAAGATATTTGCATTTAAGTCGTATCGATTCGAAGGTGCATGATGTGCATCGTAACTATTTGGAGGTGCATGAAGTTCATCTTATCTATTCGCATTCAAGTAGGTGGTAACTTGTTTTGAAATATATTTGCGTTTAACTAGCATATATTTGCAGGTGAAATATGTGGATGCTATCTTTTCCATTTTCAAGTTGTAAGAGACTTGCGTTTAAAGAATTTTTATTCGTCCTACCGATAAACATGCATTAAAATCCTATCAATGGATCATCTTTTTTCATTCGTCTTACCGATGGACATACACTGAAAATTCTACCGATGGATCATCTTTTTTCATTCATCCTACAGATGGACATACACTCTAAATCATACTAATGTATCACCTTTTTGCATTCATCTTACCGATTTACATACATTTAAAATCCTACAGATGGATCATCTTTTTTTATTCGTCCTACCAATGTACATACACTCAAAATCCTACTGATGGATCACGCTTTTCATTAATCCTACCGATGGACATATATTCAAAATCCTACCTATAGATCATCTTTTTTCATTTGTCCTACCGATGGACATACACTCAAAATCCTACTGATGGATCACCTTTTTTCATTCGTCCTACCGATGGACATACATTAAAAATCCTACCAGTGGATCATCTTTTTTCATTTGTCATATTGATGGACATACATTCAAAATAGTACCGATGGATCATGATTTTTTTATTCGTCCTATAGATGGACATACATTCAAATTCCTACTAATGGATCATCTTTTCTCATTCGTCCTACGATCGACATACATTCAAAATCCTACCGATTGATCATTTTTTTGTTTATCCTACCAATGGACACACATCCATATCCTGCCGATTGATCATCTTTATTCGTCTTACCAATAGACATACATTTATATCCTACCAGGAATCATTCTTTTTTGTCCTACCGATGGACATACATTCACATCCTTCCAATTAATCATTTTCATTCGTCCTACCGATGGACATGCGTTTATATACAACCTATAGACATGCATTTATACCCTAGCGATGGATCGTCATCTTCATTTGTCCTACCGATGTACATGCATTTTTATTCTACCAATGGATTATATTCATTTGTCGTATCGTAAGAGATGCTAGAATTTCCTATAATTTTATCCCTACTAATGAGTTTCATATTTGTTTTTTCCAGAACATCCAAGAGGATGCATTCTCAGTTGAGCCACAGGTGCAGACTGCTTTAAAAATGACGCACCACAGTGTGGAACCATTTGGTGATAAGTTCGGGATTGACTTCCACAACATTCCAACAACATTTTTATATAAAGGTCATGTCTTCGACAAAATCAGGTTTGTCAATTTTCGTTCTCCACAATTTCTTTCATCAATCATATCTAATGAAAGGACAATTGTTCTCATGACCGGGGAGCACCCCCTAGACGTAACAGATATCGTCGTCCTTGGAGAGGACTAAGTGTAGCCTCTTAGCATTCGTCATTACATTTCATAGGTTAAAATGTGTGGAAAATTAAAACTTTTCATAAATATCTATATAGTGAGGTTTACATAGAGCTCTCACATAGTACCTATGGACTTTTAGACTCCTCGCATATGAAACATACATAGGCTTCTCCTTTATACAACATAAGATACATAGGAATTAGTCTATATTTCGTCTCATATTGAACCATCTAAAACGAGTACAAATATTGGACATAGCCAATAAAAAGTCAACATGCCATTATAGGATTACATCATATCAAATGATAAAGGAATGAACAATGTCTTTATGACAATATAACTTCAAAGCTAGAGCATAGAGAAGGTAACATCCTCGAAAATGAGGACCTACCAATACATGGAGAAAAGAGTTCAAGTCTTCTTCAATTGGACTTCTAGGAACTCAATGGCCGGAACCTACATATTTTTAGAAAACATAGAAATATGGTTTAGTACACTACTTGTACTAAGTATGGATATATGTACATAAAATCATTTGAAGACATTCATGAAAGGTACCATTTCTTTAGAAACATGCTAAGTCATTTGGAAAGCCTTTATGGACATACAACAAAGCTTATAAAAGATAAGGATCACAACAACATAAGATATGTTCATAAACAAGAACAATAACATCATAATGTCATATTAGCATTTCATGTTCAATAAGTCATATAATAACCATACAAGACCATTAAAAATAATCCCATCCCAAGCCTACAAGTGCAATGCTCATGTGGAGCCACATAACCCCACACAATCAATTAAACAAGATAGGAGATCATATGTAATGCGTTGCTTTATAACACATATCATCATAGGTAGTCATCACCACATATAGCAATTTAGACCAATACCATGTTCATCAATGTAACCAACATCATATAAGAGTAACATCACATAGAGACAACATTATACATTTCATGATATGATAATGCATAATAAAATAAGAACAACCTCCTATGATTTCCGTCAAGGCCAACTTGTGCAATGTAGAAATAGAATCTCATACGCCTACCTACGCTATGTCAAAACCCTTAAGTCACCCTAGTTAGTGCTCATCTTCATTAATTCATTTTACTTTCGGAAACAATTGCCTTAACCGACATAGACCACATGAGCTAAATGTGGAATCCGGTGTCATGAAACCCTACACCGAAAGAAGGTGGTCTACTTGCCAAGGTAGAACCAAAACATGAACATAGCATTCTAGGTGTATCCACTAGCTAGTATTCCTATGGGGGCAACATAGTTCAAGAACAAGGAGACATACGTGAGACCCTCTTTATACACAATGGCATTGTAATCTCTATATCATGAGAACCATTGTGAACCTATCTTCCCACATTGGGAAGGGACACCCCTCATATCAAGTTCGTTCGGTGCTAAGCTAAAGTTCCTTTTTGAAATGTCTTTAAGTCATTCTTAATCATCATAGCTTAATATAGGTCATAGGAGACTAACCCCTTGTATATCATACTCATTAGCTCATTAGGAATTGCATGAGAATATCCTTTCACTACAACCCTTCATTTGTGAGATTTACATATCATCATTATCATATCATATTAAGGCACATAAGGGATTCACAATCAACATTATATCGTCATACCTTAATCATAATCTCACAATTCATATAGTCAAGACATTTCAATTACATTCATCATACTAACACCTACTTAATCTAATCACATGTAATACTTCAATTGAACATCATCAAGTATAAACCATCATAATTGAAGTAAATGATTCAAGATGATGAGGTCTTACCAATTCACCTTCAAAGCCTTCCTCAAGGTCTTACCATCAACACAACCACATTCATCCATCAATATACTTAATAACATCATATAATAGTAATTAACAAAAGAACTAAGTCAATTAAATCATCTCTAACCAATTCAACATCAACTCATAAGCTAGAGTTAGGGGAATAGGGTTCATAATGAACTCTTAAAGAATTAGATCCAATACCATCAATACATGACCCTAGGCAGTCCATTAATGATTTACAATAGTTAAAATGAGTCTAACAATCAATACATTCATCAATTCCCCTCAATTCATAAGAAGATCCAAGGTTTGGGGAAATTGGGAAAACGACATGATCTACACGAAATTGCCATTAATTAGTATAAATTACTCAACAATATACACTTAATTAGCAATGCGTAATCACAATTAGTCATAATAAATCATCAATTTGAAGTTTAGAAGAAAACCCATTTGTAGAGGAAAACCCTTGGAATCAGGTGATTTAGAAATGAACTTTGAAAGGACCTCTTGGGGAAGGAAACCCAAGAGTGAAGAATCCATACCTTAATTAAGACTTAATTCCACGAAATTGAGAAGAAAATTTGAGATCATGGTCTTCTTCTCCAAGCTTCCAATGCTCTTCAACTGTTGTTGAGTTATAGAGAGAATTTAGAGAAAGTGAGACCTTTTGGATTTTGATTTGGGGATTTGATTTGGTTGAGTTAAAATGACTTAAAACGGACTCTAATCAATATATAGTCACATCCTAAATTACTCAAACTACCCCTCACTAAATTGTGTATTTTTGTGAAGTTAAATTGACTTAAAATTGACGCGAACGAATCTGGGAAATGGCTGCAGCGTCACGGGGGCAGTTCCACATCTTTTTTCTGAAATACGGGTTGATGCAGAGATCCTCATGAAGGCCCCGCGTCGCGAGGCAAAATTTGCATAGTCAGTATTGGCTGCGCGACGCGTGTCAGCCTCTAATTTTTGGTTGCACGCAGGCTGCTTTGGGAGCCTGCTCGCCAAAGTTAGGGTCCTACTCAAGGACCCTTCGAGCTGTTCTTGGGGAGTCGTTACTGTAATTTTGGACCCTATAAACTTTATTTGCCTACTTAAAGTCTTTTTACAAGTTTTAGACTTCATATGACACTCCCAAACCTTTACAAAACACAAGGACGTCTACTAGTTCAATTTCGCTAGTTTCTGGACGTCAAGGTCTTTCTTTGACATTTAGGCTCTAATAATTCTAAATCAACTTTATTATGTTAGTCTAGTTCTGGAAACATCATTTTAATCATTGTTAGGTTGTTGAGGCTCTAGTCTAAGTTCATAGGACTTTCGAGGTTTTAACAACTTTTGACACCCAATTTTGCTCTAACATTTTTCAAAATTCATAAATGTTAAGTTTTATTTATTTAATAGTTCCAAAATATATATTTTAATAATTTTAACAAGTTTATCACTAACTATACTTATGTTTCAAAAGTTCATAATTTCTTATGTGTTAATTTTAATTACATTTTTTTGTCATAGTTTGTTCAATAAGTTCAAATATTTTGTTCATCTTAATTAAACGTTATTTATGCTAAATTACACTTTTTACGTGTCATTAGTTAAGTTCATCTAATTTTCTTAAAATTAATTTTATTTGTTACATTTGTTAATATTCATTTTGATATTTTGCACGTTCTTGATATTTATTCGAATATAGATATAATTTCATCCAATATTTTGGTTAACTGGTGGTTTCGACCCATGTTTTTTTTTAAATAATGGTATTGTACTATATGTGGTTTTTGATTTTCTATTTAATCTATATAGTCATTAAGTTATGGTGATGGTGAATAATATTTTAGGGGGTAATTTTTTTAAGATTTTTTACTGTTTGAAGGAATTGTTTGAGTGTCCATATTTTTCCAGCGAAAGATCTGGCCGGCAAACCACAACCCAAAACCCCATCCATTTTGTTCTTTTTCCGGTAGAAAACGACTAGAAAAAGCCACCCAAGCCACCACCCTTCACCTTCTCCAACCATAACCCCAAATCACCAACAAGCCCTCTGCCTCACCACCAGACCTCCATCTAAAAACCATTTTTTTCTCCTTCTCCAACCCAACAAGCCACCAACACCGCCCTTCACTACCGCTAAACTACAACCGGAAAACCACAACAAAACGCTTCTCATCTACCAGACTGACAAACCCCAACACAATCAAACTCGAAACCCGACAAAATTCCGACAAGAACCCCACCAGAAAACAATCAAATAGCCACCAGAACACAATAAATAATAAGTCAAAATTTTAGCAAACAGTAATGCCACGAGATCCGAGATCTGGTGAGCTCGTGAGCAACCAAACAGACCCCAAATGCGATTTGACCCCTCCCCCTTCTCCCTTTAATTTTATTTATGTTTGTTTTGTATAGTGTAAGAGAGTTCAAAGCTTCAGCCATGGTTCTTCCGTCATTAACGAATCATGTCGGAGCACAACAAACTAGCTTCAGCTCTGAAGTCCAATGTAACACCCGAGATAATTTTGAGATAAGACTCGAAATGTTTTTCGTAGTGAGTGGGATTTTACAAAGGAATTTAAAATTTCTTAAGTATTAAAGTCATTTCACTAGATTTAACACCAGGAATTCCAAAAAATAAATAAATTGGAAATAGTAAAATATAAAATTTGGAGAGTTAAGTATGAGTTTTGGGTCAACTGGAAACGATCATAACTCCTAGTACAGGATGAGTTAGGTGTGATACAAAATACCATAGGAAATATCCTTGAATTATCCTTTCAATGCAGCCAAGTTTTCTAAGTTTAGAGTTTGGATGAGTGAGATATGACCTTTTAAAGTTTGGCTGTCCAGTGAAGGAAAGTTAGCCGAAAATATGAGGGGTATTTTCGTTCATTCCTTACCCAATCGCATTTCATTCATTTTTGGTAATATTTTAGGGGTCTAATCATTTTGGCGTTCAGTTCTATAATCCTAATTTACTCCTAGGGTTTTAGTTGAGAGTTCAAGAAGAGACAAGAAGAGAAAAGAAGAGAAAATAGGAGAAAAGAGAAAAGGATGAAGGTGTTCGTCGACATTCTAGTGTTTTGTCGCGGACTTTCACCATGGGTTTAATCCCTAAGAGGTATATAAGCTTCCATAGTGTTGGTTTTTTTAACCCACACACCAAAAATGTTATTTTCAGCGTAATTTCATTCTCAAAAAGTTAAAGGATTCAAGTTCTTGATAGGTGTTCTTGAGGTTCATTATAGATCTTGTCTTGTTTGGGTTTTGATGATTTCTTGAGATGAAAGTGATTGTTTGGAGTGTTGTTTTGAGTGCATTAGTTTTTACTTAGGTTGGCATTGAATCTAACGAATAATTGAGAAATGAAATCAGTTAAAAGCTATTTAGGGTCAGAAAATGAGAAGCGAAATTCGCAGAAAGCATGCCAGGGGAAGTGCTAGTGCAGCGCGCTCCTGGTGCGCCCAAGGGGCTGGGGTGGCGCGCGTTCAGTGCGCCCAAAATGCAGCCTCTGATATTGGGGGCTGGTGCCCCGCGCCCAGAATGCGCTTGGGTCGCCTGCCCATACTTATTTTCCATCGATTCTCCCGTTTGAGCTCATTTAAAGTGTATCTTCACTCTTTTTTATTCTAAACACTTTTGAATACTTCTAAACACTTAGAAATCATATAACATGAATGATAACTTTGAAGTAATAATGCAAATTCAAGGTAAAGTTAATATTAAGTTTTAAGAGTTCTTCCAAACCATTTGAGAGAGATCCTTTGGGTCCTTTTGAGGAGTCTTCTACAACTTCTAGTAACTTGTTTCAAGACTCAAGTAAGTGAGAATGAGAGTGGGGAGAATGTATTCACGATTCCATAATATCACCTATATCCTTCATATAAAGAACCATAACTCTTGAATTCATAATTCACATTGAAGAGAGAGTTAAGAGTAGAGTTCAAAAAATCATTTAAGTTCAATTGTGAATCCTTTGAGATCCATCATTTATTTGAACTATGTTTTTAGAAAGCAAGTAAGAGAATGAGAAGATTTGTATACATGATTCCCATTAATTACTTAGAGATTCGAGTCGAGTCGAGTCGTCTATGCCTATAACTTTCGCATGAATTCCATAAATCGAGTATCATTTAAAGGAGTAGTATGTCAAAGTTCTAAGTCTTAGTATTGAGTTCCTTATTACTTTTGAGATTATATTTCTAAAAATGGGACTATTACATGTTACCCATGAACTCCTTGAGTTGAATTGTTTATGCCCATAATTCCACATGAACTTATAAGTCGAGCAATCCTATGATGAGAGGTACCTTTGAGTTCTCGAGTTGAGTAGTTCATGCTCAATTCCGCATAAACTTTCCAAGTTTAAAATCATCAAATCATCAATAAACATGAGATCATGGACCCTGAATCCATACTTCAATTCAAGGAAAGTTAAGAGTTAAGTTTAGAAGTTAAGAAGTAGTCAACACAAAGTTCTCAAAGTTTCTAAAGTCTTTATTAAACGTTTTAAATTAGTTTTAAGGCTTAAGTTTCAAATCAAGTAAAGAGTAAAGAGTTGAAGATCTTCCTTCAAAGTAATATAAGGGAACTAAGTATTCCCTAAGAGTTGAGTTCATTTTCTCAAAAGTTATAAGGGAACTCAGTATTCCCTAAAAGTTTATAAATGTTTTCACATTTAAGTTAAGAGGAAAGTAAGATTTCCCAAAAGAGTTTTGAACAAAATAAGGAAACATTGATTCCAAGTGAGCTTTTTAAAGATAAAGTTTTTAGAAATTATCACAACCCAAATAAAGGAAGTTATTTTAAAAGCGTGAGCTAAAGTATATTTTTGGAGTAGAATTGAGCACCGATGTGGGTATGAGAGTTCATATTAACTCAAGTCTCCATGTAAACCATGTAGCCGTCATGGGTATTATCGGTCATACTTTTTAGATGATCACGTAGGTTAAGTTAGTGGATCCACTAAGTTGAGGAGTTGTATGTGAAGGCAAAGTATAGGACAGTTCTAGCAGCGTGGGCGACATGTTGTATTACCATTTTGGCTCATAGTGGTGGTTGTCGGTTAGAGAATATCCCACAAAATTCTATTACTTTATCATATCTGTAAATTTGAGTTTGTTATTGCATTTTCTTTAACAAACTAAGTTGCTTTTACTGTTTTATAAAGTTTTATATATATATATATATATATATATATATATATTATGTGTATTGTTGCTTTATATTGAGCTGAGTATCCAATGTTGATTATCCAGAGTCGAGAATCGTATCTTTGAGTTGAATATTTAATCTCTAACTTGAGTATTCTGAGTTGAGTAAGTTGAGTAGTTTTGAGTATTCTTGAGTATTGCTTGAGTTTCAAGTTTGAGAAGAAAAGTACGTTTCAATTTTTATCTTGTATCAAGCTTATGTTCTGCTTTAGAATTCTCCTTACATGCTCGTACATTCCATGTACTGAGCAATTTGGCCTCTATCTTTTCATGATGCAGATACATGTATTTATGATCATCAACCGGAGCTTCATTGATACATTTGAGAGTTAGAGTTAGCTATGATGAGCCTCCTTGCTTCTGAAGGATTTCATTTACTTTTCAGTTTAGGTAGGAGGTTGTGGTTCTTGTCCCGATTTCCATCATTATAATTTAGAGGCGTCATGGATGGTTAGTATAGTTGAGGGGTCTGTATTAATCATTTATTTTATTAAGTGTATTAAATACTTAAGTTGCCTATTTTATGGTGAATTTAATATATTATATTGTTCAAAGTTTTCTTTGAGCCAAAGTTTTGTATTTCAGTTTTTAAGCTTTTGCATGCTTAAGTTAGTCTTCCGCTTGTAGTCAGCCATAAAGAGGGTTTGCTTGGGGACCAACAATAGTTCTTGAGTGCCGGCCACATCCAGGGATAGACTAGGGTCATGATAAAGTTGATATCAGAGCACAAAGTTTAAGAGTCCTAGGGTGTCTATGAAGTCGTGTTAGTGGGATCTTGTTTATAGTTGTGAGGGGCCCACTTCTATAAATAAGGGACTAAAGAAATTTATGTTGAGTTTCCCTTTTTTCATACTCTTAATCGTGCAAACGAGCTAAGTAATATAGATATATTCTAACTCACGCGTTTCATATTGATTCGACTACCCATCATGCTAGATGTTGTTGAAAAGTAAAGATTAAAGATCCTTATCGATAAGGTATTCTTATCAAAAGTCTTGAGAAAGTCATGAGACTCTAGAGGTGCTTAAGAGAAGTCCAAGAGTAAGTTAAGTGTTAAGTTTCATAGGAATGCGCCCATATTTATTTGAATTGTGCGTTTGAACTAAAAGTGAGTTTTACTCTTTCCTTTAAGCCTTGTTTCAGCTGAAGTCCTTTTTAAGAAGTATGTTTGGAGCTTGGGTATGATTTTCACCTGAAATAGTAGCAGGAGTTATGAGATTATGAGTTTTACTAGTGAAAGATCCAGTGTTAGAGAATGTATGCAGAGGTTTAGTGATCCGAGTAAGGGAGATGGTATTTTGACAAGCTATGCTTCAATAGTCATAAACCTAATAAGGTATTAATGAAGAGTTTCCCTTGTGGTAGACTAAGAAGTGAAAAGTTGTAAAGTGTTCAGGATAGGAGGTGGAGTAAGTGTTGCAAGTGAATATCTCTTAGAGTATACCTTAACTATAAAGGGGTTTTGATGATGTGTCATTGTGTTAGTAATTAACAAGTGTAAGTGGTGAATATATATAGAAGAGCCAAAGTATTCATAATGTGATAGATTAATCTAGGCTTATGAATTTTGAGAGGAGAACCTCAAGGTATTCCAAGGATGATAGAGTTATTTGTGAGATAATGTGCAGTAAGTGAGTAGGTAGCACTTAAGTTGTAAAGTGGAATGTGATGGTAATTCTAGTATTTAGACTAAGAGGTAAGGATTGATTAATTTTCATGAGTTCCTAGTGGAAAAGTGTTCCTAAATTGCCATTTTTTGTATGTAGGTATAGTATAGTAAGCAAAAAATCATATTGATATTAAGGTTTAGCAATAAACAATAAGCTTGAATTTGAGATGAGTGTCATGATAAAAAGAACGAGAACATGAGGGTGATGATGTTAGTCTAGATATTTTAGCTAGAATAATTGACATATAGTAGGTGAGGAATTGAGATGTTAGCTGATATAAATATGAGTGGTACAAGTGAGACATCTTAACTTTTAAAATAAGGGCAGTGAAGTATCGCTATGTCACAAGACTAACAAGAGTATTAAGAGATGTACTGGGAGGGTATGCAATCAGAAAGGGTTAAGAGAAGCACCTAAGAAAGAGGTCTTGGTACCAGCTTATGGAGAGTTTGGTAGTCATGAGATAATCTTCTCCAGAGTTTTAGAGAATAAGAGGAAGTAGACTAGTCTAGAGATGATGGAATAGGTCCATTGCTTTGAAGTGTCAGCTTTAGACCTAAGGGTGAGATGACAAGATAAGAAATCAATTTAAGTGTTTGAGAGTAAGATAGTAATGAGGTCCAAGGAGTAGGGGAGATATCCCTTCAAAGGCCCTTTAAGTAATAAAGTGATGTTAGAAAGAGGAGGTTGATGCTCTTATTGTGTTATGATGGTGGTATAATTCTATCTAAGGTTATTAATAAGGAGGAATAAGAGGATTAGGTTTTACAATGAGAAATAGTTAAATGAGAGCCCTTAGTTCCATTCGAAAGATTAAGTTAGTAGGAGTTCATGGAGTTGTTAGATTATTAAGCTTGAGTGTTGCGGTAAGGAGTAATAGCCTTGGGAGAAGATTCCCTATAGAGAGATATAGAATCTGAACTTAAGTATTTGGGTGAAGCTTGAATATAGTAAGAGAAGAAAATTAGGAGAACACCTTAATAAGAGTAACCCATTCCATAGCCGGTCCAGCCATCATTCGAGGACGAATAATCCCAAGGGGGAAATAATGTAACACCCTGGAAATTTTTTGAGCTAAGACTCAAACCGTTCTTCGTAGTGAGTTAGATTTTACCACAAAATTAATATTTCTTAATTATTAAGTCAGATCACTAGATTTAGTACCAAGAGTTTCAAAAAGTAACTAAATTGAAATAGCAAAATCTAAAATTTGGAGAGTTAAGTTAAGTATGAGTTTTCGGTCAACTACAAACGAACAGAACTCCTAGTACATTATGAGTTAGGTGTTCTACAAGATACCATAGGAAATATCTTTGAATTCTATTTCCAATGCCGCCGACTTTGCTGAGATTCGAATTCGGATGAGTGAGATATGACCTTTTGAAGTTATGATGTCTAGTTAAGGAAAGTTAGCCGAAAATATAAGAGGTATTTTGGTCCTTTCCTTACCCCATAAGATTTAATTAGTTTTTAGTAATATTTTAGGGGTATAATCCTTTTAGGTTCAGTTTTATAATCCTAATATACGCCTAGGGTTTTAGTTGAGAGTTCAAGAAGAGACAAGAAGAGAAAAGAAGAGAAAAGAGGAGAAAAGTGGAAAGGATGAAGGCGTTCGTCGACGTTCTTGAGTTTAGTCGCAAATTTTCACCATGTGACTAATCCCTAAGAGGTATGTAAGCTTTCATAGTGGTGGGTTTGTTCACCCACACGCAAAATATGTTATTTTCAGCGTAATTTCATTCTCAAAAAGTTGAAGGATTCAAGTTCTTGATAGGTGTTCTTGAGGTTCATTATAGATCTTGTCTTGTCGGGGTTTTGATGATTTCTTGAGATGAAAGTTATTGTTTGGAGTGTTTTTTGAGTTATTAGTGTTTCATTTGGTTGGGAAATTGAATCTAAGGAAAACATGAGAAAAGGAATCGATTAAAATCGATTTAGGGTCTGAAAATGAGAGTCAAAATTCACAAAAAGAATGCCTGGGGAGATGTTGGCTCATCACTCCCCAGATGCGCCCAAGGGTCTGGGGCGGCGCACCTGCAGATCGCCCAAATGCAGCCTGTGATGTTATGAGCTGGCGCCCGAAACGCGCCAGGGTCGCCTGCCCCACTCATTTTCTGTCGGTTGTCCTGTTTAAGCTCATTTAAAGTGTATCTTCACTCTACTTTATTTTAAACACTTTAAAATACTTCTAAACACTTAAAATCCATTCATAACATGAATCATAACCTTGAATCAATAATTCCAATTCAAGGTAAAGTTAAGATTAAGTTTTGAGAGTTCTTCCTAACCTTTTGAGAGAGTCCCTTCGAGTCCTTTTGTAGAGTCTTCTACAACTTCTAGTAACTTGTTTGAAGACTAAATTAAGTAAGCATGAGAGTGAGGACAATGTATCCATGATTCTACAATATCACCTAGATAGTCCATATCATGAAGCATAACTCTAGAATTCATAATTCATATTCAAGAGAGAGTTAAGAGTAGGTTCAAGAAAGCCCTTTATATTTGGAAAATTCAATTGTGAATTGTTTGAGATCCATTATTGATTTGAATTGAGTTTTGATGAAGTAAGTAAGACAATGAGAAGATTTGTATACATAAGTTCCATCTAGTTACTTAGACCTTCGAGTCGAGTCGAGTAGTCCATGCCCATAACATCCGCATGAATTCCATAAATTGAGTATCATTGAGAGGAGTAGTATCTCAAAGTTATAAGTGTTGAGTATATAGTTCCTTATTCCTTTTGAGATTATATTTATAATTGTGGGGATATTACATGTTACACAATAAGTATTTGAGTTGAATTATTTATGCCCATAATTCCACATGAATACTATAAGCCGAACAATCTTGAGATGAGAGTTACCTTTGAGTTCTCGAGTTGAGTAGTTCATGCTCATAATTCTACATGAACCATCCAAGTTGAAAATCATGAAATCATCCATAAACAGGAGATCATGAACCTTGAATCCATACTTCAATTCAAGGAAAGTTAAGAGTTATGTTTAGAAGATAAGAAGTAAGTCAAAGAAAAGTTCTTAAAGTTTCTAGAGTTTATTAAAGTAAAGAGTTGAGGATTTCCTTCAAAGTAATATAAGGGAACTAAGTATTCCTATGAATTGAGTTCATTTCTCAAAATTTATAAGTTAACTAAGTATTCTCTAAAAGTTTATAAATGTTTTCATATTTAAGTTAAGTTGAAAGTATAATTTCCTAAGAGTTTTGAACAAGATAAGGGAGCATTGATTCCAAGACAGCTTTTTAAAGCTGAAATTTTGAGAAAATTATCTCAACCCAAAGAATGTAAATTATTTTTAAAGAATTAGCTAAAGTATAATTTTGGAGTAGTATTGAGCACCGATGTGGGGATGAGAGTTCATATTAACTCAAGTCTCCATGTAAACTTTAACACCTCAAATGTGATTTAGGTGTAGCTAGATTCTAACATGAGTTTCATGAGGTTATGAAATCCTAAAATGAATAATCTTGGTGTTAATAGTAAGGATATAGAGTTTGAGAGAGTCTGGACATGAAATATCCAAGAACGTCCGGTGACGTTTGAAAGTTAGACTTAGGCGTACTTGTGAATTCTAAGTGAGTTTTCGTATGTTGCGTGGGTGGTTTGGTGTTCAAACTCACAAGGAGGGACCCTAGAATGTATATAAAAGTAATAGGGGTTGATACTTCAAGGTATGACTCCCCAAGGGCCCCGCAAAAGGCCTTCAAGGAGGACCTCAACCATGGCCTAGACACTGCCTGGGCAGTGTCGATCGACGAGGCAATCGACGCCTCGTGTGTTGGTCGACGCCCAGTCGATGGAGGGGTGTAGGTTGACACTTAACCTACTGAGCAAGATGCCACTTGGATCAGTCTCTGACCAACACGACGGTTGCCAGCATGGCCCGTCGTCTGGTCGACGCCCGTAGATGGCTCTCTGTCGATAGGTCTGCAATTTTCGCAGAATTCACTGTTAAGTGAAGGGGTGAATTGGGAAATTCACCCCACATCCAAATAATTATATGGGCGGTTATTTTAGCTATTTTTAGGTATTTTAAGACTATTTAAACAATAAAAGACCCTCTTAGACTCTAAACTCCAAATAAAACTTCGCTCTCACATTAGAACTCTCAAGAACACCATTGGAGAAGAAGAAGAATTGGCAGTAGCAGCTTAGGACGAATTCACCAAGGGTTCAAGATAGTATTAAGGCACTAATATAAGATATATGAAGCTTATTCATTCATGGATTCTTCATCCATGAAGCCCCCTAGTTTCCTTCAATTGTTAATCAAAAGAACCCCAATCTAGAGAGGGTTGTGATTGCATTGTGGGTAAGGCTTGATTGTGATCCCAATCAAGTGGGTAGCATTCAATGATGTTTATATGACTATTATATACTGTTTTGTGGAGTTTTCACGGTGAATTATAGTAATTCAATTTAAACGTGATCATGGTGATCTTAAGCCATTAGAGACTTGATGAAAGTTTTGTGTTGATTCTTCTTAACTCGATTGTATTTTATATTAATTGATGATGATTGAATCACCTAAGTATGAATTGAACTAGACTGTGATGATTTAGGATTGGTCTTGATTGAATTGAACCCTAATGAATGAATTATGGCTATATTCACCTAGTATTGAAGAATGTGAGAAGAAAGCTAAGGCTAGAAGATCCTACAATCTACCTATGAATGAAGATAAAATGAATTGATGCATATTGAACATTAGGATGGTTGTGTTGTATGTAGATTTAGGTTGATTGAATGAAAGTGATACAATTCACTTAAGCATGGAGAGGTTGTCAAGGACATCCCTCCATGAGAGAAAAGGTTGAGCAAGGGTTCGGACTCCAAGTAGAAAGGATAGCCATACCTAGTAGTTGTTATGCCTATCCCATTAGGTCTCATGAGGTGGGAGTAATTCACGTAGTAGAGTCAAGGTATCCTAGTAGAGATCTCCATATCCTATGAACATAGACATGCTTGAGAAGCATCTCGTAGTGTTCATAAGCAACGAATAACTTAGACATGACCAATGGGTATCTCGTAGTGTTCATAAGCAACGAATAACTTAGACATGACCAATGGGTATCTCGTAGTGTTCATAAGCAATGAATGAACTTAGACATGATCAAAGGGTATCTCGTAGTGTTCATGACTATTAAGGGATCAAAATATATCTTAAAAAGTATCTCATAGGACCATATGATTAAGAAACTTAGACATGCTTAACGAAGTATCTTATAGTGTTCAAACGATAAAGATAGGGGCTAGGCTCCAATGTAAGAAGTAATAGAAAATGATCCGAAAGTACTACCTTGCATAAATGGTGTTATGGGGCATCATAAGTTCATTGCACAAGGTATAATATATGGTCATTAAAGAAGAAGAGATTGAAGATAGGATTGCACTAGAGTTGCCTTTCCTAGTAAAGTATACTAAACATGAGAGAATCTTAATAGATGAAGTTAAGTAATTATAAGGATATGGATAGTGAACGTTTTAAGGATAACTTCAAGATAGGCTTTGTATATGGGGTAGTATGGGCTGCCTCATGTACATTGCACAAGCATGTTTTGAGGATATCATATGGTTTCAGCACTCTTTAGTATGAAGTAGGGCTACAAGAGACTGGATGAAATAAGATAGGGTGACGTCAAGATATGCTTATTGTGTGAGGTAGTATGGGGTGCTTCACATACATTACACAAGTGTGTTTTGAGGTGTCCTAGGGGCTCATAAGTGTAACGCCTTAAAATGAACTAAGGTGAACTAGAGATTCGTGGTTTTTTTTAAGTGAATTTTGTGTTAAAATAAGTTAAATTAGTGTTATAGGCAGTCTGTGAAGTTTGGTTATGTTTGGAGGTCAAACGACCAAGAACGTCCATGACGTTCGGAAGGTGTGCCTTAGATAGTGCTTGTGTGTCTTGATGTGTTTGAGTGAGTTTTACGTGTTCTTTTTAATTGAAATTGATGTGGTATATTCCTAGGACCTATTTAAATTAGTTTAGGGGTTTAACGTCTAGGTATGACTCCACCTAGGACCCACGAGGGGCCCTAGAAGAGGACCCCACCTCTTGGCAAGAAGCTGCCAAAATAGTTACCAAACGAAGACCCAAGGGACGGTCCGTTGGTCAACCAACGGCCCGTCGACCCTGGGCGTCGATTGGACCTGCAAGGAAATCCAAAACTGCACATGGAGGCGTTGCAGTTTCAATAGACGGACCCCATCAACGGAGCGTCGATTGGGAGATGGTCCGTTGGTGATGGGGGTGTAGGGGGTCACTGTAAAAGCTGTGAAATTTCTGCCAAGTCTTGGGGTGTTTGGTAAATTCACCCCAAGTCTTTTATGACCCTATGGAGATATTTTTAGGGTTATTTAGATATATTAAAGTATTTCAAACCCTAAGACCTAATATTAGACCTAATTTCCTAAAACTCCAAAACCCCTCTCTCTTAGAATTCTCTCTCAAGTCTCTTTGGATGCTAGAAGTCAAGAAGAGATAGGAGGGATGTTGGTGGGCGTTTCTTCATAAAAATCTTTGGGATTTCTCTTATCTAAGGTATGATATCCATCCTTGAACCCTCTTACATTCAAGGAGTCAAATTCAAAAGATTTAGAAAAGGGTTTTCAAACTCTACTTTCTTCTATCTTTGATTCTAAGCATGGGTCTTCTTGTAAAAGTTTTTCAATGATTCAAATATGTTTATTCTAGCATTAATTGATGATTTTTACGTCAAAAACCTAATGAACTCATGTTTATACATATTTCAAACTTTTAGCTTAAGAAATGGGTTAAATGAGCATGTTTGTGTAGAGAATGAGCTTTGGTTTTCTTGTGTTGTTATTTTGGTTTAGCTACTTCCCTAAGGGCCTTATTATGATGAAATATTAAGAAATTGGTTATAGGTGATGATGGATTGGTTAAATGGTGAGTTGCTTACATTGTAAAGTTCTTATTATAAATTGCTCTTCAGTGGTATGGTCCAACTTGGCGGTGTTTATTTGATTAGCTTGATATTACTTAGTATGTACTGTTAATGTGGTTTGAAGGCCTAATGGGTTAAATGAAGTGATATTGAAAATGGATCTTGTATTGTGTTTTTGTGAAGCTTGAATTGTACGTTTGACCTAGATTATGTCTAAATGAAGTATATTATTATGTGAAGCATGTAAAGTGTGTGATTTCATGAATGAAGGTCTAAAGCTTGTATTGAAGTTGATATGAATGAAATGATGCTTATATACAAGGTGTGCTCACATGTACACACACACACTTAATTAGATGTATGATGCTAAGTTGAGTAAAAGGGGAGTCTTGGGGTGGACACTCTTCGTGAGTTGAGATGAAGTGTCTAGTAGCAACCTCACTACATCCTAAGAGCTTTCTGATATAGGTCGGATGATGAATACCCTTCGTGAGTTGAGATATGGTCTTCACTACTTATCCTTAACCTATAGTTTATAATGTTAAGAATACATGGGGAGTTATGCCTAGCACCGAGAGTATATGTAGAAGGGGTGGCTACACTTCGTGAGTTGACATGTGGTATTCCAATGTACCTCTTGAGATGAGTGCTACTCGTTAGTAGAGAATGAGTTACTTAGTAGCAATCTCCTTATCCCTTAACTATGTGCCCGCATAGGTGTAGCTATTGGGAAAGCCATGTAAAAGCTAAAAAAGTATGATCTTACTCAGGCAAGTGAGGATCCCTCATCCGATAGGGGTTAATATCGGAATTCCATGTCTAGCTCTCATGGTCTATGTCGGTTAATCTAACCTCCCACAAAAGTAATGAAAGTACTAAGTCTTCTAAAATAAGGATATACGTATGTGAATTGAATGAACTAATTCTTCTAAAAGAACGTGCTACTTAGGGTAGGTGGTGGTATGGGACGCTATCTACTCATTGCACTAAGTAGGACCTTCCTAAAGGGAAGACTTGGTGCCAAACCTTCTAAAAGTGTGTACTACTTAGGGTAGGTGGTGGTATGGACTAAGTACGCATTTTGAAAGGGAAGTCTTTGGTGTTTTGTTGGGTGTTCTTCTAATGTCTTGTGATTGAGTGGATACTTGTTCACCCGAGGTGAGTAAGCTCATGGTGGTTTGTTTTAAGGAACTCCTTGGTGTGTACTGAAGGAGGTATTTAGACGTTTTCTTCATGTTATACCTTGGAGAGTCTTAGGATAGCCTCGGTTAGGAAACTCCTATGGAAATGAGTTCACTTCCTCATTGGCAATACCTTGGAAGTTCACCATTGTTTGAGTCTTTTAGTTCACTTTAATGGTCTTAGTAGTTCACTGTAATGTCAAAAATAAGTTTACTATAAGAAATTGGAAAGTTTACTGTAAAGTGTTCTTTTGGTTTAAAATTATGGAAACTCTTATCTAATTGTTAAATGATGTTTCTTATGTTATTTTTCTTTTAAATTCATGAATGTTATGATTATATGGAATGAAAGCTTATTTTACTAAAATGTCCCTTTTTACATGATTTTGCATATGCCATACTTAGTACATTGTTTTGTACTAACCCCATACTTTCTATACTCTATAAGTATAGGTTGATGGAAACTTTTGAAGATTTGAAGGTGAAGCTTGGGAAAGTTCCTCTCAAGACAAAGTATGTCCTCATATATTCGGGGGCATTAGTCCTTTTCTTAGTTTCTTATTAAGGCTTATTATGTATTTCTCTTTTAATGTAAAGGTGCCGTGTCCCTAAGATATTATGTCGTGTCTTTAAATTGGCTTGTGCCGATGAGATTCTCTAAGTATTTTATGAAAGACTTCCTTTATTTAATTATTCGTGAAAAGTTTTAAATTCCGCACTAATTTTCATGTCTTATTTAATGAACGATAGTTAAAGGGCTTGTATGAGACCTCAAAGGGTTCAAGTACGCCCGGTCACGATCCGAGGGTTATCCCTAGCTTCTAGGGGGTGCTTGAGGGTCGTGACTGACTTGGTATCAGAGCATAAATTTATGGGAAATAGTTTAGGTTCTAAAAGTCTCACAAGCCACGTCTAGTAGTATCTTGGTCATTGGTGTAAGTTGCCAGACATCCATGGACAAGTGGCTATAGGATGATAGAGTTTCACTTTCTTCTCTATTCTTATGTCGTGCCTTAGAGTTGAGTTATATAAGATGTCTTTTCTCAACCTCTTCTCTTTGTGTTTATAGGACATGAATACGAGGAGATCAACCGCTAGAAGGGAGGATGGAGGTGTAGCTAATGAGAGGATGCCTCCCCATGTTGACCAAGTTCCTATTGTTGGCCTAGGGGAAGAGAATGAGGAGTTTCCTCTCCAAGAACCTCAAATGCCCTTGGAACCCCAAGAGCCTCAAGAGCCACAAGTGCCTCCTATGCCTCAAGATCCTTTTTTTGAAGGTGATATGACTAATGCGGAGTTGAGGGCTGCCCTAATGAACTTGACCCAACTCATGACGGCTCAAGCTCATGTCGTCAACAATCACTTTGTTGCTCAAGCTAATCAAGGAGATAGACTCCAACCTAATGCTAGTACTCCCGCTTATAGAATTTGGGATTTCATGAGGATGAACCCTCCTACTTTTCATGGCACTAAGGTTGATGAGGATTCACAAGGTTTCATAGATGAAGTTTTCAAAGTGGTAGATTCTTTGAATGTAACCCCTAGGGAGAAAGCGGAGTTAGCCGCTTGTCAAGTCAAGGATGTGTCTCAAGTGTGGTTTGAGCAATGGAGGAGTTAGATACCCTTATAAAGAGCTTCGGTTGATTGGGAGGAATTCAAAGAGGATTTCCTAGATAGGTTCTTTCCCCTAGAGTGGAGGGAGAAGAAGATGGTTGAATTCATGAATCTTCATCAAGGGGGAATGAGTGTGCAAGAGTTCTCACTCAAATTCACCCAACTCTCTAAGTATGCCCCAACCATGGTAGCCAAACCTTGGTCTAGGATGAACAAGTTTGTGATGGGAGTGTCTAGCTTGGTGGATAAAGAGTGTCGGACGGCAATCCTTCTTAATGACATGGATATCTCTAGGCCTTTGGTTTATGCACAACAAATTGAGGAGTCAAAAATTAGAAAGATAAGGCAAGATGGTAAGAGGCTTAGGTCGGATGATTCTAGTCACCAAAATCCTAATAATAGGTTCTATCACCAAGATTCTTCCATGCGAAACAAGGATAGGGCTCCAAACCAACATTCCCAAGGTGGTGGCCACACTTTTGAGAGAACTAGGTGCACTACTTGTGCAAAAGCAACATATGGTAGGTGTCTTGCCGGTACAGATGGTTGTTTTTCATGCGGTAATAAGGGTCACAAAATGAGGGATTGGCCTAACATCAAAGCAAGGGGTAAAGAGGTCAATCAAGCTTCCCTAGATCCTAATGCTCCAAAGAAGAACCCTTCCTATGGGAAGGGATCTACGAATGATAATTAATCCGGATTTGATAGTCCCAGTAAGTATTGACTCTTTTTTATTGTTGATTTTATGTTATGAAATGATTTTATGTGGTTTTATAGTTCATATGATCATGTCATCTTGATGAATTGCTCAGAGAATGAATTTTTGAAAAGTTGCATGCTTAACAGTGTTACAGTGAGAAGTTCACTGTGAAAATTTTGCATTTTGAAAAAAATACTTGCCTTGCCTTAATTGAAGTTTCAATGTGTGCAAAAGTGTTGTATATAATCATGTTTGATGTTGGAGAATGGAGTTCCACCATAAAAGAAGGTTGAGAATGAATTTTGACATTTTGAAGTTTTGCAAAGAGTTGTTTATGTTGCTAGTGTTTGAAAGTGTGAAATGATTCACCTTGCTAGTTGATGATTTGATTTTGAATTTTTGAGCCTTGAATGTAATTTGTTATGTTGTTCTAAGTGAGTCCTTGTTGTTCTTGAAGTTTTAGTGTCATTCGAGGACGAATGTTATTCTAAGTGGGGGAGAATGTAATGCCCTAAAACAAACTAAGGTGAACTAGAGCTTCGTGGTTGTTTATTGAGTGAATTTTGTGTTAAAATGAGTTAAATTAGTGTTCTTAGGCAGTGTGTGAAGTTTGGAGGTCAAACTACGAAGAACGTCCATGACGTTCGGAAGGTGTGCCTTAGATATTCCTTGTGTGTCTTGATGTGTTTGAGTGAGTTTTACGTGTTCGTTTTAATTGATATTTATGTGGGATGTTCCTACGACCTATATGAATTAGTTTAGTGGTTTAAATTCCGGGTACGACTCCACCTAGGACCCACGAGGGGCTCTAGAAGAGGACCCCACCTTTTGACAAGAAGCTGCCAAAACAATGACCAAACGACGACCCAAGGGACAGTTAGTTGGTCAACCAATGGCCTGTCGACCCTGGGCGTCGATTGTACTTGTAAGGCAAGCTAAGCCTGCACATGTAGGAGTTGCAGTACCAATCGACGGACCCCATCAACGGGGCGTCGATTGGGAGACGGTCCTTTGGTGATGGGGGCATAGGTGGTCACTGTAAAAGCTGTGAAATTTCTGCCAAGTCTTGGGGTGTTTGGTAAATTCACCCAAAGTCTTTTATGGCCCTAGGGATTTTTTTTGGGAGAAGCTAATGATTAATCATCTGTTTCCAAAAGAAATCGAAGAATTTCTTGGGAATCCTACAAGATCCGTTCGTTCTTTTTTCTCTGATAGATGGTAAGAACTTCATCTGGGTTCGAATCCTACATTTTTATGGTTATTCAGATGTATTAAAGTATGCAAAACCCTAAGACCTAATTTTAGACCTCATTTCCTTAAACCCAAAACCCCTCTCCCTTAGAATTCTCCTCTAGTCTCTTTGGAAGCTAGAGGTCAAGAAGAGCTAGGAGAGCTGTTGGTGGGCGTATATTTATCAAAACTCTTTGGGATTTATCTTATCTAAGGTATGGTATCCATCCTTGAGCCCTCTTCCATTCAAGGAGTCAATTCCAAAAGATTTCAAAAAGGGGTTTTAAACTCTACTTTCTTCTATCTTTGATTCTAAGCATGGGTCTTCTTGTAAAAGTGTTTTAATGATTCAAATGTGTTTATTCTAGCATTAATTGATGATTTTTATGTCAAAAACCTAATGAACTCATGTTTATACATATTTCAAACTTTTAAGTTAAGAAATGGGTTAAATGAGCATGTTTGTGAAGAGAATGAGCTTTGTTTTCTAGTGTTGTTATTTTGGTTTAGCTACTGCCCTAAGGTCCTTATTATGATAAAATATTGAGAAATTGGTTATAGGTGATGATGGTTTGGTTAAATGGTGAGTTTCTTACATTGTACAGTTCTTATTATAAATTGCTCTTGAGTGGTATGGTCCACCTTCTTGGTGGAAGTGTTTATTTGATTAACTTGATATTACTTAGTATGTATTGTTAATGTGGTGTGAAGGCCTAATGGGTGAAATTAAGTGATATTGAAAATGGGTCTTGTATTGTGTTTTGTGAAGCTTGTATTGTACGTTTGACCTAGATTATGTCTAAATGAAGTATATTATTATGTGAAGCATGTAAAGTGTGTGATTTCATGAATGAAGGTCTAAAGCTTGTATTGAAGTTGATATGAATGAAATGATGCTTATATACAAGGTGTGCTCACATGTACACACACACACTTAATTAGATGTATGATGCTAAGTTGAGTAAAAGGGGAGTCTTGGGGTGGACACTCTTCGTGAGTTGAGATGAAGTGTCTAGTAGCAACCTCACTACATCCTAAGAGCTTTCTGATATAGGTCGGATGATGAATACCCTTCGTGAGTTGAGATATGGTCTTCACTACTTATCCTTAACCTATAGTTTATAATGTTAAGAATCCATGGGGAGTTATGCCTAGCACCGAGAGGATATGTAGAAGGGGTGGCTACACTTCGTGAGTTGACATGTGGTATTCCAATGTACCTCTTGAGATGAGTGCTCCTCGTTAGTAGAGAATGAGTTACTTAGTAGCAATCTCCTTATCCCTTAACTATGTGCCCGCATAGGTGTAGCTATTGGGAAAGCCATGTAAAAGCTAAAAAAGTATGATCTTACTCAGGCAAGTGAGGATCCCTCATCCGATAGGGGTTAATATCGGAATTCCATGTCTAGCTCTCATGGTCTATGTCGGTTAATCTAACCTCCCACAAAAGTAATGAAAGTACTAAGTCTTCTAAAATAAGGTGATACGTATGTGAATTGAATGAACTAATTCTTCTAAAAGAACGTGCTACTTAGGGTAGGTGGTGGTATGGGACGCTATCTACTCATTGCACTAAGTAGGACCTTCCTAAAGGGAAGACTTGGTGCCAAACCTTCTAAAAGTGTGTACTACTTAGGGTAGGTGGTGGTATGGACTAAGTACACATTTTGAAAGGGAAGTCTTTGGTGTTTTGTTGGGTGTTCTTCTAATGTCTTGTGATTGAGTGGTGACTTGTTCACCTGAGGTGAGTAAGCTCATTGTGGTTTGTTTTAAGGAACTCCTTGGTGTGTACTGAAGGAGGTATTTAGACGTTTTCTTCATGTTATACCTTGGAGAGTCTTAGGATAGCCTCGGTTAGGAAACTCCTATGGAAATGAGTTCACTTCCTCATTGGCAATACCTTGGAAGTTCACCATTGTTTGAGTCTTTTAGTTCACTTTAATGGTCTTAGTAGTTCACTGTAATGTCAAAAATAAGTTTACTATAAGAAATTGGAAAGTTTACTGTAAAGTGTTCTTTTGGTTTAAAATTATGGAAACTCTTATCTAATTGTTAAATGATGTTTCTTATGTTATTTTTCTTTTAAATTCATGAATGTTATGATTATATGGAATGAAAGCTTATTTTACTAAAATGTCCCTTTTTACATGATTTTGCATATGCCATACTTAGTACATTGTTTTGTACTAACCCCATACTTTCTATACTCTATAAGTATAGGTTGATGGAAACTTTTGAAGATTTGAAGGTGAAGCTTGGGAAAGTTCCTCTCAAGACAAAGTATGTCCTCATATATTCGGGGGCATTAGTCCTTTTCTTAGTTTCTTATTAAGGCTTATTATGTATTTCTCTTTTAATGTAAAGGTGCCGTGTCCCTAAGATATTATGTCGTGTCTTTAAATTGGCTTGTGCCGATGAGATTCTCTAAGTATTTTATGAAAGACTTCCTTTATTTAATTATTCGTGAAAAGTTTTAAATTCCGCACTAATTTTCATGTCTTATTTAATGAACGATAGTTAAAGGGCTTGTATGAGACCTCAAAGGGTTCAAGTACGCCCGGTCACGATCCGAGGGTTATCCCTAGCTTCTAGGGGGTGCTTGAGGGTCGTGACTGACTTGGTATCAGAGCATAAATTTATGGGAAATAGTTTAGGTTCTAAAAGTCTCACAAGCCACGTCTAGTAGTATCTTGGTCATTGGTGTAAGTTGCCAGACATCCATGGACAAGTGGCTATAGGATGATAGAGTTTCACTTTCTTCTCTATTCTAATGTCGTGCCTTAGAGTTGAGTTATATAAGATGTCTTTTCTCAACCTCTTCTCTTTGTGTTTATAGGACATGAATACGAGGAGATCAACCGCTAGAAGGGAGGATGGAGGTGTAGCTAATGAGAGGATGCCTCCCCATGTTGACCAAGTTCCTATTGTTGGCCTAGGGGAAGAGAATGAGGAGTTTCCTCTCCAAGAACCTCAAATGCCCTTGGAACCCCAAGAGCCTCAAGAGCCACAAGTGCCTCCTATGCCTCAAGATCCTTTTTTTGAAGGTGATATGACTAATGCGGAGTTGAGGGCTGCCCTAATGAACTTGACCCAACTCATGACGGCTCAAGCTCATGTCGTCAACAATCACTTTGTTGCTCAAGCTAATCAAGGAGATAGACTCCAACCTAATGCTAGTACTCCCGCTTATAGAATTTGGGATTTCATGAGGATGAACCCTCCTACTTTTCATGGCACTAAGGTTGATGAGGATTCACAAGGTTTCATAGATGAAGTTTTCAAAGTGGTAGATTTTATGAATGTAACCCCTAGGGAGAAAGCGGAGTTAGCCGCTTGTCAACTCAAGGATGTGTCTCAAGTGTGGTTTGAGCAATGGAGGAGTGAGATACCCTTATAAAGAGGTCCGGTTGATTGGGAGGAATTCAAAGAGGATTTCCTAGATAGGTTCTTTCCCCTAGAGTGGAGGGAGAAGAAGATGGTTGAATTCATGAATCTTCATCAAGGGGGAATGAGTGTGCAAGAGTTCTCACTCAAATTCACCCAACTCTCTAAGTATGCCCCAACCATGGTAGCCAAACCTTGGTCTAGGATGAACAAGTTTGTGATGGGAGTGTCTAGCTTGGTGGATAAAGAGTGTCGGACGGCAATCCTTCTTAATGACATGGATATGTCTAGGCCTATGGTTTATGCACAACAAATTGAGGAGTCGAAAATTAGAAAGATAAGGCAAGATGGTAAGAGGCTTAGGTCGGATGATTCTAGTCACCAAAATCCTAATAATAGGTTCTATCACCAAGATTCTTCCATGCGAAACAAGGATAGGGCTCCAAAACAACATTCCCAAGGTGGTGGCCACACTTTTGAGAGAACTAGGTGCACTACTTGTGGAAAGCAACATATGGTAGGTGTCTTGCCGGTACAGATGGTTGTTTTTCATGCGGTAATAAGGGTCACAAAATGAGGGACTGACCTAACATCAAAGCAAGGGGTAAAGAGGTCAATCAAGCTTCCCTAGATCCTAATGCTCCAAAGAAGAACCCTTCCTATGGGAAGGGAGCTACGAAGGATAATTAATCCGGATTTGATAGTCCCAGTAAGTATTGACTCTTTTTTATTGTTGATTTTATGTTATGAAATGATTTTATGTGGTTTTATAGTTCATATGATCATGTCATCTTGATGAATTGCTGAGAGAATGAATTTTTGAAAAGTTGCATGCTTAACAGTGTTACAGTGAGAAGTTCACTGTGAAAATTTTGCATTTTGAAATAAATACTTGCCTTGCCTTAATTGAAGTTTCAATGTGTGCAAAAGTGTTGTATATAATCATGTTTGATGTTGGAGAATGGAGTTCCACCATAAAAGAAGGTTGAGAATGAATTTTGACATTTTGAAGTTTTGCAAAGAGTTGCTTATGTTGCTAGTGTTTGAAAGTGTGAAATGATTCACCTTGCTACTTGATGATTTGATTTTGAATTTTTGAGCCTTGAATGTAATTTGTTATGTTGTTCTAAGTGAGTCCTTGTTGTTCTTGAAGTTTTAGTGTCATTCGAGGACGAATGTTATTCTAAGTGGGGGAGAATGTAACGCCCTAAAACAAACTAAGGTGAACTAGAGCTTCGTGGTTGTTTATTGAGTGAATTTTGTGTTAAAATGAGTTAAATTAGTGTTCTTAGGCAGTGTGTGAAGTTTGGAGGTCAAACTACGAAGAACGTCCATGACGTTCGGAAGGTGTGCCTTAGATATTCCTTGTGTGTCTTGATGTGTTTGAGTGAGTTTTACGTGTTCGTTTTAATTGATATTTATGTGGGATGTTCCTACGACCTATATGAATTAGTTTAGTGGTTTAAATTCCGGGTACGACTCCACCTAGGACCCACGAGGGGCTCTAGAAGAGGACCCCACCTTTTGGCAAGAAGCTGCCAAAACAATGACCAAACGACGACCCAAGGGACAGTTAGTTGGTCAACCAATGGCCTGTCGACCCTGGGCGTCGATTGTACTTGTAAGGCAAGCTAAGCATGCACATGTAGGAGTTGCAGTACCAATCGACGGACCCCATCAACGGGGCGTCGATTGGGAGACGGTCCTTTGGTGATGGGGGCATAGGTGGTCAATGTAAAAGCTGTGAAATTTCTGCCAAGTCTTGGGGTGTTTGGTAAATTCACCCCAAGTCTTTTATGGCCCTAGGGATTTTTTTTGGGAGAAGCTGATGATTAATCATCTGTTTCCAAAAGAAATCGAAGAATTTCTTGGGAATCCTACAAGATCCGTTCGTTCTTTTTTCTCTGATAGATGGTAAGAACTTCATCTGGGTTCGAATCCTACATTTTTATGGTTATTCAGATGTATTAAAGTATGCAAAACCCTAAGACCTAATTTTAGACCTCATTTCCTTAAACCCAAAACCCCTATCCCTTAGAATTCTCCTCTAGTCTCTTTGGAAGCTAGAGGTCAAGAAGAGCTAGGAGAGCTGTTGGTGGGCGTATATTTATCAAAACTCCTTGGGATTTATCTTATCTAAGGTATGGTATCCATCCTTGAGCCCTCTTCCATTCAAGGAGTCAATTCCAAAAGATTTCAAAAAGGGGTTTTAAACTCTACTTTCTTCTATCTTTGATTCTAAGCATGGGTCTTCTTGTAAAAGTGTTTTAATGATTCAAATGTGTTTATTCTGGCATTAATTGATGATTTTTATGTCAAAAACCTAATGAACTCATGTTTATACATATTTCAAACTTTTAAGTTAAGAAATGGGTTAAATGAGCATGTTTGTGAAGAGAATGAGCTTTGTTTTCTAGTGTTGTTATTTTGGTTTAGCTACTGCCCTAAGGTCCTTATTATGATAAAATATTGAGAAATTGGTTATAGGTGATGATGGTTTGGTTAAATGGTGAGTTTCTTACATTGTACAGTTCTTATTATAAATTGCTCTTGAGTGGTATGGTCCACCTTCTTGGTGGAAGTGTTTATTTGATTAACTTGATATTACTTAGTATGTATTGTTAATGTGGTGTGAAGGCCTAATGGGTGAAATTAAGTGATATTGAAAATGGGTCTTGTATTGTGTTTTGTGAAGCTTGTATTGTACGTTTGACCTAGATTATGTCTAAATGAAGTATATTATTATGTGAAGCATGTAAAGTGTGTGATTTCATGAATGAAGGTCTAAAGCTTGTATTGAAGTTGATATGAATGAAATGATGCTTATATGCAAGGTGTGCTCACATGTACACACACACTTAATTGGATGTATGATGCTAAGTTGAGTAAAAGGGGAGTCTTGGGGTGGACACTCTTCGTGAGTTGAGATGAAGTGTCTAGTAGCAATATCACTGCATCCTAAGAGCTTTCTAAGATAGGTCGGAGGATGAATACCCTTCATGAGTTGAGATGTGGTGTTCACTAGTTATCCTTAACCTATAGTTTTAATGTTAAGAATCGTGGGGAGTTATGCCTAGCAGAGAGGATATGTAGAAGGGGTGGCTACACTTCGTGAGTTGACATGTGGTATTCCAATGTACCTCTTGAGATGAGTGCTCCTCGTTAGTAGAGAATGAGTTACTTAGTAGCAATCTCCTTATCCCTTAATTATGTGCCCGCATATGTGTAGCTATTGGGAAAACCATGTAAAATCTAAACAGTATGACCTTACTCTAAGCAAGTGAGGATCCCTCATCCTATAGGGGTTAATATCGGGAATCCATGTCTAGATCTCATGGTCTATGTCGGTTAAGCTAACCTCCCACAAAAGTAATGAAAGTACTAAGTCTTCTAAAATAAGGTGATACCTACGTGAATTGAATGAACTAAGTCTTTAAAAAGAATGTGCTACTTAGGGTAGGTGGTGGTATGGGACGCTATTGTAACATTCTGGAAAATTACTTGTCTAGTGAAGAGCCTATTAGGTTTTAAGAATATGAATTGAGGTACATAGGCATCCCAATGCCCAATATTGAGTAATATTGGGCATATTAGAGAAAATTGGCTTAAGAGTGTTAGCAAATTTTTGTATGTATTCACAAGAAACTTATAACTTAAAAATACCCGTTGATGTTCAAATACTCCAATCCAAGATTATTTAGGAATTGTACCTGCAAAGAAGATCCTAAGCTAAAGTTATTGAATTCTTAGCACATTAGGTACGAGGCATCCAAGTGTCAAGCCTAGGTACCATAACACATAATCATTTAAAATGATCATGTAGATTAAGAAGTGCCCAAGGACATAGTGAGGGTCCTTGGAAAAGAAAGTGAACTTTCCAGAAGTGCACGGTTAGGAAAATGCACAGCAACACATGTGCAACCGGCCGAGAGACAAGCCCAACCGATTCGGTTAGGCGGTTAGGGGACAAGCGTGTCGGATCAAGACACGTGGGGATGAGCCCCCTAACCAAACCTAGGTTCTAACTAACCAACCTAACTAACTAACTAAAATTAACTAACTAGGGTGCCCAAAATCTTACGACCTAACCGGGTACACTAGCCGAGTAACTAACTCAAAAAACATCCTAGTACCTAACCTAGGATAGTCCAAAGGGGTTGGTTATGGTCCTAACGACTTAGGTTCACTTTAATAATTACCCTAGGTCACTTAATTAATTGAATTAGCAACTTAATTAATTAATTTAATTCCTAGTCAAACCCGAGACCTAAGTCAAATGTTCTCCTAGTTGTCGTCAATTTTACACCACTTTTACACGTCCCAAATCAGAATTAGGTCAGTTAGGGTAATTCTTGGGACGTCTATATATTGTTATTAGGTTAGTTTTAGACCACTTTTACACGTCCCAAATCAGAATCAAATGAAATTCTCTTTATCTCTCAAGAACGCTCTCTTTTCCAAACTTCATTGAAGAATAAGAAAAGATTAAGGAAGAAGACGAAGGTTTCGAAGATTCCAATCAGATTTCGTGGATTCTTCGTCTATGAGGTATGGGTTTTCACTCTTGGGATTCCTTTGCCCAAGAGGTTCTTTCAAGCTAAGTTTTCAAGAACTTCAAATACTAGGGTTTTTACTCTACAAAATGGATTTTCTTCCTAACCCTAGATTTATGATTTTCAATGAAAAGTAAACGTTTTCTATATTCAATTTTGCACGAATTGTTGAGTAATTGATTTATAATTTTTGAATGTCGTGTGATACATGATCTTTCTCTATGTGATGGTTTCGAATGGGTTGTTTGTAGTGTATGATAACGTGAAAACGTTAGGGTTAGAATTTAAGGTTTGAATGAACCCTTTAATGACCCGTGTACCTTCTCCTCTGCTATGCTTTGATATTGTACATGATTTTATGAGTTGATCTTGATTATGTCATTGAGTATTTCACTATGTATGATTTTGAATATTGCATGATGAATAAGATTCTTGGAAGCAAGAGGTAAGTCTTCTAAGTGTGATTACTCTTAAATGTTTATGTTAGCCTATAAACTATGATGCTATGTTATGAAAAGTATGTATGATGTTACTATGTGAATATGCTAGATATGAACATGTAAATTGTGAGATAATAATAAGAATACGGATATGCAAGTTATGATATCCCTTGTAAGCATTACACAAGGTGAATATGTTATGTTAATCTCACAAAAGAAGGGTTACAATGAAAGGACAATTCTCATCCAATCTAAAAGATATCATGATCATGTTATACAGGGAGATAATCTCCTATGACCTATGATAAGTTTATGTTAAAAGAAAACTTAAAGGTTATTGCAAGAAAAGGGACTTAAGCTAAGCACCGATGAACGAGATATGGGAAGTGTCCCTTCCATAGGAGGAAGGTAGGTTCACAATGATTCTCATGAGATTGAGGCTGCCATGTAATTTAGAACTATGGGTCTCTAATACATCTCCTAGTTCTTGAACTATGCAACCACCATAGGATACAAGCTAATGGATCCACCTAGAAAGCTACGTCATGTTCGGTTCTACTTTGGCCGATAGACCACCTCTTTTCGGTGTGGGGAAGACACTGGATTCCATGATTAGCTCACATGGTCTATATCGATTAATGTGTATGTTCCCTCATGTAAAACAAAAGACAAGTAAACGAACGTCGACTAGGGTGACTTGAGGAGTTTGCTTAGTATAGGTAGTGGTATGGGACGCTACCTAGACATTGCACAAGTTCACTCTCAGGGAAATCCTAAGAGATTGTTCATAAGTAATATGATGATATGAAAGATATATGTTTATGATATATGATGTTACTTTTATACGAATGTTGGCTATATGATGAATATGTTATTTGGTTTATTGTTATATGAAGCAAAGCTTTACTTATGGTCTCCTATCTTATCTACTTGGTTATGTGGGGTTATGGGGCTTCACATGACCATTGCACTTGTAGGTTGGGGATGGGATCATTGGTAAGTGTTTTGTATATGTTATGCTTATATGACTTATTGAATATGAAATGTTAACGTGACTCTATGAGAATATGTATTTGATTATGATGATGCTTTAAGTGATGGAATGTTTAACGTGAATATGATATATGGTATGTGCATTGAAGACTTTTATATGACTTAGCATACTTTCTAAAGAGATGATAAATGATCCTTTTTCATGCAAGTCCCTATTTGTTATGTGCATATACCCATACTTAGTACATGTGGCGTACTAACCCCTACTTTATTTTACTACAACTGTAGGTTCCAGCCATTGAAGTTAAGCATGTCGATTTGAAGAAGCTTGGAACTCTTTCTCCAAGTCGTGGTAGGTCCTCACATTCAGGACGTTACCATTTCAATTTCCAGCGTTATGAAGACTTAGTAGAATTTCAAGAGTATTAGATTTCCATTATGTTCTTTTGATTCTTTTGTATTAAGGCCTATATGGAATATTTACTATTATTGGCTAAGTCCAGATTTGCATTCTTAGATGGTTTTATATATGTGAGACAAGTATTAGAATATCGTATGTCTTTATAAATCTTAAGTATGAAGTTTAAGTATACTTCATTAGTATATTAAAAGTTTTTAAATTTCTGCAAAATTTAACTGTATGATGGTGAGGAAAGCTAAAAAGAGGCTTGTCTGCGACCTCTGAGAGGTTAACGACGCCGGTCTCATCCGGGGTTCAGATTCTTGGTGTGACAAACATGGTATCAGAGCATGAGGTTAAATATGGAATCTTAAACTTGGTACCAAAGCATGAGGTTAAATATGGAATCTTAAACTTGGTACCAAAGCATGAGGTTAAATATTCTTAGGGTGAATGTCGCACTAAACCACATTACCTAGAGTCTTGTTCATTGTTGTGAAGCGCACCACAATCGTGGACGAGAGGCTATGTGATGATTAGGAAACTTCTCTTTTCTTGATACTCTTATGTGGTGCATCTAGAGCTTTGACACTATGTGTCATTTATAATCTAATCCATTTATTGTGTATATAGGCGATGAACACAAGAAGGACAACCGCTAAAAGAGTAGGGGAAGAGATTATGAATGAGGGATCTACGCCGCAAGGTAACCGAAATGCTCCTGAAGTGCAAGCTGCTGCAAATGATCAAGTTCCGGTGAATCCTCCAGTTATGAAAGATGGTGAGGTGAGGGAACCCCTATTCCAAATGTCCCAAGCCATCACCACCCAATCTAAAGCCATCACGGCTCAAGCTAATAGAGAAGTTGCACCTCGAGAGAACAATTCTAGTACTATGGTTATCCGTTTAAGAGATTTTACTAGGTTGAACCCTCCCATGTACTTTGGAACAAAGGTTGATGAGGACCCCCAAGATTTTCTTGATGAGGTCTACAAGATTTTGTTTGCTATGGGGGTGAGTACTACTGAGAAGGCTGAACTTGCTTCTTATTAACTCAAGGACGTGGCTCAGACATGGTACAATATGTTGAATAATAGTAGGAATTTAAGAGATGGTCCCGTCACTTGGGAGATCTTTAAAAAGGCCTTTCTTGATAGATTCTTTCCAAGGGAACAAAGAGAAGCTAAGGTAGAGGAGTTCATCAACCTTCGTCAACGAGGTATGAGTGTTAAGGAATACTCCTTGAAGTTCATTAAGTTATCCAAATATGCTTCTTATTTGGTTTCTAATGCTAGGGATGAGATAAGCCATTATGTAACGGGCGTGTCTGAAGAGATTGAAGAAGAATGTCGTGCAACCATGCTTCATGACAATATGGATCTTTCTAGGTTGATGGTTCATGCTCAACAGGTTGAGGAAAGTTGCCTAAGGAAGAGAAATAGGGAAGCTAAGAAGGCAAAGTCTTTTGAGAGTGGTTCTCCTAAAAGTAGGCTTGATGTTCAAGACAAGCCTATGTTTAACAAGAGGTTTTCAAACCAAGTTCCTTCAAATTTCTCCGAGAATCACAATGATAGAGGTTCTAATCCTAAACCTCAAGAGGGGAGAAACGTTGAACCACCAAGAGAAAGACCAACTAGTGATAAGTATGGTAAGAAGCATGGGGGCGAATGTCTTGTTGGAACTAATAGTTGCTATGGTTGTGGCAAAGGTGGCCATATGGTGAAAGATTGTCCTAATGTGAGAATTTAAGGTAAGGGTAATAGTCAAGCTCAACCAAACGGTCCTAATTCTGAAGCTCCAAAAAGGAACTGTTTCTATGCACTCAAGGCTAGGGTTGAACAAGAAAGCTCTCCCGACGTTGTGACAGGTATGTTGTAAGTGTTTGGAATGCAATGTTTCCAAGAATAAATAAGAATGAGAATCAAAGCTAGTTAATAAATCTTCTATGCCAAATCAACGTTATATCTTGGCCAAACTAAGCATTGAATTGTTCTTATAGGCTAATCAAAGTTTAAAAGTTAACTTGCTTAAAATGATGTGATTACTATAGGATATACAAGAAGTTGATTGACTTGGCTACTGATAAAATTTAAAGAATGGGCATAGCCAATAAAGATTGGATTATAAAGACTTCATGCCCAATTTAATAAGAATGAATTTTTTTTAACTTGTTTACTAAATAGGTGCATGTTTTGGTAAAAGATAGTACCAACTAGAGTTTTAAGAAGATGTTTTCATACTCTATTCTTGCACTTATGTGAAACTTGTATGCATATGTTTTCTTGAGATTTTGTTGTTTTGTTGTTATCTTGAGAAAATTGATAGCATGGTAATTCTTTGATGCATTTTTGAGCTTATGATAAGGTTGAGAAGGAAATTCCTCACTATGTGTTATGAATATATAACTCTCATCTGTTTGTGCATCATAAATTGAGTGCTAAGTGTAATGATATGTTATGTGCTAGTTGTGCTGCTAGTATTGAGTCCATTCCTTACCCTCCAAAATATTTTGGTGTCATTCGGGGACGAATGTTCCTAAGGGGGGGGGGATAATGTAACATTCCGGAAAATGTACTTGTCTAGTGAAGAGCTTATTAGGTTTTAAGAATATTAATTGAGGTACATAGGCATCCCAATGCCCAATATTGAGTAATATTGGGCATATTAGAGAATATTTGCTTAAGGGTGTTAGCCAATTTTTGTCTGAATTCACAAGTAACCTATAACTTAAAAATACCCTTTGATGTTCAAATACACCAATCCAAGCTTATTTAGGAATTGTACCTTCAATGAAGATCCTAAGCTAAAATTATTGAATTCTTAGCACATTAGGTAGGAGGCATCCAAGTGTCAAGCCTAGGTACCATAGCACATAATCATTTAAAATGATCATGTAGATTAAGTAGTGCCCAAGGACATAGTTAGGATCCTTGGACAAGAAGTGAACTTTCCAGAAGTGCACGGTTAGGAAAATGCACAGTAACACATGTGAAAGCACATGTTCAACCGGCCGAGAGACAAGACCAACCGATTCTATTAGGGTGGTTAGGGGACAGGGGTGTCGGATCAAGCCACGTGGGGCCGAGCCCCCTTTCCAAACCTAGGTTCTAACTAACTGACCTAACTAACTAACCTAGTACTAACTAAAATTAACTAAATAGGGTGCCCGAAATCCTAAGACCTAACCGGGTACACTAGCGGAGTAACTAACTCAAGAAACATCCTAGAACCTAACCTAGGATGGTCCAAAGGGGTTGGTTATGGTCCTAACGACTTAGGGGCAATTTAGTAATTACCCTAGGTCACTTAATTAATTAAATTAGCAAAATTAATTAATATAACTCCTAGTCAAATCCGAGACCCTAAGTCAAATGTTCTCCTAGTTGTAGTCAATTTAGGAGGGGCGTTTTTTGTAATTTAAGTGGAGGGTCTTTAGGGTAATTCCTGGGTAGTCTATATATTGATATTAGGTCAGATTTAGACCACTTTTACATGTCCCAAATCAGAATCAAACTAAATTCCCTTAATCTCTCAAGAACACTCTCTTTTTCGAACTCCATTGAAGAACAAGAAAAGCTTAAGGAAGAAGACGAAGGTTTCAAAGTTTCCAATCAAATTTCGTGCATTTTTCATGTATAAGGTATGGGTTTTAACTCTTGGTATTCGTTTACCCAAGAGGTCCTTTCAAGATAAGTTTTCAAGAACTTCAAATACTAGGGTTTTTACTCTACAAAACGGATTTTCTTCCTAACCCTAGATTTATTGTTTTCAATGAAAAGTAAACATTTTCTACATTCAATTTTGCCTGAATTGTTGAGTAATTGATTTATAATGTTTGAATGTCGTATGATACATAATCTTTCTTTATGTGATGGTTTAGAATGGGTTGTTTGTAGTGTTTGATAACGTGAAAACGTTAGGGTTAGAATTTAAGGTTTGAATGAACCCTTTAATGACCCGTTTACCTTCTCCTATGCTGTGCATTGATCTTGTACATGATTTTATGATTCGATATTCATTATGTCATTGAGTATTTCACTATGTATGATTTGAATATTGCATGATGAATAAGGTTCTTGGAAGCAAGAGGTAAGTCTTCTAAGTGTGATTACTCTTAAATGTTTATGTTAACCTATAAACTATGATGCTATGTCATGAAAAGTATGTATGATGTTTCTATGTGAATATGCTTGCTATGAACATGTAAATTGTGAGATCATGATAAGAATACTAATATGCAAGTTATGATATCCCTTGTAAGCTTTACACAAGGTGATTATGTTATGTTAATCTCACAAAAGAAGGATTACGAAGAAAGGACAATTCTCATCTAATCTAAAAGAGCTCATGATCATGTTATACAGGGAGATAATCTCCTATGACCTATGATAAGTTTATGAAAAAAGAAAACTTAAAGGTTATTTCTAGAAATGGTACTTAAGCTAAGCACCGATGAACTAGATATGGGAAGTGTCCCTTCCCTAGCGGGAAGGTAGGTTCACAATGATTCTCATGATATGGAGGATTCCATGTAATGTGGAACTATGGGTCTCTATTACATCTCCTAGTTCTTGAACTATGCTGCAACATTAAGATACTAGCTAGTGGATCCACCTAGAAAGTTACGTCATGTTCGGTTCTACTTTGGCCGGTAGACCACCTCTTTTCGGTGTGGGGATGACACTAGATTCCATGTTTATCTCACATGGTCTATATCGGTTAATGCGTATGTTCCCTCATTTAAAACGAAATACATGTAAACAAACGTCGACTAGGGTGAATTGAGGAGTTTGCTTAGTATAGGTAGTGGTATGGGACACTACCTAGACATTGCACAAGTTGACTCTAAGGGAAATCGTAGGAGATTGTTCATAAGTAATATGATGATATGAAAGATATATGCTTATGATATATGATGTTACTTTTATACGAATGTTGGCTATATGATGAATATGTTATTTGGTTATATTGTTATATGAAGCAAATCTTTACTTATGCTCTCCTATCTTATCTACTTTGTTATGTGGGGTTATGGGACTTCACATGACCATTGCACTTCGAGGTTGGGGATGGGATCATTGGTAAGTGTTTTGTATATGTTATGCTTACATGATTTATTGAATATGAAATGTTAACGTGACTCTATGAGAATATGTCTTTGATTATGATAATGCTTTAAGTGATGGAATGTTTAACATGAATATGATATATGGTATGTGCATTAAAGACTTTTATATGGCTTAGCATGTTTTCTAAAGAGATGATAAATGATCCTTTTTCATGCATGTCCCTATGTGTTATGTGCATATACCCATACTTAGTACATGTGGCGTACTAACCAAATTACTTTATTTTACTACAACTGTAGGTTCCGGCCATTAAAGTTAAGCAGGTCAATTTGAAGAAGCTTGGAACTCTTTCTCCAAGTCGTGGTAGGTCCTCACATTCGAGACGTTACCATTTAAATTTCCAGCATTATGAAGACTTAGTAGAATTTTAAGAGTATTAGATTTCTATTATGTTCTATCGATTCTTTTGTATTAAGGCCTATATGGCATATTTACTATTATTGGCTAAGTCCAGATTTGCATTCTTAGATGGTTTTATATATGTGAGACAAGTAGTAGAATATCGTATGTCTTTATAAATCTTAAGTATAAAGTCTAAATATACTTCATTAGTATATTAAAAGTTTTTAAATTTCCGCAAAATTTAACTGTGTGATTGTGATGTAAGCTAAGAAGAGGCTTGTCTGCGACCTATGAGAGGTTAATGACGCCAGTCTCATACGGGATTCAGATTTGGGGTGTGACAGCTATCTACTCATTGCAATAAGTAGGATCTTCCGAAAGGAAGACTTGGTGCCAAACCTTCTAAAAGAGTGTACTACTTAGGGTATGTGGTGGTATGGGACGCCATCTACTCATTGCACTAAGTACGGATTCTGAAAAGGGAAGTCTTTGATGTTTATTTGGGTGTTCTTCTCATGTCCTGTGATTGACTGGTGACTTGTTCTCCCGAGGTGAGTAAGCTCATGGTGAGTTGTTTTAAGGAACTCCTTGGTGTGTATTGAATGAGGTATTTTGACGTTTTCTTCATGTCATACCTTGGAGAGTCTTAGGATAGCCTCAGTTAGGAAACTCCTACGGAAATGAGTTCAATTCCTCATTGGTAATACCTTGGAAGTTCACCATTGTTGGAGTCTTTTAGTTCACTTTAATGGTCTTAATAGTTCACTGTAATGTCAAAAATAAGTTTAGTGTAAGAAATTGGAAAGTTTACTGTAAAGTGTTCTTTTGGTTTAAAATTATGGAAACTCTTATTTAATTGTTAAATGATTTTTCAGATGTTGTCTTTCTTCTAAATTCATGAAAGTTAGGATTATTTGGCATGAAAGATTATTTTACTAAAATTTCCCTTTTTATATGATTATGCATATGCCATACTTAGTACATTGTTTTGTACTAACCCCATACGTTTCTATTCTCTAGAAGTATAGGTTGTTGGAAGCTTTTGAAGGTTTGTGTCACGACTGGAATCTAGACCCCAGACGAGACCGGCGTCGTTGACCTCTCAGAGGTCGTAGACAAGCCTACTTACGTCATTCTTACTTTACATAGGTTAATTTTAGCGGAAAATTTGAAACTTTTTGTTTCTAAATATTACTTACTAAACATTTCTAATACATTCGTAATTCGTTCAACATCAACCATCTAAACATTAAGAGATAATCAAATGAAAGGAATAGTTCAATAACATAATCTTATAATTGCCAAAATGGCACCCATACATAATCTGAATAAAATAAGAAAGAAACGCTAGTGGAACATGCTCCACTAGCTTAACTCCTAACTAAGCTAGAACATAAACAGTAGCATCCTCGAAAGCATGAGGACCTACCAAAACCGGATGAATACTGGACGTCCGGATAACTGCAGCGATGATCCTGTAGCTCTACCGTCCACCTGTGCCTGCACCTAAAATAGTAGAGTTTGTATAGGGTTAGTACACACTTGTACTAAGTATGGGTATATGCAAGCACACACCAAGGACATGCATGAGAAAGAATAGCTCTTTCCTAACAACATGATTTTTGGAAGTCAAGTCAGTGGACTTGCCAAATTGAGATTAGGAAAGTTTCCAAATTTGGATTAGGAAAGTAAGTGAGCTTTCCAAATTTGGATTAGGAAAGTGATACCATGGGAATAACATACATCATCATACTTTTCACATTTGCACACAGCACATAACATTTAGCATAGTATATTTAACATGTAGCACCTAACTTCTTTCATATCATTTATTCATATGCCATGAGACCTTGGAATCATGGACTTGACATTAAAACATCCCAGAAATGAGGGCTCAACATATGGGACCTCAACTAGGGAGTCTTCATTAGCAAAAACAGAGTCTGCTTCATTCATTCATGCGTACTTTATTTCATTTCGTTCATAGTCCAGTGTAACCACCGGTTATACCTAGGATGTAGTTTAAGACTTTCATTAGGTTCGTTGTGCAATGACCAAGAATGACCTAATGTCATTACTTGAATCTAACTCACCTTTTGATTATCCTATCCTAACACCTTTGGTATCATTCATTTCATTATGTGTATCATTTGAGGCTGGCCTCATTCATTCATTGGGAACTTTAACTTTAACCGACATAGATCATGTGAGCATCATGAAATCCAGTGTCTCCCCCACACCGAAAAGAGGTGGAATCACCGGCCAAAGTGATCCAATAACATGCTAGCGTATACAGGAATTTAACCCGCCAGATCCCTATATTGGCAGTATAGGTTCGAAGACTAGAGATGTATGGAGACCCATACCCGGCAAGCCGGACAGTCTCATCTCATGAGAATTACGTGAACCTTTGCCCTTCCCGAAAGAAGGCATCACCGCTCATAGCTAGTCTATCGGTGCTCTGTATAAAGTTCCATTTCATTCATCTCATACGTCATGGAAGCTGACTTCTAGTATGAGGACATCATAGCTCATTGGATGATTTCTCATCTCATCATTCGTATTAAGTGTGTTAAGCTGAATACTCTCATTAGAGTGTTCGTAGAGACTGGTCTCTTCATTATCTTACACTCTCATAGGTGAGTACGTGTTGGTAACATTTACTTAGGCTCATTTGAGATTGCTCTCATCATTTACATTAGCCTCATATCATGTTGTCACCACATTCATTATCATTAGCACCTTTTTTTTTTTTTTAATAGTTACTCACCTCTTATTATGTGAATGTTCATTTCATCATTTCATTGTTCATCTCATCATATGCCAATGCACTTGGCCATTTAGTGTATTTACACTCATACTTAACCCTTCTAGGGTTCATCATTTCATTTCATACATCTTAGGTTCACTTATTTTTGAACGTATATTAGACTTATGTGTCCATACATACAAGCCATGAGGCTTCATTCGTAGTTCATTAAGTGACTCATACATTCCTAAGATTTTATAGTACAAGATTATGTATCTTGTATATATGCCGAGATCTTGATTTCGATCTAAGTAGATGGCATTATTCTTGGATGATTTGTTCACGTATGACTTATGTATCAAACGGAAGTTTGGGCAAGGAATCCCAAGTCTTGAATCAATTGAATGTCCTTTACATTATTAATTGATTTCATTCTAATATTCATAACATTTTAACTCTAAGTCAAATCACAATATTTACATTGAAGGGTTACTTGTCTATTTAAAATTTTTCTTGCATTGGCCGATGGGTTGTGGGTTCAAGCCCCCACAAACCCATTTTCGTTTTTCTTTTATTAGTTTCGGCCTATGGGAGACTTTGGGACCCGAGGTCGAGTCCCCTCAGCCATACTACAATTCTCCTTTATTTTTCCTTTCCCTTCCATTCGCTTAAGGCTGAGAGGTTGTGGGTTCGAACCCCCACAACCTCTTTATTATATTCTCCTTTTTGAAAGTTGACTTATTTGAGTTGACTGTGAGGTTGTGGGGTCGAATCCCCACAGTCTCATTTTATTTTTATATTTATCTCCCTCATCTGCATAGAGGTCGTGGGTTCGAATCCCATGCCTCTCAAAATTTTCTTTATTTTTCCTTTTTCCTTGGTTTCTAACCGAGAGGGTGTGGGTTCGAACCCCACCCCTCTCATTTCTTATTTTCTTTTTCTTCACACTTATTCCCCAACCAAGACAGGTTCGAATCCCCTTCACCACACGAATTTTCTTTTTCTTTAATTAAACCCTTTTTTTTTATTTTAAAGGGGTGAGGTCTCGGGTTCGAACCTAAATGACCTCACCTATTCTTCCTTATTTTTCTTGACATTCTAAACATCTTAATTAGGTAGAGATATGTTAACATAATGCTGGAAATTTAAAGTAACCCCATTACTCATTTTTTTTTCCATTTGTTAGTAAATTCATAGGACAATACATAGTTCATTTGGTATGTTCTTTAATACAATTTTTCACGAGTTCTTAACCAAGATATTTACTCCTCAAATCAGCCACATTTCATGTCACATGAACATCACATTTTTCTTCAAATGGAGTACATAAAACAACAACATAACATTAACAAAAATCAAGTCTCTAGGCCGAGACTCACACATGCCATGCATTTTTCTTTTCTTAATTCGAACACACACACATAGTTGTCTTTTCATGAATTAACATACATCCAATACATTACATTCAGCACAAACATCACATAATCCTAAGTCTACCAGCATTCATACCAACCTACATTCGTTGGGAGCTAATGACAGGGACATGCAACAGGGGAATCAACCTTAGTTTTTGAGCCGAATATACTGAGTCTTAAGGGTCTCTTGGGAAAGGGACCAAGAGTAAGAAAACCCATACCTTGTTTTATTGTTAAATGTCCAGAATGCTGCCCAAGAACCTCTCCAAAAATCAGTCCAAACACCCACACTCACACCTCACCCGACTAGCGTAGTAGTTCTGCTAAACGTTACCGTATTGTTTTCTCTTTGAGTTTCTATCTTTCAAGTTCTTGATGAACTTTTGCCTTTACTTTATTTTTCTTTTGCTGATTGTTTTCTCACGTTTTCAGCCAAGAAAAAGAGAGTGAAAGAGAGAGAGAATCGTGCAAGAGAGAGTGGGGGAAATGGGAGATAGAAGTCTAGTATAAGTAGGACTTTGTGGGTTTGAATTAGTCAACTCAATAATTAATGAAAATTAATAAAAATCTGATTTCTTTTTCCTAAATCAGTTAATATTAATTATTTATTAAAAACTAAGTTAACACATTAAAATAAAAGCAAGTTTAATCTTGCCTCTAGTGGGGTTCGAACCCGGGTGACCCCATTTTGCGAAAATGGGTCACTTCGGGTTGCCCCACCCGAATTTCTTTATTTTTTTGACTTAATTAATTAAATAATTAATTACTCAGGGTAATTACAATATTACCCTTGGCCTGGAAAAGACCATTTTACCCTTGGACCCTCAAAACTTAAAATTTCTTCTTTTGACTCCGGTAAAAACTCTTTCGATTAAATCTTCGTTTTCGTGAGCCTCACATGGTTGGTTCCAACCTTTACAAGCTCAATTAACTCCCCAAGTTAGTTGGCTTGGTCGTAGTAAGGGTTCTGAGGTCTGGTTCTACGCGTATCAATACGTGTGGACCTTGGTCTAATCGCAAGCATTCTTGAAACACCTAAGTCTTGATCCTATTCATTTTTAGGGTTGTTACAGTTTGAAGGTGAAGCTTGGGAAAGTTCCTCTCAAGACAAAGTATGTCCTCATATATTCGAGGGCATTAGTCCTTTTCTTAGTTTCTTATTAAGACTTATTATGTATTTCTCTTTTAATGTAAAGGGGCTGTGTCCCTAAGATATAATGTCGTGTCTTTAAGTTGGCTTGTGACGATGAGATTCTCTAAGTATTTTATGAAAGACTTCCTTTATTTAATTATTCATGAAAATTTTTAAATTCCGCACTACTTTTCATGTCTTATGTAATGAACGATAGTTAAAGGGCTTGTATGAGACCCCAATGGGGCCAAGTACGCCCGGTCACGATCCGAGGGTTATCCCTAGCTTCTAGGGGATGCTTGAGGGTCGTGACAATAAGTTATGATGAACTTAGGTCGTAATTATGAAAGTGGATTATGATCAACAATGACCAAAGAAATATTCTTAGCTTTGGTAGTAGTATGGGGAGCTACTTTAGCCTTCCACAAGTATACTTAGAGGCGGCTTGGTATGTAGTTCATTTGAGTAAGAAAACAAAGATGTTAAGTGTGAGCTCTTAGATGTTTTATGATTCATAAATATACTTATGATATTTATGATACGATTATGTCTTATTCTCTTATGATTATGTCTATTTTGACTAACCCTTTGAGATATCTTATGTTGGTGTGATAGTTTCCATACTTAGTACATACCTTACTAACGCATATTGCCTACATGTTGTCCATGTAGGGTCTTAAGGATATTGACTGGCTTTGAAGGGTAAAGTTTGAAGGCTTCCAAGGAGAGAAGATTGTGAGTCCTCATAGCATCCGAGGATATCACTACAATGTTGTTTTTTATATTCTTTTCATGTTTTAGATTCTTATGGGCCTTGACCCAAGACTATTATACTCATGATGTCATAGATGGTGTTTGATACACATGTTAGATGTTTTATAAAATGATTTCCGCATTATATTTTAAAAGAAAAGTTCTAATTTCGTGTACTTTCGTATATATGCAATAAACGATGTCTAAGGGCTAATACAAGACCTCTAAGAGGTCAAGTACGCCGTGTTGCGACCTAAGAATGCCATAATTTCTAGGGTATACATGCGGGTCATGACAAATTTGGTATCAGAGCATAAGGTTACGAAAATGGTCTTAGGATGTCTCAGAACCACGTCTAGTATAGTTTTATTCATCGGAGTGAGTCACGACACATCTATAAGTAGGAGGATATAGTATGTTTAGGAAAGTTTCACTTCTTCATTCTTCAAGTCGTGCCATAGAGTTTGGCTTGAGTAAGCCCTTTTTTGATTGTTTGCCTATAATTTTGTAGGTTATGGCTAAAACTAGAGCTAATGCTAGAAGGGAAGGAGATGAGAGTGGGGACCAAGAGATACCTCCCCAAGTACAAGAGGTGCCTCCCCAAGTGCAAGAGAAAGTTCCTCCTCAAGTTCCTAATGACCCTCCAATAGGGAATGTTATTTTGGAGGAATTTGAGGCTTCTATGACTTTGTTTTCTCAAGCCTTAACGGCTCAAGCTAATAGGGGAGAGGTGGCTCTGGCCAACCCTATAGGATAAATGGATGCTACTAGAGTGAGGGAGTTTCTTAGAATAAATCCACCAGAGTTGTATGGCTCCAAAGTTGGTGAGGATCCAAATCAGTTTATTGATGAGGTATATAAGGTTCTTGTAATCATGGGAGTTTCTTCCATTCAAATTCGGAGTTGGATCCCTATCAATTGAAAGATGTTGCCCAAATTTTGTATGAACAATTGAAAGATAATAGACCAATATGAGCGGGTCCCTTAGAGTGGGAGACTTTTAAGTTGGCTTTGCATGATAGGTTCTTTCCAAGGGAATTGAGGGAGGCTAAGACGGAGGAGTTTATAAACCTTAAGCAATGTGATTTGAGTGTCAAGTAGTATGCTTTGAAGTTCACTCTTTTGTCTAAGTATGAACCAAGCTTGGTTACAAACCCTAGAGACTTGATGAATAGGTTCATGGCGGTAGTGTCCGACCTAGTAGAAGAAGAGTGTTTTCTGACCATGCTTGTGGATGACATGGATATCTCAAGGCTTATGGTGTTTTCCCAACAAGTAGAAGAGTCAAAATTAAAGAAGGAGAAGGCTAGAGAAAAGAAGAGGTCTAGGTTTGAGAGTGAAAAGTCTTTCCATGCTAAGTGTCGAGGGACAAGATAGTCCTAGACTAAACCAAGATATTCAGGTCAAGATTCTTCCAACACCTCTAAGGTTGATAAGGATAAGGGTAGTGGTTCTTCCAAATCTACTTGCCCCAAGTGTGGAAGGAGTCACTATGGTAAGTGCCTAGCCGGCACGGATGGTTGTTTTGGGTGTGGGAAGGATGGGCATAAAGTAAGAGATTGTCCGGATCCTAAGACTAAAGGAAGAGAAAATAAACAAGTTTATCAAATATTGTGGATGGTGCTCCTGTATCCAAGGCTAGGTTCTTTGCTCTAAAATTCAAGGGTGATCAGGAGTGATCTCCTTAAGTCCCTTTCTGGTACGTTCCTCCTTATTAATTTTTAAAAAATTCAAGAATTTCTTATGATTATAATTTGCTTTGTTGATTTGATGCTTCCTTATGATGAGGATTTGATGTTAGAAATACATGTGTAGCTTGTTCCCAAGTGGGGGATACGGAGCCCTTTTCAAAAGCCTTTATATGATTATGTGTAGTTATGGTTATCTTGGAATTGAATTGCTTCCTTGATTTGGATATGAGCATTTCTTTATAATGCATATACGATGGGCTTCTAGTCTAGAGTAGGTCCTTTAAAGAAGTGTTAAGTAAGGTTTCATTCGAGGACGAATGCTTCCCAAGTGGGGGATATTGTAACACCTCAAATATGATTTAGGTGTAGCTAGAGCCTAACATTAGTGTCATGTGGATATGAGGTCCTAAAATTATCAATCATGATGTTCATAGTCAGTATATAGATTTTGAGATATTTTGGAGGTGAAACGTCCAAGAACGTCCGGTGACGTTTGAAAGTTAGCCTTAGGCGTACTTGTGTATTCTAAGTGAATTTTGGGTATGTTGCGAGGGTGGTTCGGTGTTCAAACTCACAAGGAGGGACCCTAGCATGTATATGAGTATAATTTGGGTCGATACTTCAAGGCACCACTCCCCAAGGGACCCATAAAAGGCCCTCAATGAGGACCTCAACCATGTCCTAGACATTGCCTGGGCGGTTTCAATCGACGAGGCAATCGACGTCTCGTGTGTTGGTCGACGCCCCATCAATAGACGGGAGTAGGTTGAAACCTAACCTCCTTTGAAATAGGCCCCTTGGATCAGTCTCTGACCAAGACGATGGTTGTCAGCATGGCCCGTCGTCTGGTCGACGCCGCTCAGATGGCTCTCAATCAATGGGTCTGCAATTTCGCACAGTTCACTCTTAGGTGAAAGGGTGAATTGCGAAATTCACCCCACGTCCAAATAATTGTATGGGCGGTTATTTTAGCTAGTTTTAGGTATTATATGACTATTTAAACAATAAAATACCCTCCTAGACTCTAGACACCCAATCAAAACCTCTCTCTCACATTAGAACTCTGAAGAACACCATTGGAAAAGAAGAAGAATTGGGAGCAGCAGCTTTGGACAAATTCACCAAGGGTTCAAGATAGGATTAAGGCTATAATATAAGGTAGTGAAGCTTATTCATTCATGGATTCTTCCATCCATGAGGCCCCCCTAGTTTCCTTCAACTGTGAATTAATGGAACCCCAATCTAGAAAGGGTTGTGATTGCATTGTGGGTAAGGCTTGATTGTGATCCCAATCTAGTGGTTCGCATTCAATGATGTTTATATGATGATTATATACTATTTTTATGGAGTTTTCATGGTGAATTATAGTAATTTAATTTAAAGGTGATCATGGTGATCTTAAGCCATTAGAGACTTGATGAAGGTTTTGTGTTTATTCTTCTTAACTTGATGGTATTCTATATTAATTGATCGTGATTGAATTAACTAAGTATGAATTGAATTAGACTATGATGAATTAGGATTGGTATTGATTGAATTGAACCCTAATGAATGAATTATGGCTATATTCACCTAGTATTGAAGAATGTGAGAAGAAAGCTAAGGCTAGAAGATCCTAAAATCTACCTATGAATGAAGATAGAATGAATTGATGCATAATGAAACTTAGGATGGTTGTGTTGGATGTAGATTTAGGATGATTGAATGAAAGTGATAAAATTCACATGAGTATGAAGAGATTGTCAAGGACATCCCTCCATGAGAGAAAAGGTTGAGCAAGGCTTGACAAGTAAACCTTGGAGTATATGCTTGACTCTAAGTTTATATGTAAAGTTAGATGGATAGTCTAGAAAGGGTCCGGACTCCAAGTTGAAAGGAGAGCCACACCTAGTAGTTGTGATGACTATCCCATTAGGTCTGATGAGGCGGGAGTCCTTCACGTATTAAAGTCAAGGTATCCTAGAAGAGATATCCATATCCTATGAACTTAGAGGTGCTTGAGAAGCATCTCGTAGTGCTCATAAGCAATGAATGAACTTAGAAATTCCCAAGGGGTATCTCGTAGTGTTCATAAGTAATGAATGAACTTAGACATTCCCAAGGGGTATCTCGTAGTGTTCATGAGTATTAAGGGATCAGGACATACCTTAACAAGTATCTCATAGGATACATATCATTGAGTAACTTAGACATGATTAACGAAATATCTCATAGTGTTCAAAGGATAAATATAGGGGCTAGGCTCCAATGTAATAAGTACTAGAAAAGGATCTAAAAGTAGTACCTTGCATGAATGGTGTTATGGGGCATCATAAGTGCATTGCACAAGGTATAACCTAGGGTCATTAAAGAAGAAGAGATTGAAGATAGGATTGGACAAGAGTTTCCTTTCCTAGTAAACTAGACTAAAGATGAGAGAATCATAATAAATGAAGTTAAGTAATGATAAGGCTATGGAGAGTGAACATGTTAAGGATAACTTCAAGATAGGCTTAGTATATGGGGTGGTATGGGCTGCCTCATGTACATTGCACAAGCATGTTTTGAGGAAATCATAAGGGTATAGTATACTTTAGTATGAAGTAGCGCTACTAGAGACTTGATGAAATAAGATAGGGTGACCTCAAGATATGCTTAGTATGTAAGGTAGTATGGGATGCTTCACATGCATTGCACAAGTGTGTTTTGAGGTGTCCTAGGGGCATAGTGCTCATAAGTTATGATGAACTTAGCTCTTAATTATGAAAGTGGATTATGATCAAGAATGACGAAAGAGATGTACTTAGCATTGGTAGTAGTATGGGGTGCTACCTTAACCTTGCACAAGTATACTTAGAGGCGGCTTGAGATGTAGTTCATTTGAGTAAGAAAGACAAAGATGTTAAGTATGACCTCTTATATGTTTTATTATCTTTAAATATACTTATGATATTTATGATATTCTTATGTCTTATTTTCTTAGGATTATGTCTATTTTGACTAATCCTTTGATATATCTTTTGTTGGTGTGATAGTTTCAATACTTAGTACATACCGTACTATCGCATATTGCCTACATGTTGTCCATGTAGGGTCTTGAGGATATCGATTGGCTTTCAAGGGTAGAGTTTCAAGGCTTCCAGGAAAAGAAGATTGTGAGTCCTCATAGCATCCGAGGATATCACTACTATGTTGTCTTTTATGTTCTTTTCATGTTTTAGATTTTTATGGGTTGTGACCCAAGAAAATTGTACTCATGATGTTATAGATTTTTTTTGAGGCATATGTTAGAAGTTTTCTGAAATGATTTCCGCATTATGTTTTGAAAGAAAAGTCTTAATTCCGTGTAATTTTGTATATATGCAATGACCGATGTGTAAGGGCTAGTACAAGACCTCCGAGAGGTCAATTATGTTGTGTTGCGACCTAAGAATGCCCTAAATTCTACGATATACATTTGGGTAGTGACATAAACCATGTAGCCATCATGAGTATAAATGGGTCATTCTTTTTTGATGATCACGTAAGTTAAGCTAGTGGATCCACTAAATTGAGGAATTTTATGCGACGGCAAAGTATATGATAGTTCTAGCAGCGTGGGCGAGACTCTATTTCACCATTTAGGCTCATAGTTTTGGTTGTCGGTTAGAGAATCTCCCACATAAATGATATTATTTTATTATATAAGTAAAATTGAGTTTGTTATTGCATTTTCTTTAATGAACTAAGTTGTTTTACTGTCTTATAATGTTTTTTTATATATTGCATGTGTTTTGTTGCTTTAAATTGAGTTGAGTATCCAAAGTTGAGTGTCTAATCTCTAACTTGAGTATCTTATCCTTGAGTATTCTGAGTTGAGTAAGTTGAGTAGTTTTGAGTATTCTTGAGTATTCCTTGAGTCTCAAGTTTTAGAAGAGGTAAGTATGTTTCCATTTTTATCAAGTATGAAGCTTATTTTATGCTTTAGAATTCACCTTACATGCTCTTACATTCCACGTACTGATCCATTTGGCGTGTATTTTCTCAATATGCAGACACAGATGTTCAGGATTATCAACAGGAGCTTTGTTGATACATCTGAGAGTTTGGGTTAGGTTTGGTGAGCCTCATTGCTTCCAAAGGATTTCATATACTTTTTAGCTTAGTTAGGAGGTCGTGAGTCTTGTCCTGACTTCCATCATTATCAGTTAGGGGCTTCATGGATGCTCAGTATAGTTAAGGAGTCTGTATTAATCATTTATTTTATTAAGTGTTTTAAAGACTTAAGTTGCCTATTTTATGGAGAATTGAATATATTATGTGATTCAAAGTTTTCTTTGAGCTAAAGTTTTTTATTTCAGTTTTTGAGATTTTGCATGCTTACGTTAGTCTTCCGATTGTAGTCAGCCAGGATGAGGGTTAGCTTGGGGACTAGCAATGGTTCTTCAGTGTCAGCTACATCCAAAGGGTAGACTCAGGTCGTGACATCCAACATCACCAACACCAGAATAAACAAACCCATTTTTCTAACTAGCGAATACCAGCAAACAACAAGCTCCATCTTCAATATTGTTACCCCTGAGTCGCCTCTAACCGAAGCTATTCCAATGGAGCCCAAATGTATGTTATATTAATTATTGTGTATATTATTGATGTTAGGAAAACCTTAAGCCGATTCTTACATCTTTATTTTATTTTATTATTTGTGTATATTGCATGTTTATTGTACTTGTATATTATTTTTATCTCCTCCTCAATTTGAAAAAATGAATTCAGTAGGGACCTACATTTGTGGAATTCAAAGGATGCTTAACACATTCCCTTTAAAATAACTTGAACCCTTACTTAGAATCTTATGATTTCGTAGATAACTTAAATGGTTTCGTAGTTTTTCGTAAAATTAGGTGGAGACTCCTTTTAAAATTTGTTTATTCTTAAAATTGTTTTAAAACTGACTTAATTAATTATTTTTTGAGTTACCGCGACGTTTCAACCTATTTGAATAGAATGGGGATGTAAACAATGGTCATACACATTTCATGTAATTTATTATATATTTGATGTTCCGCGAGTCCGTCAATATTCCATTATGTAATCTCACTTTCAAAGTGTGAAGTATGAGATATAAATTCATTTTTTTCTTAGTGCATATCCGGAAAGTAATGTCTCTTGTAATAATTCTTTTTGATGGAATAATTAGAACCTAATTTATTAATTTCATTATCATTATCTTTGGACAATGCATTTATGGCTTTGGATTTTAACTTTTAATTAGTTATTCCTATAAGTTCATCAGTAATATCAAGTTTCTCTTGAAAGTTACGAAATTTATCTTTGGGAAGTTCAGGTAATTTAAATATCAGGTTGAATTCTAAATCTTTATTTTTTTAACCTTATAGGAAGAGCTTGACTTATCCTTAATATTTTATTTGTTATCAGCTCTTAGGATTTGATTAGATACTATGTAAAGTAGTTGATTTGTATAATTATTTTGTTGTAGTATTTTATTTATATCCTTATTTGTAAGATCACTTTTTTTTGTCTATTACGTCCATTTTAAAGGGTGAGGTAGTAATTATTTTATTCTCTATTGGTAAGTAAGTTCTTCTAACAGAGAAATTGTAGACTCAACTACTTTATTATTTTTAGTAGTATACCATTTATTTACAAGCATGTTTGACGACTCTTTTTGGTCATCTAATTTTCCGGTGTATTAAAATCACATAAAAACTCTATGTTACATTTTAATCTTTTCATATCACTGAACCATTTATTTCTAAAGGCTATTCTTTCTAATAAAGAATATATTTGTACATACCATTGTTTTTAATGGAATTTTCTTGACTAGTCCAAAATTTATCTAAATATTTAATATCTGGTTCAAAAGGTTCATATAATCTAATAATGCATAAAACATCCTTTATTTCTAGAGTTTTACTAGTAGTGGGACTAGTAGATTTTATGGGTTTAATTTTTTAAGTTCATATTCTACTTTGGGAATAGTTTCTGAGAAATCTACCCCCTTTAATTTTTTTATCTATCTCTTCTAAGCATATTTCATCTTCCTCCTTTGTTATAGACAAAGAAGGTCTAGAAAATGACATTCTTATACTTGAAGAGATTTGATCATAAGATTCAGATCTTACAAATATTAAATCTATGAATCCATCTGGAAATTGAATTACTTTGTCAATATGTGGATTCTCTTCTTTAATTTCTGGCTCCGTTATGGAGTTAAAATGTTAATCATCTTTTGTTAATATGTCATTCCATTTTATCATCTTTGGGACAAAGGTGTTATAATGGTTATGATTTCTTTCCATGAGCATGGTAACTCATTTATTACTTACCATTTTAGCCCTGAGGCTAAGGTAGTTTTATTAATCTATAATATACCCTTTATATCATGGCTATTTCTCTAGCATTAGCTTAACTATCCATATTTTTAGTTTCAACATTTAAAGTTAAAATATCAATTACGTGTTGATCATTAAGATCTATTAAATAATTAGGATGACAATTAAAGTATACCGGGCGATTGGCAAGATTACTTTGTAGTACAGCTAATAATGAATCATCAAAATTTAATAATCTATTGTCTCTTAAGAGAAGATACATGGGTACATCTAAACCCAATCTATAAAATTGTTTGACTGTTACCTATATAAATCCTATGTGAAGAAATATATAGTTTGTCTTATACCTGTTAATATCGTTAATTGCTAATAATTTAATAGTCTCAACTTTCTTATTAATAGGAATGGTAGACTCAGAAGTCTTAATATTATAATTTCTAATAGAATAAAAGTGTCCTATTTTATAAACCTTTTTAAAGTGTTCTTTAAGAATATTCCAGTTTTGTAAATCACTTTCAATTTTTGCAATTTTATTAGAGGTGGCAGAGGTGTTAATAATATTTAAAATATTTTGATGTGTAGAGAAATTAATTTTAATTTAAGGGAGAGTCTAGCGGGTATTAGAACACTATCCTTGGGTTTAAATGTCTACTTTAAATATTACGATCGGAATAATAAATTATTTGTTTTAACTAACCTTCTTTGATTTTTTTCCTCTAGTCTTGGTGATAGGAACACCATCCGGGTTCAGCTCTACGACATACACAGTCTGAGCTAATCCAACAAAAATGTACGGGCTTGCCAACGTCTAAATTGGAAATTATCCGATTACCCCACTTTAAGGAATAAAACTAAGAACATAAGTGAAAGAAGAACAACGACTACCAAACTCCGAACTTATCACACCGACCGCAACCTAAGTTCGACGTTGTTCGGCGAAGGACAACATATGGACTTAGCCGCTCCTATGAGTAGGTATTTGGATCGTTGCGACCAAGAACAACTACTACCAAACTCAAAAGCATCGAGGGATCGTTGCGCTTTCATATCTTCTGAATATTTAACTAACCAAGTATGGGTATTTGGCCGAAGATACATAAAATTATACCAAGCCTCCTTGTAATCATACAAATTATACGTCTAGGGACGATACGATGTTGATAATGGAATGGGGTGTGTACATAATCCACAAACCATTCAAAAGGACTTAATATGCTTTTAATTGTGAATATTGAAAATTGAATACTATCTCAATCATTATTATCTGCTAATTTATGCTCAATCTTTACTGAATCGGTAGTTGTTAATATAAACTGATAATACCTTCGGGTCTTTAGTGGATCTTCGGTTTTCACATAATTTATATTAGTATAACACGGTTTTAGGAGGTCGGGCACACCAATGCATTTATATTCTTTGTCAAGTGACATGATAGGCAGTACCTGCAAAACTATAATAGGAAAATCCTTTGTATGAGTAACTTTTTCCTTATATTTTGTCGGGGTAGTTGGAACCACCGTCTATGAGTATGTTTCTATTGGTATCATTTCATAACTATCTTTTGTTTAAAAAAAATACTTACTGACGAGGGTTTATTTAATGATGAGGGGTTGGATTTTGGCAGGTTTGGAAATTCCACCAGGACTGAGTAGCGATTCTCTAATTTTTTATCGCCCTCTTTGAAGGGTTTTTTCATTTTATCTTTTGGCTTGAAGGGCTTTAGTGGGAGACTCGGGGGCCTTATTCCCGGTACTCATGGTCTCAGTATTTCCCTGTAAAAACTATTTTGTCAAAAAGTCACGGAGAGAATTATTTTCTCCTTTTATATATTTTATTTCAAATCAAAGCTAGATAACAAAGCTTGCCATCTGGCAAATATTTGTTTAGAAACTAGATTTTTAATATCTTTTTTCAAAACTTCTTTTGCTGCTTTGTAGTCGACTCATAATAGAAATTCTTTATTTATTAAATTATCTTGAAATTTGGTAATACATAGTACTATAGCCAAATTTCCTTTTTAATAGTACTACGATTTTTTTGAGTATCATTACAAATTCCTGAAGTGAATCTTACTAATTGTTCAGAGGACCCTATGAATTTTGTTTTGATTAAATATGCCTCCATACCCTATATCTGAGGCATCTGTTTCTACTATCATAAGGGCCTCCGGGTCTGGTATACCTAGACATGGGAGTTTTTGAACTATTAGTTTTATTTTTTGACTGCACTAGTGTGCTCTAATCCCCATGGCTCTGGATTCTTTTTAAGACACTGATAAAGAGACTTACAAATTTGTCTTATATTAGGAATAAAATCAGCAACATAATTGAGACTCCTTAAAAATCTCTTCAGTTGTGTTTTATTTGTTAATTCATCCGAAAATTTTTATTAGAACTCTATGGATCTATAAATGGGTTTATATTTTCCTTGATATATATCATGGACAAGGAATCTAATGGAAGTCTGGAATAATTTAATCCTTTTAGCACTTACTACTAGACCATTTTTCATTAACAACCTTTGAAAAGGTGTGGAGCTATTTAAAGTGTGGATCAATATCTTCGGAATATATTAATATGTCATCTATGTAGACTATAGAAATATGACCATATTGATTAAATATATTATTCATGATATTTTGAAATTCAGACGGAGTATTTGTTTTAGTCCAGAAGGCATTCCATTCCATTCCATTCGTATTGTCCAAAATGGACATTGAAGGTTGTTTTATATTTGTCCTTCTCCGCGATCTATATCTTCCAAAATCCTAATTTCATGTCAAACTTACAATAAAGATTAGCTTTGTAAGTTCTCTTAAGAAGATCATCTTTGTTAGGTATGGCATACCTAATCCATTTTAATACCTTATTAAGAGGTCTATAATTGATAACTAGCCTTGGGGAAACTCTTTTCTTTTTGGCACTATTTTTAACATAAATGGCCGAGCAACTCCAAGGTGACTTGGATGGTCGAATAATATTTTTACCAAGTAAGTCATTAATTTCCTTTTTACAATATTCCATTAAGTCGACATTCATTAGAATGGGTCTAGTCTTTGTTGGGATGATCTTTTCGTCGAATCCCTCAATATAAGGTAATTCGACAACATGTTTTTTCCTTTCCCAAAATGGATTAGGAAAATCTTAACAAACTTCTTGTTCTATATCATCTTGTAAGCTTTTAATTTTAGCTTCTACTTCCGCGGTTTTTAAAGAGGATTGAATTCTTTTTATCTTGATATCTTCTCATAAATAATTAATTGTTGTGAGAGTAGATTTATACTACATATATTTTTATTTTTATACGGTCACTTTCCTTTTTGGATATACTATTTAAATATGGGAAAATAAATGTTTTTCCTAAGATAGTGGTGTGAATTCCGTCTGAGTTAGTCGTATATGGTTTTAGTTGTGTTATAAACGGAGTGCCTAATATTGTTTCTTCATTTGTGTCTTTAGTTATTACAAAATCATTTATGAAACAAATTCCATCGTTACATATATTTCCCTTGTGGAGTTTATAATTTATTTTAAGTCTTTCTCCTATTGGGGGGAATAATCGGTTAGTACTTTTTAAAGAAACTTAGTAGGGATAATTCCTTCAATGATGCAATTTTGATCTGCACCACTATCTAATAAAGCAATTTTTTTGGGTAGAGTAATTTTTATTTATAACTAAAGTAATGGGTATATGATAGCTATGTGCTTTAACTACTGCGATATTATTTACTCCTGATTTTATCATTTTAGTTATTTCTAATGGTTCTAATTCTGATTGTAAACTTGGATTTTTGATTGGTGTTTCTTCAGAAGTGTTAACTTTTTGTTTAATTTTCTAATTTCTTTCTTTACATGTATAAATTATGTTTGAAGATCTTGAATTGTTGTTTCAGAATTTTGTTCTCTATTGGTCATACTAAAAGGTTTAATAATATAATTATTGGTTTGTTGATTGAGAATTATATCCTTGAATGCTCTTAAATATCTTTTTCTTATAGTTTGGATCTTCGATATGTTCAATCATTCAAAGAAAACCTCTTTATTATTACTGCTAATGATATTGATGACTTTGATCTTATTCCTCTAGTCTTATCGATGGGAACACCCTCCGGGTCCGGCTCTACGACACATAGTCTAAGCTAATCCATTTGGAAAGTACGGGATTCCTAATGTCTAAACCAAGAATTATCCGGTTTCCCCACTTTAAGGAATAAAACTAAGAACATAAGTGGAAGAAGAGAAACAACTACAAAACTACGAACTTATCATATCGACCACAACCTAAGTTTTGACGTTGTCCACACAAGGAAAACATAGGGACTTAGCATCTTAAACATTAAAACATGAAAACAAATAAACAATATAGTATAGAAAATATAATTACAAATTACTTTTATTGATTAGGGAAAGAGAGCACTATAACTTAAGGCAGAGTGAAGTGACACTCGGCGAGTCACTGAGTGGTCTTGGCGATCTCCTAGCTCGCCTATCTGCATTTGTTCAGCTTATTTTGTTCATTTTTGCCGGTTAGTGTCCTTGGTTTGCTCCTTAATTCACATACCTGAATATAAAGGCTTTAACATCAGTTTGTAACATAAATTAGGCATTTGAGGACACTAAGTCTATCAAAATAAAGCCCAAAATAAGTCTAAATAAGGACTCATCAAACACACAAACAAACTTCATATTGAAGCACGCCATCTTCCCCTTGGGAGGAAGCCTCTATGAACTTTTAAACCACTGCTTCTTTTAACACAACAAAGTTCACCTCAAGACCTTGTTTGGATTTCACATCTGCCATAAAATAAAATTTAATACCATTGTAAACCATGACACCACCTTTGGTAGAGTCAACTAACCAAACATCCAATCGAGACTATCTAAGAGCATCTCTAACTAACTCCTTATCATCCTCAACATGAGAAATACTACCAAATGATAACCGACTAGGACATCTGCCAGCACATTTTCTTTGTCAAGGCTGATAGATAACACTCATATCATAATCTCTTAATAACTCAAGCCATCTCCTTTGGCGAAGATTTTGGTCTTTCTTTGAAACATATATTTCAAACTCTTGTGGTTGGTAAAAAGACATCCACATGAACAACATATAAGTAATGCCTAATTCAAAGTCTTGGGTATGATAATTTTTCTTATGAATCTGAAGTTTCCTTGAGGCATAGGCAATGAATTTCCCATTTTGATTAAGGAAACACCCTAACCCAATTCTCGAGGCATCACAATAAACCACAAAACCATCATTTAAATCCAATAAGGTCAACACCAAATTAGAAGTACATCTACCTTTCAATTCTTGGAAACTCTTTTCATGTGCTTCAAGCCATATGAACTTAACCTTCTTTTGGGTTAATGCCATCATTAGAGAGGAAATCGATGAAAAGCCTTTAACAAACTTTCTATAATAACTTGCTAATTTAAAGAAACTTCTAATATTCGAAGGGTATAGATGTCTAAGAAAACTCTTTACCACATCCATGTTCTTAGGATCTATCTCAATACCATTTCCAAAAAAATATGACAAGAAAAACCACAGACCTTAACCAAAACTCACATTTGCGAAAATTTGTGAAATGTTTTTTGTCCTTGAGAATTTGCAACACAATCCTCAAATAATCAGTATGATGACCTGACTCCTCGAAGGGATAAATATGTAATCAATGAACACAATCACAGAAACATCAAGGTATTGTCTAAACACCATATTAATCGAATCCATAAATGCGGTTTGAGAATTAGTCAAACCAAACAACATTACCGAAAAATAATAATGACCATTTCAAGATTTAAAATCCATCTTCAGAATGACATCCTCCTTCACCCTCAATTGGTGATAACCCGACAAGGGTGCAATCTGAGAAAAGTTACTTGCCCTAGAAGTTGATCAAACAAATCCTCTATCTTTTAAAGAGGGTATTTGTTCTTAACTATAACCTTTTTCAATTGCCAGTAGTCAATACACATACGAAGTGAACTGTCTTTCTTTCTAACAAACAAAACTGGGGCACCCCATTGAGAGATACTTGCCAGATGAAATTCTTATCCAACAAATCTTGCAATTGCTCCTTAAATTCCTAAAAGTTTTGTCGAAGACGTACGATAATGAGGAATGGATATATCTTGAGTATCGCGTACAAGGTCAATACCGAAGTCTAATTCCCTTTTTGGAGGTACACAAGGTAAATCATTGGGAAACACTTCCAGAAACTGGTGAACAACAAGGACACAATCACGAGTAAGGGCTTTTGAATACATAGACCTTACGCAAATGATAATTTATATCCAACCCTTATGAATCATCTTTCTAAAATAAAGATAAGAAACAAATTGACCCTTAGGCATAGAATCTCCCCCATCCCACTCTAGCATGGGTTCATTTGGAAACTGCAACTTGATGACTCGGGTTGTACAATATATAGAACCATAACATGACTGCAACCAATTCATACAAAGGATAATATCAAAATCTACCATATCATGCCTACAATATCAACATGACTAACTCTATGGGACAACGAGACGAGACACTTTCTATAGACCCTTTTAGCCACAATAGAATCACTAATTGAAGTAGAGAGAGAAAAATGATCTAACAACACATCGAAAAGAATATCAAACCTCACAGCCACATATGGCGTTACAAAAGACAAGGTAGCACCAGGGTCAAGTAAAGCATAAAAAACAAGTCAGAAGACTTTCAACATACTAAAAATAACATCGGGGGAACAGTCTTTCTCATGACGAGTCTGAAAATCTAGAATTGGTTCTAATTAGAAACACTTGAACCCGAACAACTAGGCAAAGCTTGCTTGCCTTCTCATCCCATAGTCTTAAGTGGTGGACAATCCCTTATTTTGTAACTAGTTTTACCACAACCACAACAACTATGTGTGTCATTGAAGTACTTACCCTCGTGCTTCTTTCCACACCTAGCATAAGTAGATGTAGACAATGAAGATCTACCACCATTGTATCCTTGAGGATTATGGTTACAGACCATATATTTGTTGAACTTAGATGGACGATTAGAGAAACCTTGACCAGAATTTTTTTTTCTGAACTTAGAACGGCCATGTACATGGACCTTGAATGTGAGATACTAACATCACTAGTTTTGGCCCTCTTTGCCTCCCTAGATCTTTCCTTAAGTTTATCCTTTTCTATTTGTTAAGCATGAACCAAAATACATGAAATTTTCATATCATTCATAATCATGGCAGTACGACATTCTGTAACCATCATTTTGGGTTCCCTAGAAACAAACTAACTCAATCTTGCCCTAGGATCGAAAATCATAGTAGGAGAATATCGAAACAAGTGACTGAACTTCAAATAATTTTCCTGCACAATCATTTCATTGATGAAGGTTGATGAATTCAAGTATGCTTGTCTCCATAATATCAACGGGAAAGAACTTATCAAGGAATGAAACTTCGAACTTTTCCCAATCAAGAGGACACACATCTTCCACCCTCTCTTATTTCTATTATCTAGGTCATATTGAGAAACACTCTTAAGTTGATTAGCATCAAACTTTGCCTTTTCCAGAGGCATCACTCCTGTCATCATCAAGACTATGTATACCTCAGCAGTGAACTCTTGAGGATTTTCCACAACTTTTGTAACACCCCGCTCCCGAAAGAGGGTAAAAATCAAATTTTAGAAAGTTGCAGGTGTCGAACCATGAAGGACACCCATAGATCTTGGATGGGACCATGGACCATAGGTGTTGTTCGTGAATGACACGAAAAAAGGGTTCAAAATGGGAGGAACCACATGCTAAACAAACGGATCATTAGTGGTACCACGGTCCGTGCTCCAAATACCCCAAAGTGAGTTCCTCACCACAATCGACGATTGTGTGACTGACCGTTGGTTATTCCACGGTCCGTCAATGGGTATCCATAGGTCATGGTTTGCAGTTATTTCTAAGGGTAGTTCAGTAATTTTCTAATTAATTAACTCTTATACTATATAGGTTTAACATTCACTAAGACCCCTATAGAAGTGTATTCAACCCCTTAATTTTCCTATTCACTTCATTCTCTCCAAATTCACCAAAATGAAGAACTCTCCAATATTTCTCTCTAGAAAATCTTGAATAAGAAGGATTCAACCTAGGGTTTCAAGTCAAGTCTCAATTCCACCATTGAACATAAGAATTTTGCTTTACGGTATGATAGTTTCATATTGATTTCTTTCATTCATTGCGTTCCCAAATTCTTGTATTTTCAAAGTTTAAAATCCCCAATTGAGTTAGGGCTTTCTTAATTTGTCATGAGTTTTCTTAATTATTGATTTAAATAATTTAATTATGATCTCTTATGCATGAATTGATGAAATACTAAGATTTTATGATGATTTCCCCATAAACCCCATGTTTTCAAGTTATAATCTTATAATGTGGATTATGATTATGAAGGAAGAGTTATATGAAATTAAGTATGTATTGATAGATTTACATGTTATTATGATGAAACCCCTAGCTAACCCCTGTTTTGTAAATGTTGATGATTGAAAGTGGGTTTTGAACCTTGAAAAGTAAATTATGGAATTACACAGTTTCTTAGGAAATCTATGCAAATGTTCTAATGATGATTTGAGAGTAAAGTATCAAAATAACGTTGTTATTGCGTTTTTAAAAGGATCTTCTCATAAACACATAAAAGCATGATGTGAAAGGTTTTCTCCCATAATAAGAGTTCTAAAGGTTGAACGGTCTTATCACCTAATTGAATCAAAGATAAGAGTTATACTAATAAAACCTAGCTTGGATTGGTTATGAATGACATCTTTCCATGGATGAACAATTAGCCTGGATTGACAATATGATGTGCCTTTCTTTGGGATCTATGCTATGCACAGAGAAGATATTGAGATGGAAGCTCTACCGTTAGTAGAGGTCGGGTTTCTAGTAGAAATCTCCTTATCCATTAAGATGATTGTCTAGATAGACATTAGATAGTGGGTCCACTTTAACTCAGATTAATATGGTCCTTACATTTGAAGTAGGACAACCCTTTTCAGTGTGGGAGACACCGGGGGATTGATGTACCGTGGTTTTACGGTACTTTAATGGTTTTTCCTTAAGTTTAGTGTGTGTCCAAAGCCTTTTTATATTGATTTTTGATGTAGGTTTCTCTTTATTTGCAGGAAATCTATCCAAAGGAGAACGCGGAGGTTTTGAGCAGGAATTGCAGAAGTGACACCTACAGAGCTCACGACGGTCCGTCGCGACTATGACGGTCCGTAGGTGGCACCGTAGTGAGAAGAGAGTAGCTGCTGAAGGAAGATGGGGAAGTCTGACTAAGTGTGGGACTACGGAAGCCTCATGATGGACCATCATAGCCACGACGGTCTGTCCTGCTTGTTCGTCGTGATTGTCAGAGAGTAGTCCCAGTACCCAATTCCAAGAAGTTTCTAAGTATTGTGGAACGAAACTCCTCGATGGACCGTCGTGCTTGAAACGGTCCGTCAGACCTGTCCGTCGAGGGTAACAGAGTTGATGATGGAAGCAGCAGAGATTAGAGTCCAAGTATGGAGCGACGGAGGCCACGACGGTCCGTCACATGGGTCGTCGACTCAGACGCGTTTTGGATAGATTTTCCTTAATTAGATTCCTTCTTTTATTAGGTTTTATTTTATTATAAATAGTCCGAAAAACCTCGTTTTTGGGGTTAGACTTTTGGATATTTTTTTAGTTCTCTTGTTTAAGTATTGAACTATTGATTTTGGTAATTGATCATACTTTTTCGGAATCGATTGTTAGTGTTTTGTGAATTATTCAAGTGAATTTCTGGATTTTCTTCCTTCTCATTAAAGTAAGTGCATGAATTCTTATATTATTAATATGAATTGTGTGATTATGACCATGGGTAACTAAACTCCATAACTAGGGTTGTGGGAACCATGGGTAAATAACAAGGTAAAATCTAGCGAAAATAACAATTGTAGAATAGTGTCTTGCATGTATTGATAATTCTTTCGTTTAGATGTCTTTTTAACGGATGACCAACGTTAGAACTCGCCTTAATGCTACTTGCCGACCAAGGAGGTAGATAATAGGAAAAGAATTATCAATGTAGATTTAGTGTTTACTATCTAATAGGCTAGTGTCGGTTGGTACGAAGTAACAACTTAGTCAAATATCGATTATGATGCTTAATATGAGGTAAAGATAAGGTTTAGTAAAGCAACACATGTAGCCGGACCAAGGTGTGGAGTGAAATTCTCTAGATGCCGGACCAAGGATTTAGAGATACGAACTTATCACTTTACATGCAAGATATTAGGAAAGAATTGTTATAGCTAGAATTACCGAGTTAGGAGCTTGTGGGGAACACTTAAGCCCTAGTTACTCTCATCACTTGATTAAACTCCAACACTTGAACCTGCTAGTTGATTACTTTAATTTAGTTAATTACATTTATTAATCAAAATCCCCCTTTAGTTATTTGTTTTTGTTTTGGAGAATAATTGACTAAATAGAAGTAATAATAGAATAACGTTAAGTCTAAACTATTTTCCTCGTGGGATCGACCCCAACCTCATTAGTTGGGGTCTTTACTTGATACGACCGCTTTACTTCTTATTTGAGAAGTATGTTTGAGTGTATCAAATTTTGGCGCCGCTGCCGGGGAAAGTGACTTTTAGATTAACTTAAAACTTATTACTAAAGTTTAGTCAATATTTTCCTAATTTTACTTTTTCTGTTGTTTTTGTCTCTTGCAGGTCTAACATTCGCATATGCCAATTACGCGGAGTAGAAGAGAACCCTTGTTTCCATACGACCACGAATTAGAGCGTACACTACGCAATATGAATCGAAACTTTGGTATTAACGACGATGATCCCAACCAGGACATTCCAGCTCCAGTTGATGCTCATGGTCGGTTATTACCTAAATATCGTGGTGAAGATGAACAAAGGGGACAACACCCCGCCCCACACCCTCAAGAGTACTATAGGGGTTATGATAACATTGCAGACTCTGATGGGCCACTTGTTCTGCCCTCTCTACCACACGGCCACACTTTTGTGGTAATCAGTAGTCTCATGCAAATTCTCACTGCTAGAGGTTTGTTCTCAGGGATACCTTCTGAGGATCCACATGCCCACATCGCTAAGGTAAGGGCAGTGTGCAAAAGTTGTGTAGGGAGGCCCAATTTGAATATGGATGTAATAGGGCTAAGAGTATTTCCTGTTTCACTGACGGGAGAGGCTGCTATCTAGTTTACTGAGCTCCCTTATAACTCAATCTTCATTTAGAATCAACTGAGGGATGCTTTCTTAGCACGTTACTACCCGGTCTCTAAGAAACTAAACCACAAAGACAGAGTGAACAACTTTTTGGCACTACCAGGAGAGTCAGTTAGCAGTTTTTGGGATAGGTTCACTTCATTCTTGAGAAGTGTCCCCAACCACCGCATTGATGATGAGTCACTGAAAGAATACTTCTATCGGGGACAGGATGATAATAATAAAGCGGTGTTGGATACGATAGCGGGTGGTTCTTAAGGGGAGTGTCCTTATGCCGAGATTGCTAAAACGTTAGAGAAAATCTCTCAGAATAATAAAGCTTGGAGTACTAGGAAGTCAGATACTGTAAGAAACACCTTCGCAGTGCAATCCGCACACAACCCAGCCACAGACGAGATTCGTGAAGAGATGGCTCAGATGAGAACTGAGCTTGGGTTGGTATTAAAACATGTCACAGGGGTGCAGAAATGGTAAATGCAGTGAACTACTTGTCTAAACAACCACCGCCAAATCATGAATATTATTGTGAGGAGGATTCCTATGCGGTGAATGAGCATACGGGGGGTTTCCGACCGAACGCCCAAGGCTCCAATCAGGAGAATTGGCGCCAAGGTCAAGGAAACCAAGGTCGGAACTATGGGAATTATAACCGCGAGGGTCATTATGTCCGAGATGAGAATTACAACTGTGACAACAACTTCAAACGGGGTAACTATGGTAACAGAAATGATAGGAGTGGTCCCTATGTTCCTCCTCAAAATCGTGAAGTTTCTCCTAGGGATGGTGGAGGTAGTATGGCGCGAGTTAAGGATATGTTGCACAAAATGATGAAGAGGTTCGATGCTAGTGATGAACACACTAAAGAGTTAAGAAGTGACTTAGCGAGTATTGGGTAGAAAGTTGATACACATGCAATCTCGATTAAGCAGCTTGAGTTGCAAATGACCCAATTATCTGCAACAGTGAACACACGGCAATCGGGCACTCTCCCTAGCAACACTGTCCAAAATATGAAAAATGATGAACACTCTATGGCAATCACTACTCGGGGTGGTAAGCAGACCATTGACCCACCTATGCCGTTTGATGTAGAAAAGGTGATAAGAGATGATGATAAGGTGTTGGAGGTTAGTGGTGAGTTAGAAGACAACACGGGTAAAGATGTTGAAGTACCCAAAAAGGTGACTCCCATGCCTAGACCACCACCTCCCTTCCCACAAAGACTAGTAAAAAAGACCGAGGATGGTAAATACCGGCGTTTTATAATGATGTTGAAACAACTTTCCATCAATGTCCCTTTGGTAGAAGCTCTAGAACAAATGCCCGGTTATGCCAAGTTCATGAAAGATCTGGTTACGAAGAAAAGATCGGTCACTTTTGAGGATGATGATAGAATGCATCATTGTAGCGCTATTGCTATAAGATCTCTAGTGCAAAAGAAAGAAGATCCAGGTGCTTTCACTATTCCTAGTACAATCGGGTTATTACATTTTGCAAAAGCATTATGTCATCTTGGGGCAAGCATAAATCTCATGCCCCTCTCGATTTATAAGAAGTTGGGTTTGGGTGACGCAAAGCCCACTGCGATGCGGATACTGATGGCCGATCGAACAGTAAGAAGGCCGATTGGGATACTCCATGATGTGCTAGTAAAAGTAGAGTCATTCATATTTCCGGCCGATTTTGTTATTCTTGATTGTGAGGTCGATTTTGAGGTGCCTATTATTCTTGGTAGGCCATTCCTTGCTACGGGTAGAGTCTTGGTTGATATGGAAAAAGGGCAGATGAAATTTTTGTTGAACAATGAAGAAGTGACCTTCAACATTTGTAGGTCCATGAGGCAGAGTGGTGAGATCCAATCGGTGTATGCCATATCCTACAAAGTTGACAAGTCATCTGAGGTACAAATTGAAGAACGTCTGGGTGTTGAAGCACTAGCGGCAGTGATCACTAATTTTGATAGTGATTGCATTGAAGAGTATGGGTCATTGGTCGCTGATGTGAGGCTAAACTACACATTTTTATCATTATTTACGTCATATTTATTGTTTATATTTATCCGTTTTGAGCATAAATTTTATGGATTGCGCTAAATTGTGTATTTTATTTGTAGAATTAAATTGATGGAAAAATAAAGAAGTTTGGAGCTAAAACGAATTAAAGATGGAAGGTTAAAGAAGGAAATCAAGAAGGCATCTTAATGGATTAAAGCTAATAAAATAATATATTGATACATAAAGATGCATTGCTGCAATTGCAATTTGCAAAAACATTGAACCAGCCACGTGGCAGTCTCCCACGCTTCACGCTGCACTACTACACGCGGAAAAAGAAAAAAAGAAAAAAAAAAGCACGCCAATTCTTTTGGGTTTTGGATTCCTAATTTGTTTGAACTTAATTATATTATTTATGTTTTTATATATCTATAAATAAGGCATGAAAGATTATTATTTGGGAGGAAGCCAAGAAACAAGATACAAGACATAATATAAATTTTTTCTAGCTTTGAAGCTTTGTAAGAGCCGCCGTGGAGACCGGAGAATTGTGGTTTATTCTTTCTACTCCTTTATTATTTATTTGTATTCGTGATTAATAAAAATATAATTTAGCTATTGTTCTTAACTTTTTATTATTAACACAAATAAATTTATGTTGATAAATTTTGATTGTGTTTTTGCGATAATGAGTAGCTAAGCTTCACAACTAGGTTTGTGGGAACCACGAGCGATTAACAAAGTATGAATAGTAATTAAGAAATTCTCAAATAGGTTATTGCATGTATTGATAATTCTTTTGTTTAGAAGTCTTTTTAACAATGGCCAACGTTAGAACTCGCCTTATTGCTACTTGCCGGACCAAGGAGGTAGATAATAAGAAAAGAATTATCAAAGTAGATTTAGTATACACTATCTAATAGGCTAGTGTCAATTGGTGCGAAGTAACAACTAAGCCAAACATCGATTATGATGCTTAATATGAGGTAAAGGTAAGGTTTAGTAAAACACACACACGTAGCCGGACCAAGGTGCGGAGTGAAATTCTCTAGATGCTGGACCAAGGATTTAGAGATACATAACTTATCACTTTGCATGCATAACACTAGAGAAGAATTGCTATTACTAGGATTACCACGTTATGAGCTTATGGGAAACACATTCCTAGTTATTTTTATTAATTTGGATATAAATAAATACTTAGTTCAAAGCTATTTTTATTTCTTTTATTTTTATTTCAATTTAAAATCCCCCATTTTTATATAACGACTATCAAGTTAAATATTTTCTATTGATAATACTCTTCCATATTCTATGTAGGATCGACCCCGACTCATAGTTGGGTAAATATATTGCATACGATCGTTTATATTTCTTTTCAAGAAGTATATTTGAACGTTATCAAATAATGGCGCCGCTGCCGGGGAATATGGCTTAGAAATTGTCTTTAATATTTATTTTAACTTATAATTTTTTTTATTTTTCATTTTTTTACTTAGGATTAGTTTTAAATTTTTTATTATTATTATCATCGAGTCATCTGAACCTATAGAAGAGTGCATGGAGGAGAAAAAATGTGTCTATATTCTTGAATTTATTTTTCCAACATCAAAAAATTACAGTCCTCACTTAGGATCCAAGAAGTGCATAATGCGATATCTGTTATTTCCGACCTTTCTTTTTGTACCACCACCCCTTCAGCGTAATAGAAAAATTGATTCAAAATTGGGGGTGCAATTCATATCTTCAAAGTGGAAGAAAAAAATAGTAAAATTGATAGTGTCGTATTAGTAGTGTAACTTCTTTTTATTTTATTTTATTATTATTTTTTATTTTATTTTATTAGTATCACATTTTTTATCTTGTTTTTGCAGATTAGGGAAAGTCTGAGTACCCAATCAAAAAAAGAAAAGAAAAAAAAGGAGCATGTTTGAGCTTAAGTGTGGGGTGACGACCCTTGATATAAATTTAGAGAACGTGCTACTAGCTAGGCTTAAAGACTCAGGGAGTTTTCCTAACCCTTGTTTTATATTTTATGCTTTGGGGATATAGCATCTTTTTTAGTGTGCGGTGGAGGAGTGAATTCCTAGTTTTTACTGTTTTATTGAGTTTTTTTGGGATGGGTTCCTTGGCTTTTGTTTTTTGTTCTTTTCCTAAGGATAGTCCCTTTTGAACGGAGTGTCTTTTATTTATTTATTTTAAGAATAATTTTTTTTATTATTATTTTTGGAAAGAAAAAAAAAACCTTTTAAGTTATATGATACTTACTATTTAGGCCTAATTTTAAGTAGTACTTTCTTGTGAATGCCTGATTACTAGTGAAATTGCAAACATTTTGACATCTAGGTTCATGATTGTGACTTTGTATATAGCTTATTTATTTTGTAGTTTGTTATGATCCTGACTCTGTTAGAAGTAGAATAGATCCATCTTGTTTGATACTTGTGCCATGTGTGGTGAGATTTTGTTTATTCCATGTTTTGCATATTAGTCTAGAACTTGCCCTGCATGTTATTGAAGCGAAATAAAAAAAAGTGTTGCCTTGTGTAGGAGATGATAATAGGCTTTCTTTGATTTGTCTTATAAATTTTAGCCTTTTCATATATTTTACCACTAGCTAGCCCTTTTGAGTTTCTAGCCTTTTGTTGGTACCCATATTTTTCCCTTGACTATTTTGCTGAATTCCTAGTTTTTGCACCTTGCTTCCTTGAGCATCATAGCATAGGCTTATTTTAATTATCAATTCTGAGAAAAAGGGATAAATGAGTGAAAAGGTAATCAATGATAACTACAAAGTTCTTAATAGCCCTCTTTGAAAGAATATGAAAAAAATAATATATAATTGGAATGTGACATAAAAAAATAAAACAAAAGAAACTACCTTGATGATGGCCCTGGTCCTTCCAAGGACATCGTGCACCTTAACTTATGTAAAATACGCAAGTCGAGGGTGGATATTATGAAGGGAAAAAAATAATAAAAAAGAGGTAATGACTTAAACATTCTTGTGATGATGAGAATTACAAGTGAAATAATTGTTGAAGAGAGGGCTGAAAATAAAGAGAAGAAAATATAGGTGATGAAGTCTAAAAATTGCAAAGTGCTTAAGGAAGTGGAAGTCACTATTATATATATTTTTTCTACCTGTCCTTTAGCCTACATTACAACCCGTTACAGTCTAATTTGATTCTATTCAAGCATGCTTAATAAGTAGAGATGTACATAATGTGCAAGCATATGATTCTTTGTGCATACATGTGAATTTTATTTGTGAGTGTGAGAGTTGTTCTTCAGATGAAGTCCTTAATTTATATTCAATCTTTTGAATTGACTGTGTGGACTATTTTGTTTTGTGAGGGCACTTGTTTCATGATAGATAGGTGATGTTATGAACTTTCTTTGATGAGAGTAGGTGAGCAAGCATAAATTTGATGAGTTCAAAGTCCGTCCTTGAAGTTAGGAGGTTAGAGGTTTGTTGTTTACTTGGATGTCTTGCATAATGATTGAGAAGTCTACTTTATATTTTAAAATGGATATATGACTTAATTGTTTGTGTCAATAAGAGTTATGACATTGCTAGAATATTTTCTTTTTTATATGAGCTTTAATGTTTGCTCGTGGACGAACAAAAGTTTAAGTGTGGGGTGTTGATGTGAGGCTAAACTACACATTTTTTATCACTATTTCCGTCACATTTATTATTTATATTTATCCGTTTTGAGCATAAGATTTATGGATTGTGCTAAATTGTGTATTTGATTTGTAGAATTAAACTGATGGAAAAATGAAGAAGTTTGAAGGTAAAACGAATTAAAGATGGAAGGTTAAAGAAGGAAATCAAGCAGGCAACTTAATAGATTAAAGCTAATAAAATAATATATTTATACATAAAGATGCATTGCTGCAATTATAATTTGCAAAAACATTGAAGCAGCCACGTGGCAGTCTCCCACGCTTCACGCTGCACTACTACACGGGGAAAAAGAAAAAAGGAAAAAAAAAGCACGCCAATTCTTTTGGGTTTTGGATTCCTAATTTGTTTGGACTTAATTATTTTATTTAGGGTTTTCTACATCTATAAACAAGGCATGTAAAATTATTATTTGGGAGGAAGCCAAGAAACAAGATACAAGACATAATATAAATTTTTTCTAGCTTTGGAGCTTTGTAAGAGCCGCCGTGGAGGCCGGAGAATTGTGGTTTATTCTTTCTTCTCCTTTATTATTTATTTGTATTCGTGATTAATAAAAATATAATTTAGCTATTGTTCTTAACTTTTAATAAGTAACACAAACAAATTTATTTTGATAAATTTTGATTGTGTTTTTGCGATAATGAGTAGCTAAGCTTCACAACTAGGTTTGTGGAACCATGAGCGATTAACAAAGTATGAATAGTAATTAAGCAATTCTCAAATAGGTTATTGCATGTATTGATAATTCTTTCGTTTAGAAGTCTTTTTAACGGTGGCCAACGTTAGAACTCGCCTTATTGCTACTTGTCGGACCAAGGAGGTAGATAATAAGAAAAGAATTATCAACGTAGATTTACTATAACTATCTAATAGGCTAGTGTCGATTGGTGCAAAGTAACAACTAAGCCAAACATCGATTATGATGCTTAATATGAGGTAAATGTAAGGTTTAGTAAAGCACACACACGTAGCCGGACCAAGGTGCGGAGTGAAATTCTCTAGATGCCGGACCAAGGATTTAGAGATACATAACTTATCACTTTGCATGCATAACACTAGAGAAGAATTGCTATTACTAGGATTACGACTTTATGAGCTTATGGGAAACACATTCCCAGTTATTTTTATTAATTTGAATATAAATAAATACTTAGTTCAAAGCTATTTTTATTTCTTTTATTTTTATTTTAATTTAAAATCCCCCATTTTTATATAACGACTATCAAGTTAAATATTTTCTATTGATAATATTCTTCCATATTCTCTGTGGGATCGATCCCGACTCATAGTTGGTTAAATATATTGCATACGATTGTTTATATTTCTTTTCAAGAAGTATATTTGAACGTTATCAAATAACGCGGCACTTGATCGAGGTGATGTCCGGTTTAAACCGAAGAAATATGAGTTAGACATGAAAAATCGCGAGTCTCCACCCGCGAAACCATCTATAGAGGAGGCTCCAAAGTTAGAACTAAAAGCTCAGCCACCTCATCTAAGGTATGAATTCTTAGGAAATGGTGATACTTTGCCGGTAATCATTGCATCAGATCTGAATGTACAACAAGTTGATAGTTTGGTGAAAGTGTTAAAAAGGTTCAAAAGGGCTATTGGGTGGACTATGGCGGATATTATTGGGATCCCTCCCGGTATTTGTTCTCATAAAATCCAACGCATGCCCGATCATAAGTCAAGTATTGAGCATCAGAGACGCTTAAATCCACCTATGCAAGAGGTAGTGAAAAGGAAATTATTAAGTGGTTGGATGCTTGAGTAATATATCCTATCGCTGATAGTAGTTGGGTATGCCCTGTTCAGTGCATACTCAAGAAAGGGGGAATGACTGTGGTCCCCAATGAAAAAAATGAACTTGTTCCAATGAGACCGTTGACTGGATGGAGAGTGTGTATGGACTATCGGAAATTAAATGCATGGACCGAAAAAGACTATTTTTCTATGCCCTTCATGGATCAGATGTTGGATAGACTTGCCGGAAAAGGGTGGTACTATTTTATTGATGGTTATTCGGGGTATAATAAGATTTCTATTACACCAGAAGATCAAGAGAAAACCACCTTTACTTGTCCATATGGGCCTTTGCGTTCAAGAGAATGTCGTTTGGGTTGTGCAATGCACCTGCCATATTTCAGAGATGTATGATGTCGATATTGTCCGATATGGTGGAGGATACTATTGAGGTGTTCATAGATGATTTTTCTGTGGTTGGTTACTCATTCGAGCGGTGTTTGAGTCATTTATCTGAGGTTCTTAAGAGGTGTGAAGACTGCAATTTAGTAATAAATTGGGAAAAATGCCACTTCATGGTGAAAACTGGTATTGTATTGGATCATCGCATTTCAGAGAAGGGTATAGAGGTTGATCGAGCTAAGTCGAGGTAATAGAGAGACTTCCCCCACCTATCTCTGTAAAAGGTGTGAGAAGCTTTCTTGGGCATGCAGGTTTTTACCGGAGGTTCATCAAGGATTTTTCAAAAATTGCGCATCCATTGTGCAAATTGATGGAGAAAGAGTGTAAATTTTATTTTGATGAATCCTGTCTTAAGGCATTCGGCGAGTTAAAAGAAAAGTTGGTGTCTGCACCTATCATTATTTCTCCGGATTGGAGCAGTCTATTTGAGGTGATGTGCGATGCTAGTGGGGTTGCTCTTGATGTGGTATTGGACAAAGAAGGAACAAAATCCTTCATCACATTTACTATGCTAGTAAAGCCCTCAATGAAGCCCAAAAGAACTACACAGTGACTGAGCAAGAGCTCCTTGCAGTAGTCTTTGCTTTTGAGAAATTTTGCTCCTATTTGCTAGGCACTAGAGTTATAGTGCATACTGATCATTCTTCTTTGAGATTTTTGATGGCAAAGAAGGATGCAAAACCGAGGTTGATTCGTTGGGTATTACTATTGCAAGAATTTAACTTTGAGGTAAGAGATAGAAAAGGGACCGAGAATCAAGTTGCTGATCACTTATTCCGATTAGAAGATGAAGCAATGAGAGAGTTGGGGGATAAGATTCATATTGATGATATTTTCCCTGATGAGCATGTATTGGCTGTCTCTCAAGACTTGATTCCATGGTTCGCAGATTTTTCGAATTATCTGGCTAGCGATATTATTCCACCGGACTTGTCCTTTCATCAAAGGAAAAAGTTCATGTACGATGTGAAGAAGTTCTTTTGGTATGAACCATACTTATATAGGAGTTGTGCCGATGGGCTTATTCGGCGTTGTGTGCCAGAAGTTGAGATGTTGAGTGTTTTGGAGGCATGCCACTCTTCACCCGAAGGTGGACATCATAGTGGTATCTGGACCGCTCATAAGATCTTACAATGTGGCTACTATTGGCCAACTATTCATCAAGATGCTCATGAGTTCTCCAAAGCATGTGATAGATGCCAAAGAGATGGCGGCATTTCAAGAAAGCAAGAGCTCCCTTTAAATCCCATTATTGTGATTGAGTTATTTGATGTTTGGGGTATTGACTTTATGGGCCCTTTTGTGAGTTCTCATGGGAGGAAGTACATTCTAGTAGCGGTTGATTATGTGTCTAAATGGGTGAAAGCTATCGCACTCGCAAATAATGAAGGAAAGAGTGTCACCGCGTTCTTGAAAAAGAATATATTTTCTCGATTTTGTACCCCAAGGGCGATTATTAGTGATGGGGGATCCCACTTTTGCAACAAATTGTTTAAGGTATTATTGGAGAAATATGGGGTTCGCCATAGTGTGGCCACTCCTTACCATCCTCAAACTAGTGGGCAAGTTGAGGTGTCAAATAGGGAGATCAAGCAGATTTTGTCGAAAATGGTGAACGCTAGTAGAACGGATTGGTCGAGGAGGCTTGATGATGCTCTTTGGGCCTACCGGACAGCATATAAGACTCCCATAGGTATGTCCCCATACCAACTTGTATATGGGAAGGCTTGTCACCTACCGGTTGAATTAGAGCATAAAGCCATGTGGGTAATGAAGAATTGAAAATGGATTGGAATGAAGCTGCAGAACAGAGGTTAAATAGGTTGAATAAACTCGATGAATTTCGCCTAAAATCTTATGAAAGTTCAGCCCTCTACAAAGAAAAGATGAAGAAGTACCATGACCAAAAGATTGAGAAACGCGATTTTATGGTTGGGGATTTGGTGCTTTTATTCAATTCTAGGTTGCGCTTGTTTGCGGGCAAACTCAAGTCCAAATGGACTGGCCCTTACTTGATCACCCAACTATTCCATCACGGAGAGGTTGAGTTGGAAAACAAGGAGGGTGTGCGATTTAAGGTGAACGGACAACGAATCAAAATCTATCTGGGGCATGCTGAATCGGCGAATGAAGTGATCGAGGCATACCATCTTGATGAAGTATGAGTAATCGTGTGTCCTCTGTCGTGCCGCGATGTTAAATCAAACGCTGGTTGGGAGGAAACCCAATATGTATCCTCTAAGCCAACTATAGTTTTTTTTTTATAACTTTCTAGTAATAGTCGCATTTGTTTTTGTTTTGTTTTTCGTTTTGTTAGAAGTGTTGGCTAGAGAGTAGTTTAGGGTCCGTGTCCACTAAGTGTCCAGTCAAATACATAAAGAATAGCTTAATGGGTGTTAAATTTGCAGGTAGCACATCACCACAAAAATCTGCAGAAAATTGGTCTGAAACACTCATTGACGGATCCATCGACGGACCGTCACGCCTGCAACGGACCATCGCAGGAATCCGTCGTGCCAGGTAAGTTTGTCTATTTTCTTTTAAATTAGGGCACCCATGAAGGAACCCACGACGGACCGTCACACATGTGATGGACCGTCGACGGGGACTCGTCGCATAAATACCCATAAACCCGACCCGACCCGACCGGCGAATATTAAAAGTTTTTAAACATTTTAACTTCCCACCTCTTCATTTCAACCGTTTCTTTCCCTCATTTCTCCCATTTCTCTCTTTTCAACTCCCTACCACTCTCATTCTCTTTCCAAACTCCTGATTCACCATCCCTTCCCAAATTCCCCTAATCTTTCCTCTCCCAATCTCCCTGCTTCTTCAAAGTATATGTTGGTCGGAGTCTATTGTTCTTCTGCTGATCTTCATAGTTGTGTGCCTCACCCAATTTTCATCTTCTCCAAGTCTTAGGTATGTGTTACTGATCTCTAACCCATTTACATTTCATTATTGTTTTCACATACTACAGGTTTGTTTCTGAATGTTGGGTCTTTGAATTTTGACCCCTATTGCTTGCTTAAGAAGTCACCCCGTTCATCCTACATGCCTTAGATAGTAAAATTGTTGTAGGTGGTGTGTTAACTACATCAAAAAAAAAAAAAGGGTAGGGGGGAATATGTTTCTGAAACTTGTTCTGACCTAGGTTGATAGTCCTCCAAATTGGCATGTTAAAACTCGAGAAATTAGTGCCTTAGAATTGCTAGTTTGCTGGGTATTTGGGTTAGAAAGTGTGGGTTGATATGTAGTGGTTTCAATTGAAATTTTAGGGGACGATTGAGGCATCCTCAGTTCTGTTACTGAAGGACAGAACGAGACAACGTCGACGGGCTGTCGTGCCCACGACGGACCATCATGGTATCCGTCCCACCAATCCCCCAGTTATTTTCTCCAAGTGTCCACTGACGGACCTCTACCATGGACCGTCATACCCTCGACGGTCCGTCCTACACAACCGTCATGGTTGTCAGAGACCCCACTCCTAAAGGTCTAAATTTTTTATCTAAGTGTCCAATGACGGACATTTACGATGCACCGTCATACCCTCGACGGTCCGTCCTGCACAACCGTCATGGTTGTCAGAGACCCCACTCATAAGGGTCTCAAAATTTTCTCTAAGTGTCAAATGATGGACCTATACGACGGTCCGTCATGCAAAACCGTCATGGTTGTCAGAGACCCTATTCCTAAGGGTCTCCAAACTTTTTCTAAGTGTCCCACTACGGGTCCCACGATGGTCCGTCCTGCTTAACCGTCATGACTGTCAGAGACTTTCTTTCTGAGAGTCTCCAAAAATATTGTTAAGTAATTCATGACGGACCCCATGACGGTCCGTCATACTCACGACGGGCCGTCAATTGGTCCGTCATGCTTCACAGACACTGCAGCAATACCATGCAAATTTTGGTTTTACGTTTGTTGCTTTCTTCTTTGCATGTCTTGTTTGCTTCTACTGGTAATAATTGTTATTCTTTACAGGTACTAACAGTTATGGCACCAAAGCAAGATCGAGTTTACGCACGAGGGCGTTCAAAGTTCGTCGCCCCATCTGGCTGACTGGTCATTGGCTCTGATGATGAGCGTGACCCCGAGTACGTGCCCCCAGGCATTGTCACTCCTGCACGGCTTGCACGCGCCACCAGAGCCACGCCCATGAAGGTGGCGTCCGGCGTAGTCACTGCCTCCCAGTGTGACGAGGAGCGCACACTGACCGGCATACCTTCTAGGTCAGCTGCATAGGATGAAGGAGCGTCAGGCTCCTTGGGAGTATCTTGGTCGGAGGAGGTCTCCGGGTCTGCGGAAGCCTCTGCGCCCGCCACAGCTTCACAGTCTACCTCGTCTGATGAGGCCAACAGTACTGATTCCACTCCAGCTTCACCGACTGGAGTCCCCGCTCCGGTTGCCGACCATCCCAACCGGTGGTGTGTCGAGGGGCATTATCAGGTGTACTCCAATGCCAAGTTGTTGAATGATAAGGGCGTCCTGCCCGGACCCTTACACTGGAGAGGCAGGTCGGTACGGGGAGTCTCCCCACCATGCCGGATATCCATACACTCTTCACCAGACACCGGCTAGATTGGACGGCTCGTGCATTGGGCCGATAGAGTGAGGAGTTTGTCCGAGAGTTCTACGCCTCGTATGTGGCGACTCTCCGATCCCAGATTGATAGGCGGGCTGCCCCCGCCAAACAGGCCCCACTTGATCACATCAGAGTCCGCGGCAAGCGGGTAGACATCTCCTTGCCAGCCATCCGCCGATATCTATACGGCGAGGATGTTGATGCCACCAGAACCCCTCTCACCGCCGAGTTTAACTACCGGTGGCAACTTGTTAAAGATGGACGGTTCTTGCGTGAGCCAGCGCTGACAGAGACCACCAACATGTGGATGGCCCAGCACTTGTCTGTTGATGGAGAGGCTGCCCACTGGGTACTGGAGCCGAAGGGAGCCATCAAGAAGGCTAACTTGACCTTCACGGCCAATTTTTTATGGTTGATAGTCCGCCACTGCCTTTTCCCCACTGCTGCAGATAATATAGTTACATGGGATTGCGCAGTTCTGATGGCAGCGATGATAGAGGGGTTTGAGGTCGACTTCGCTTGGCTTCTACAGGCGGTCATACACGAGAGAGACTTCAAGGTCACCACTACTTACCCATTTCCGTGCATGGTGTTTTCTTTATGCAGGTCCGCAGGTGTGCCCATTTAGCACATAGATCAGCTCAAGACCCCGCAGGGCAATGTTGATATTGGCCTCATTAGGGATGAGGCCAATGAGTTGGCTCCACGCAGAGGGGACCACCCGGAGGTGCCTCCGCTTGGTGAGAACCTGGCGGACACAGTAGAGCATGCCCAAGCGGCTACCCAGGATACTTCTGCGCCCACTGACACTTCCCTGGTCGAGTCTATCCCGGGTAGTAGCACTGCCCCGAGCTCCTCTCGCTCGGCTCCTTCCGCCGCTCTGGTCCCACTTGCTAGGGTCCAGAAACTCGAGGCTCAGATGGCCACACTTATGCATCACATCCAGCCTTGGATGCAGAGGTCTATTGCTGAGGCGGAGGAGCGCATGGAGCGGAAGATGGACCAGCACACGGAGAGGAAGATCATGGAGGTTCATCAGCGCTTGGACGCTTTTGAGTTGCGGGTGCTAGCCCGGCCATCCCCTCCGGTGGACGTGTCGACCCTTCAGGCTGCGGTTGAGAGTTTAAGAGCGTATCTAGACACGATTCTAGAGGCTAGGGTGCCTGAGTCTGAGGCCCCTTCTGCAGAGCCTGCTGAGGAAAGTGTGATGGCTGCTTTATTCGCCACTTCTGATGTGCCACCACCTCCTCCACGAGAGCATGCCAAGAGGTGCAGGGGTCGAGAGGAGGATGAGGCTAGGGAAATAAAGAAGGAGCGTCGTGAGATGGAGGCTGCAAGGAGAGACTCGATTGCTAATGAGGAAGCCCGTACGTTAAGGGCTATAGAGTTGGCTGCTGGGGCATCTAGTTCCAGAGTTGTGGAGACAGAGAGAGGCACTACTGATGGTGATGTTGCTGCTGAGGACACTATTGAGGGTGTCCAGACTACAGAGGGAGTGGGTTCCGGGAAACTGGACCCACCAGCTTGCTGATCGCTGGCGCTTTGCGCCTCAGGTTTGCTTCACCTACCACTTGATTATTTTAGGTTCTTTTATGCATTTGGGACAATTGCATATCTTTTTGTTGGGGGTGGGGTAAATGGAAAGTGAGTGCTAGGGTGAAGTCTTAGTAGCCCAATTCACGATCCTCTTTTGGGGTTTTCTTGCCTGCGTTCTTTTTCCCCAAGAGACTGATTACTTTTATTGTTGAACCGACATGTTTATATCTTGTGTACATAGTATAACTCTGAAGCATGATGGCTAAAACAAAAATGATATCCCGATGTAATGAAAATGATGCATGACTAGGCATAGTAATTGATAAATGTGTGGCTCTAAGCATGACATAGAGATACACAACTGCATGACTCTGAATCTAAGACTCGAACTAGGTGTCTTATAATCTGGTAGTGTAACAAGATGTCAAGTGAGTGTGAGGAAAATTCGAATGATCCACCATTGATACTTAGCTAGAACTTGCCTGGTTAGTCCTGCTAAAAGTAAGCCGAAATAAACAATTAGGAAAGGATCAGAGGCCCTTGTTCAAAATAGTCCATCTTGAGCCTAAAAATAACAGAAAACCAAATGAAGTTAATCCCTTATTTATCCAAATGATTTGAGCCTAAAATAGATCTTTCTTTTTCACCCCAACTGATCTTCTCATGGAACAATGTGTTGGCCCTGGTCCCTCCTTGGACATGTGCACCTCAGTTTATGCCAAAAGCATAAGTTGAGGGTGGATAATGTAGAAAGCAACCTTGTCGTGGCCCTGACCCAACCATGGGTATTGTGAACTTTGACTCATGGCAAAATCATGAGTTGAGGGTGGCTGTTATAAGGAATACTCCGAAAAGTGGGGTTGAAAGAATAAAGAGGAAGAAAGAACAAAACAAAGGTGATTATATATATTATTATTTTTTTAAAAGTTAATAAAAATAAAATAAACACAAGAAAAGAGAAGAGTCACTTACACATAAGGAGAAGAAAGGGAAAATAGCAAGGTGAAAGAAAATTGAGAAATAGGGCAAAATAAAATGATAAAAAGGTGGTACGCTTAGCCGATATGTCAAGGAGGGCAACAAGTCACTAAAGTATACCTAAATATACCCTACCTGACCCTGAGCCTATGTTACAAGCTAAGAAAGTCCTATCGTGATCCTAGAGTTGTTATGGCGAACTTAAAGAAGTGAAAATAAGGGCAAGCTTATGGCAATATGTATAAATGAGTTGTGAAGTTGTTCTGAGAGCGAGTGTTGAAAAGTAATCCTTATACTCAAACTGAAATCATTGTGTAAAAAAATGAGGATGTTATTTTGAAGTGAGGACACTAGTTGCAATACCGGAAAAATTAGCACCTTGGTGAGAAATTGAAAAGGATAGGTGTCAGTGCGTAGTGAGTCTGTGTCATGGTCTGATCCACGTAATTCAAGCCTAATAGTGATAGCATGCATGAACATAATGAGAATGATCGGGATTGATAGCCAAATGATTGCGAAAGATAAAATATGGACACTCTTGTACAATGATTTTGTAGTGAGTCATAGTGCGTCGCTTGAGGACAAACAACGAATTTAAGTTGAGGGTGTTAATGTACCGTGGTTTTACGGTACTTTTAATGCTTTTTCCTTAAGTTTAGTGTGTGTCCAAAGCCTTTTTGTATTGATTTTTGATGTAGGTTTCTCTTTATTTGCAGGAAATCTGTCCAAAGGAGAACGCGGAGGTTTTGAGCAGGAATTGCAGAAGTGACCACCTACGGAGCTCACGACGGTCCGCGCGACTGTGACGGTCCGTAGGTGGCACCGTTGTGATAAGAGAGTAGCTGCTGAAGGAAGATGGGGAAGTCTGACTAAGTGTGGGACTACAGAAGCCTCATGACGGACCGTCATAGCCACGACGGTCCGTCCTGCTTGTTCGTCGTGATTGTCAGAGAGTAGTCCCAGTACCCAATTCCAAGAAGTTTCTAAGTATTGTGGAACGAAACCCCTCGACGGACCGTCGTGCTTGAAATGTTCCGTCATACCTGTCCGTCGAGGGTAACAGAGTTGATGAAGGAAGCAGCAAAGATTAGATTCCAAGTATGGAGCGACGGAGGCCACGAAAGTCCGTCGTAGCCACGACGGTCCGTCACATGGGCCGTCGACTCAGACGCGTTTTGGATAGATTTTCCATAATTAGATTCCTTCTTTTATTAGGTTTTATTTTATTAAAATAGTTCGAAAAACCTCGTTTTTGGGGTTAGACTTTTGGATTTTTTTTTATTTCTCTTGTTTAAGTATTGAACTATTGATTTTGGTACTTGATCATACTTTTCCAGAATTGATTGTTAGTGTTTTTGTGAATTATTCAAGTGAATTTCTGGATTTTCTTCCTTCTCATTAAAGTAAGTGCATGAATTCTTATATTATTAATATGAATTGTGTGATTATGACCATGGGTAACTAAACTCCATAACTAGGGTTGTGGGAACCATGGGAAAATAACAAGGTAAAATCTAGCTAAAATAACAATTCTAGAATAGTGTCTTGCATTTATTGATAATTCTTTCATTTAGAAGTCTTTTTAACGGATGGCCTACGTTAATCCTCGCCTTAATGCTACTTGCCGGACCAAGGAGGTAGATAATAGGAAAAGAATTATCAACGTAGATTTAGTGTATACTATCTAATATGCTAGTGTCGGTTGGTACAAAATAACAACTTAGTCAAATATCGATTATGATGCTTAATATGAGGTAAAGATAAGGTTTAGTAAAGCAACACACGTAGCCAGACCAAGGTGTGGAGTGAAATTATCTAGATGCCGGACCAAGGAGAATAATTGACTAAATAGAAGTAATAATAGAATAACGTTAAGTCTGAACAATTTTCCTCGTGGGATCGACCCCAACCTCATTAGCTGGGTTCTTTACTTGATACGACCGGTTTGCTTCTTATTTGAGAAGTAAGTTTGAGCGTATCAGGGATCAAGTTATAGATCACATGGTGTTTATGTCATTTAAGGCTAATTCCCACATCAATAATGAAGTAATGTTACTTCAAGAAGTATATGATATATTTTCAAAGGTTTTAGATGAAGTTAGCTTACAGTGATCACGTTTTTTATGACTTATTTTTTCAAACCCTTTTATATCATGTTTTAGCTTGGTCAATTGCATGTCATGAATTTTTCTCTTTTAGCATGATTAAAATGTTTTATGCATAGATATCATACTTGGTACATTGTTTTTTACTAACGCATAATCTTGCCTACATTTCTTCTAATGTAGGGTCCGACATTCAAGTTTCTCAGTTTCGTGGCTAATGGTTGATATTCCTAAACTTTGGTGAGTCCTCATGCTTCAAAGATGGATTTTCATTGTTAAAGTTTCTTTCTTGTTATTCAGTTTTGGACATGATCTATGGGCTTGGCCCAATTTCATTCTATTGTATTAGATGACTATTGAGTTTTTTAGACTTCTATTTTTTATTTATAAAACTAATGGACTTGGACTATTGTTTTACATATTTAGTTATATTTATTATGTTATGAATATTAATTGGCTTGTATGGGGTCCTCAGGGTCCTATACGCCATGTTACATATCACGCCCCAAGCTAACCCCGAGACGTGGACACAGGACCTAAAACCTAGGACCACAAGTGATTCCAAGCTAACCCTGCTGGCATGATCATGAACATACTAAAGATAATAAACTGGTGCGGAAGTTATATCATAAATAAAATGAAAAGATGGGGAATACCCATATATTATAACTTAGATATATGAAAACTGACGAGTTTAATACAAAGAAGATATTAACTCAATACTAAGTTGAAACTAACTATGTCTGGAAATAGCCTCTAACTAACTAGAAATGTTGGGACATGCCCCAACAAAGTCTAGAAAAACTGGAACTAAAAGACTAAAAATACTAAAATAAACTCATGACTATTGTCCTCGGAGAATGAGGACTTACCACTGATTTTACTAAACTGGAGTTTGAGAACCGATCTGAGCATGATCTAGATACCAAGAATCTGAACCTACATCACGAAAAGATGTTGCGCACGTATGCGTCAGTACTTGAAAGGTACTGAGCATGCAGGATAGAGTAAAGCTGAAATAAAACATCACTGAACAAGCAAAAGCAAGTATAATATTCTGAACATGATATACTGAATTCTGAGTAACTGGATGTAATGACCAAATTTATATCATGTTGAGACAGAATACTAACTCAACTGTAAATATGGTCAATGCAGTAGAGTCTGAATGACCTGTGGAAGCTACTAATAACCGATAATAAAACCACATGAGCTAAATGTGGAGTCCGATGTATACGCCCCATCGAGAGAACCCAATATACCTTGCAAAAGGTATAAAGGCATGCTAGCGTGTTCAATAAATTGATGCCCACAGAGGGGACTTCTAACCTACTTGGCTAGTAGTTTTGGGACTATTTGTCTATGTTGAACCCTAGTCCAACTCGATATTATGCTACTCACAAGTAATTAAGTTGTTAACTGATTCTGACTGAGTTTCTCTAAAAAATGGATAGCTCAAACTGAACATGCAAACTGCGAATGCAATAATTAATCTGATAATAATGCATTAATAACTGAGGCATGTATAACTGAATAACTGAAATATCTAACCTAGCATGTGTAATTCAATAACTAAAGAAATACATAGTTAGGGTTTTGAAAATTCATGTGATAAACTAAGTAATAACATGGTAATCTGATTTGGAATACATAACTAACTAATTCATGATAGTTTGCTGAAGTTCTATAAAACCTAGGTCTAATCATGATATGGAAATCAAGAAACTGGCTGAAAAACTAGGGACCCAATGGGTGAAAGGAACCCACTTGTGAAATCCCACATACCTAGTGATGAATTTCACGGAGGAATCTTTGGGTTTTGGGGCTGGAACTGATGGAAACTTTCTGCATTCTTGAACTACGGTTCTTGACCTTTTTCTCCTCTCTTACTTCTAATTTTCTAAGTTTTGACTAATAATTTTGACTTGGGTAAGTTGTAGTTATTTTTCTAGGATTAAACTAACCCAAACCTCATGAATTAGGGTCTAAATGATGTAGCATAGAGGCAAAACAAACTAGGAAAAGACCAAAAGACACCTGACTGAAAAGTTGTCGGAGTCACTGATAGAGTCGACTGACGGACCATAAGTCGACTGACGGTCCGTACTGGTCGACGATCATTTGTGACTGAGAGTTGAAAGTCAGCTGGCGAATCGACGGAGTCGACTGAAGTATTGTATGTTGACTGACGGTTTGAACTGGTCGACCGTTGTTCGCAACTTAGAACTGGAAGTAAGTTGATCAATCGACGGAGTCGACTGACGGACCATAACTCGGCTGATGGTCTGTACTGGTTGAGCATCGTTCGTGATTGAGAAATGGAAGTTAGTTGTTCAATAGACAGAGTCGACTAAAAGACCGTAAGTCGACTGACGGTCCGTGCTGGTCGACCATCATTCGCGACTGAGAACTGAAAGTTAGTTGTTCAATCGACGGAGTCAATTGACGGACGATAAGTTGACTTGTTATTCGTGCTGGTTGACCGTCGTAGTGACTTTGAACTGAGAGTCATGTGGCCTAGGGAAGAATCGACTGATAAATTGTAAGTCGACTAACGGTCCGTGTTGGCTCCGTCGCTGGCACCTGCAACTTCTGAAAATCAGCATTTTTTTGGTCTAGTTTTTATACGAGGTGTTACATTACATCTAGGGGGTACCCTTGTGTTTTGAAAACCCTTGAAACGTAAAATTACAAAGGATTCATACTAATGAAACACCTCATTCTAGAAATCGTCGTCCCCACATTTGGGTTTAGAGGAACCACAACCTCCCTATTGGGTTAAGCCATCATAACTTCAACCAACACTAGAAAGCACTCCTAAACTCCACATTAGTCACTTTTTCAGCCAAAAGTCGACCGGAACTTGAGGAGCTTGAGAAGAAGCTTCTCGTTTCACATTCTCTTTTGCATTCCTTCTAGTATATGCCTTTTGAATGGCCATATCCCATGGAGCATCAGGTAAGGAGTAGGAGAGATAAATGATACCATTAAGATTTACCACGTGACTTCAGAGTAATGAAATAGTGTATTTTCCCAATCATCTTAAGCCTCTCATTCATAAATTTGGCACGCTTAACACCTAATGACAAGAGTCTACTCGACATGACTTATGAGACTTCCTAGAACCTTTCTAAACCTTGTGCTATGAATACCAAGTTTGTCACGACTCAAAGTATACCCTAGGCATAACAATTCGTATCAGACCTCGCGAGGCCCCATAAAAGCCACTTCAAATACATCATACAAGATAATAGAAATTTTATAGATAGTAAAAGACAGTTTTAACATCTAAGAGTTTATAAAACATAGAGTAATTCAAACATAGTCTCAAAGTCATCTAGTACATCAAGACTGATTGGGACGTAACGCGTACATCACTTACAATCTGAATATTAAAAACAATTGGAAATGAAAGATCGATCCTCTGAACATGAGGAAACATATATATTTATCTTCTACTAAGAGATCCCTACCACTGAAATGTGCCTACATTTGCAAATTGTAACACCCTGTAGTCTCGTATGCCAACTAGGGCTATGTATGAGGGAAACAAGTCAAGACTAGAGGTGAAGAACCAAAGCAAAAGTGCAAGAGACACGGTTGCCCATGCTTGCCAAGGCACGTCCTTCCATTATGGAATCCTAGACGGCTCGTGCTGGCCACCATGCCCTATGGTGCCACCCGTGGTGGTGAGGGAATATCTCACCAAGGCTGCATCAAGTTGGGATTACCTTCATGTGCCACTTCATTACCAGTGGTGAAGACCACAACTCTCAAGCAATGTTTCAAATTATTAACTTTTTATTTATAAGATTTTTTAATGTATGAGTTTATCCATGAATGGTTTTCATGAGATTATTTACTATTTTATTCTAATTATAATTTTATTTTATGTGTAGCTAAAATTAATACTTTCATCAACAACAAGTTAAACAAGAAGAAAGTGGTGTTCATAATGGGAGCAATAGGAACCGGGAGATCTTGTTTCTCTATTGACCGTGCCACCCATTTTCGAGGATAAATAATCTACTAGGAGAAAATGCAAGTATATAACGGACTTGAAATCGTGACCAACAAGGTCATATACACTGAGAAACACGGTGTACGACAATATCTGCTAGATATATATATATATTTGAAAAAGACATTTTTTTTGTGATTTGTTTATATTAATGTGAATATCAATTGATACTGATTTTGTTTCATATTTTCTTAGGTGAAATTCAGAGAGATTCCAACTTCACCGCCGAAGATTTCTCTCTATGAGCCATCGTCTACATTGAATATATTTTTTTTCAAGACTCAATGTATTCCAATTATTTTTGGAGGGTCAAATTCATACATTGAGAAACTTTTGGAAGACCTTGTGTTCATGTTCAAATATAAGTATGAGAGTTGCTTTATTTGTATTGATGTAGAACAATTAGTATTGAACCGTAGAGTTTATATGAGGGTTGAGGAATTGGTTATTGCCGGTAGTTTTTGTAGTCTTTTACTATATCAATCAAAATATAATAATCACTCTAGATAAAACTTTTCTTATATAGTTTTCTTAATAATACTTTTGGTTGTCAAATCTATGTCCAACTAAAAAAAATTATTCTTAATTTTATGTTGCATGCAAGGCTGGTGGATGAGGTGCAAAAAAATTTCATTCCAGATGCAATTACACCAACGGAATCAGACGGTCCATCAGTGTCCATGAAATAAACATATATTTAAAGGAAGAAGAAAAATATATGGAATAATATATATTTAAGCTTTTGTGTTAAAACATTGTCATTTATATAGAAAATATTTAAGCTTTATACAAATATTTATTTTAAGATCCTATCCAAGTCCAAATTCCAAGTCCAAGTCCAAGTCTTTGATATTTAATATATATTAATATAAATATATACTTACAGAATTACATGAGATCATTCTTAATATCAAGGTAAAGAGTGGAAAAATAAATTACTATAAATGTTTGGGTTTATTTTATACATGAATCAAAATGTAATAATGACTCTAGCTAAAACTTTTCTTATATAGTTTTCTTAATAATACTTATGGTTGTCAAATCTATGTCCAAATGAATAAAACTATTCTTAAATTTATGTTGCATGCAAGACTGGTGGATAAGGTGTGACAAATTTCCATTCCAGATGTAGATTACACCAAAATAATTTGACGGTCCATTGGTGTTCTTGAAATTGACGTATATAAAAATTAGAAATGGAGATGATATATCAAAAAAAAAAGAATATGAATCTTCAAGTGTCCACTTCAAGTATCAAGCTCAATACTCAAGTATTAATTTCTAACCAACTGAGAAAATTCAAGTATTAATAAATGAGAAAATATGGTTGGTTCATCACATTATTTCTATTGATGTTTTCAAAGAAGATAGGAAAGAAGTTGTTGACGAAGCATGGAGGAATACCGTTTTGCAACCAAGCCTGGATATTGTGAAAAGATTTCTCAAAAAATGATGATCACAATATTATCTATATTTTGTGTTGTTTTTCTCTTGGTCACTTTTATTTAAGACCTATTTTGTACAGTTTGTATCACACACATGAAATGGACATATATTCGAGGGAAGAAAAAAATGTAGACAGAGATGATTAATCAAAGAAGATGATTCTTCAAGCTTCAATTTCAAGTATCAAGCTTAATATTCGTGTTTTATTTTGTAACCAACTTGACAAAATTCAACGATCAATAAATGAGAAAATGTGGTTGGTTCATCATATTAATTCTACTGACGTTTTCGAAAAAGATAGAAAAGAAGTTGCTTACGAAGAATTAAGGAATACCATTTTGAAACCATGCCTGGATATTGTTAAAAGATTTCTCAAAACATGATGATCACATTAATACCTTTATATATTATTACATGGTGCACAAGTGAATATAAATACTTGTAATTCGAGTAGCTATCGATAATTTTTCCTTCCCTTCTAATTGAATTAGACAGAGTACTTATGACGTTTTGTTAATTAATGTATGAATTGACGTATTATCACTTGAACGTATTTCTTTAGAAATATTATTGAGTTCATTTTACAATTCTTTTGAAATCCTTATTTTCGTAAATCTTGTATGTGATTTCATAACAATGTACATCTAATAAAATGATCCAAAAATTATTTAAGCCTCATCACCCAAATTCAAACAGACGTATATGTAGGTTGATTTCAAGAGCTATTCTTATCCCAAAAGATATGTTTTTTTGAAAAATCTTGTATTATACCAATTAATAAGTTTATAATCACATTTTTACTATGTATATATATATAAATTGGTTTGCTTTTGCCTTGTTGTCGTTGTTTAGATTATTGTTTTCATTAGTTTCACCCTTTCGCTCATTAGTTGATGTTCTGGGTTACGGGTTGACTTACTTACTGGTGGGGTATAGTAGGTGCCATCATGACTCAAAAAATCGGGTCCTGGGTGTCCCGAAATGGATATATATTTAAGGGAAGAAAAAACTATTGACGTAGATGATGAATAAAACAAGATGATTCTTCGAACTTCAATTTCAAGTATCAAACTTAACACTCGTGTAGTAATCTTTAACTAGCCCTACTACATTTAATGATTAATAAATGAAAAAATGAGGTTGGAGCATAATATTATTGCTATTGATGTTTTCAAAGAAGATTGAAATGAAATAGTTGACAAAGCATGGATGATTACCATTTTTCAGCTATGCCTGGATATTCTGAAAAGATTTCTCAAAAAATGATGATCACAATATTAATATTAAGTGTACGTAAACTATCATTATCTCTACCTTGTGTTATTTTATATCTTGGTGAATTTAATTTTGGACCCAGTTTGTACAGTTTGAATCGCACTACAAATATATCTATGATATGACCCTTCGTTCTATATATATTATTCATGTTTGTATATTGTTATTTATAGAGAAAATATTTAGCTTTTATAATACTATTTATTTTTAGGTGCGATCCCAGTCCATGTCCAAGTCCAAGTCTTTGATATTTAATGTATATTAATGTAAATACGTACTTACACAATAATTTGATATCATTCTTAATGTCAAGGTAATAGAGTGAAAAAATAAATGACTATTAATGTTTGGGATGATTCTAACCTTAAGGAATTTGAAAGAATATAATTCTTAACACCAAATTTAAAATTGTACATCGACAAAGAATGGAAAATAATAAATTTGCAATCCATCAGTAAAGATTATTTAAGGAAATATATTCTACCTAATTCAATCACGATGATGGAAGCTTCATTCAATAAATCCTTTATATACTTTTACATTCTCCATAAGTGAATATAAATTAATTGAATTAAAATAGTAATCGATAATTGTTCGTTCCCTTCTAATTGAAGTAGACATAGCTTTTATGACGTGTTGTTAAATAGTGTATGAGTTGACATATTATCACTTGAATGTATTACTTCAGAAATATTATTGAGTTCTTTTTACAATCCTTTTGAAATCCATGTGTTCATCAATCTTGTATGTGATTTCATAAAAATGTGCATATAAAAGCTACATCCTAAAAATATTTAAGCCTAATCACCCAATTCAAGCTGACGTATCTTTAGGTTGATTTCAAGAGCTATTCTTATTCCAAAAGATTTTCTTATTCGATATATACCAATTGAAAAGTTCATAATCACATTTTTATGATAAAAGCCCATTATATGCGATCTCCAAATAATGTACGTATAATAGTTTTATCCTAAACTTATTTACTTGTCAATTCCAAAATTCAAGTTGACATATCCATACATTATTCAAAAGTCATTGATCTTATCCTAAAAGATATCAGTATTTATGAATATGTTATGCTAATTAATAAGTCCACAAATACATTACTTCAACTGCTCAATGCAATCTTTTTTGTAACCACCATGAAGAAAAATATATTCTTTTACATAGTTTATTACATCTCAAGCAAGGTTTCTACTTATAAACTTTATTTTTACAAGTGTTTTTAATGTATGAGTGGTTGGATGAGCGGTTTTGAGGAGATTATTAACTATTTAATACTAATTATGATTTTATTTATGTGTAGCTAAAATAAATACTTTATGTCACGACCTAAACCATCGTGATTGGCACTCACACTAACCACCCAGTGGGAGAACCACTACAACAACCCCAAACTAAGTAGTTACACCCAAACTAAGAGAATTAAGTTACAAAAACAAGTTTAATTAACTATACAAATGCAGAAATACAATAACTAGAACCCGAAAGTCAATGTACAAAAACTCTAACAATGACAACTTCAAGAAAAAGGAGTACAACCCCGAAACTAAACAACACCTTAAATAATAGTTTGAGTCCTAAGAAAGTGGACTTAAACAAGGAGAACTCAAGGCAGTCCGGAAGAACTAGCTCATCCTTGAATTCAAAACGGTCACTGATCTTCTAAATGAGGTCTGCCAATAGTCGTGGGAAGATGCTCTATAATAAAAAAAAATAAGAGCAAGTGCAGAATAAATAAACAACCACCGGTGTCTTGGTAGGATCACATGGCTATCCCAATAAGTGAAAAGTATATCAGTCAAAGCAACAATATAACTATGTAACATACCAAATAGCAATAACATCGATTAACAAAATCTTCATAGCATAAGAGGACCAAACCACAACCACTCTTCAAGTCTACTTGTGCAATATATGCATGAAGTTTCATTCCCTCATTCACACTAAGTAGAACTCTTTGAGAAGTCATAAGTCATAGTCCGTACACAATGAATACAATTATCACAACTAGTTGGTCCTCTCAGGAAATCCAAATTCAAATTGTTAGCATGTCGAAACATGGCAATCCGATTCAAACTATTACCATGCTGGAATGTGGCAATCCGATCAAAACTGTTAGCATGCCAAAACGTGGCAATCCGATCCAAACTCTTAGCATGCCGGAACATGAAAATCCAATCACAATCGCATCATCAAGATCATATAAATGGGGTGATTCATGGCTTACAATTATTTTTCATACCCATTTCTTACAATTATTTTTCATACCCATTTGCATAGTGTGTGATGAATAATGCAACTTTCTCATACATACATGCATTATAATGAAGCAATAGCGAACATCTATAAAACCAACATGAAATCACAACCATCACCTACCTCGAATCAAAACTTGAATCCCCTTAGGCACTTGAATCTTCACTTTCCGAATTCTTTCCGCTTGTTATAGGTCTATAACAATTAATATACGCAAGTATCAACAATAAAAGGTCTAATTTTTCAGATTATAACAAATCCAATAACCCTAGAACAAACACACGATCATAATACCCGAATTAGGTCTTTTCCACCATAATTCTTATATCAAAACCCTTCCCCATCGATAATAACCCAAGAAAATAGGTTGTACAAATTGAAAAATTGATTTGGGGAGTTAAAACCTTACCTTTAGCCTCAAAAATGGTGAAAAACTGTTAAGAACTCATCTGTGGTCGACTCTTTAGCTGTAAAAGTCAAAAAATACCAAATATGGTCATTTTAGGATTTACTAGCGACTTAAAAACGCATTTGGCCCGCTCCAGTGGACCCTTCCCGCTGTAGCGGCGCCTCACTAGCGGCCAGAATCCAGCTCTGGTTGCCGAGACAGAGGCAAAATGTACCCCTTCACGAAAAGATCATTTTTAGAAGTTTTACTCATCCAAATTCGATTTCGTAAAGTGCTACGGGTTCCATATCGTCTCAGATATCCAGTCATGTAATAAAATTCACAACCAGACTTGTCATTCCTTACTATATTGCTCTACATCTTAATGAATCTGATTTCATCCAAATATGGACTAGGTTGGTAGCTCCAAGTTACTACAAATGAGTTTTACTGCCCCAATTCTTTCTTCATTTTCTTTTCCATAACGGTGGAATCATGTATTTACAGTACATACCAATTTACCCATCACTGATCTCCGAGTGATCAACTAGAAAATACTTGGGTAAAATAAAGGTAGAGTAGTATCTCAAACGTCGAATTACTACGGGTACTTGTCTCTCATGCCCTTCTTACCGAATCTCATTACACCCTTAAGGATTTTACATCTCCAACCTCAAACCAACCAATTGAATACTTACACATGCTCCTTACAAAGCCTTAATGAAGTCATTTCAACACTCGAGTGATACATATTGTTGTATATAACCTTAACTAATAAACAAAACGAATCCCAACAACCACCAAAGTTGGTCTTACACACGCCTGCCACATGTTATCAAGGATCTTGACACAATCATAAGGACTAATCCTTCCTCACATAACCATGTTAAAATTCTAAAATCAAAACCTGCCCCAATTATAGGTGAAGCTAAACTAACCAACACACGCTCATAATACCCAAAAAATCATAGTTCTTATCAACATCTCCATCTGACAACATAAATTTCCATAAGCTTAAGTTACAAAAGTTTCAAACTTAAGACGTCAGATACTTCTTGAGAGATATATGTAAACATACAAACCAACAAAACATCAAACAACACAATCAAAATTCTAGATTTAGAAATTGTACATTACCTATTAAGAATAGTAGAATTGGATTCAACGATCCCCACATTCAATCACACACAATCAATACATGATCCCAATGAGTACATGAATATTAGGATTGTCGTACAACCATAATTACACATGGTATCCCTTTTATAAACTCACATAAGTAAGGTGACACATGTAAAACCATTAAAATACTTTCCAACTCAACCACAACACCACATAGGTCACCTGAATAACCAATTCTTCCAAATTATCCCACTCATTAAAGAGAACATCCCAGTATAGGTACACTTGATCCACCACTAGAGATCCACCAACAATATAAAAACACGCGTGACCATAACACTTACAATCATGTAGAAATGAAATACATGGTCACATACGAATTTATCGAATAACACGACATGTTTTCCTTTACAGAGTGGATACTATTCACTTGAGTAAACAAACTCTTCACATCCTTAGATTGAACCCAATGCTCTTAATACTAACAACCATGATAAACACTCCGACCATTGAACTTATTTTGAACTAACACTTTCAGAATGAAAAGATTCCTCAAATACTATAACAATCAAGTCTGATAAATTTTACAAACTCAAATCAAGTGTAAGTCTTTTCAAATGCTCAAGACTTGAAACAAGTGACCATTCCATACCTTCCAAATTCATACCTTAACAAAATATATCACCACGAATGTAGATTTACAATGAAAAAGTATTAATTGTAAATTCAATTGTCTAATACAATCCTCTTACCTATCAACAATAGCTTATATGTCTATTAACAAATTTATGTTGCATTCATCCCACTACAACGACACCCATCCCGCTGCAACGACATCACTGCAGCGTCTTGAAATCTCACTGTAGTGGCAATTACAAAATAGTGACCCCTCGTTAAAAATCTACGATCTTAAGTCCCGTCTCTTCCACCACAGCGACACCAATCCTGTTGTAGCAGTATCGCTGCAGTGGAAAAACTCCCGCTAGAGCGCAAAATTTTAGACAAACCCTTTTTTTTTAAGAAATTCAGTTCCGCTTTTTTACAACACACTCTCAATCCACTACGCTCAAAAAATACCTTTCATGGTAAGGTCGATTCCGATAGATCTATCACCCAAATTTAAAACAAAACAAAGAACTTTTTATCACCTTCTAGCTAGTGTATGTATACTCCTTTCTCAAGTCTTTTGCACTAGTTTATAACCAATCTGTTTGACTTGTTACACTATTACCATAATAACAACACTAATGAAATTATGTATCTCTGCACCCAATTATCTACATCTATAAACATAACTCTATATCATTTCAAAGCAATACAATATTTTTGCCTTCACTTATCGTTAAAGGTTGTACTACATCCCACTATACTTCACTTTTTAGAAATGAAACACCCCAGAAATCCAATGACCTAAGCTAGAGCCTCACATTAGAAATAATCACTTAAAATGTTTTAAATGATGTTTATAGACCTAAACTAATGTAATTAACTTGATTTGGAAGTATTAGAGTCTAAATGTCATGAAATGACCATGATGTCCGGAATCTTGTGAAATCAAACTAGTAGGAGTTCTTAGGTGTTGTGAAGGATTGGGAGTGTTGTATGATGGTTAAATCTTGTAAAAATACTTAAATTAGGTAAAAAATATTCTTATGGTCAAAACGTTCGGGTAATAACCCCCAAAGACCACCCAAGGGGTCCTTGAGGAGGACCCGACCTTTTGACCAAAAGCTGTCAAAAGACAAGCAGCCCTTCTTGATGGGCTGTCAAGTGGGTGACGGGGCGTGGAAGGGACTCGTGGGTTGAAACTTAGTATCCACATCGAGTAAACCAATTTTCCCACTCTCAGAGTTCCATGGAGCAGCAGCAAGGGGGCGTGGAGCCACATACGGTCCATAGATGGTGACCCTAGGTGGGGAGCAGTTTCAAAATTAGTTTTTAAGTTAGGGACCTAACTTCAAGTTAGTTATTTAATTATGTTTTATGAGGGTTTGTTAGTGAGTTAATTAACTAACTAAACCATACTATAAGACCCCATCTCTATTACCGGAAGTCAATCTAACTAAACACATTAAATCGAAACACAAACTCTCACAAAACTCTCTCAATCTCAAAACTCCATTGAAGAGGAAGGGCAAGCTTTCACTAGGGCTTCAAGAACTGAACTTTATTCCATAATTCTTTGAATATTTACAAGGTATGGTTGCTATTCATTCTTGGGAATCCTTTCCCCAAGAGGTCTTCTCAAATTAAGCTTTCAAAAGGTCCCCAAAGAGCTAGGGTTTTACTCTTATACATGGGTTTCCTTCTTAATAAAATTTTATGTATAGTTAGGATTGATTATGTGTACAATAATGAGTATTTTTTGTTGCTCACTTGAAATCCTCTTAGACCCACGTTCTTACCCAATTTACTAAATCTTGGATTTGATATTGTGGATTGGTTGAAGATGATGTATATACCAATTGTTTATGTTGATGTTAGTTATGTTATTACTTCATGAATTACCTAATATTATGTGTTATTTATGCATTTTTTGGTTGATTGAATTATCAAGTCCCTTGAAGGGCAAAAAGGTATGAAGGTTGATTCTCTATGAAACTTTTGTGTGAGAGGTGAATCATTTAGATTATGATGATTCTATATCTAGTGTGTTGTTGTGGTATTGATGACAAGATTTCCTCATCGTTAAAACTATACATTTGAATAAAGTATAAAGTCTGTATGTTTGCTATGTTAAGATTGTTATATGATTGAAAGGTAGTTCTTATGATCATAATGTAATGATAGAGTGAAAGGCTTACTCACTTGGTAGTGTTTCTAAAGTCAAAGAATCATTCTCACTTATGAACACTTATGTTCTATTATGATAAGATGTTGACATGAATGTCTACTAAATACTAAGGTGAACTTATGTAATGACTAAAGATGATTTCTAAAGGGAATAAATGTGTAGCATAGATAGGACATGAAAATGAGATGGGGGCTTTTACTTTTGGCAAGTCAGGCTTCCCACATGGATTTATTTTTACGTCTAGAAAGTACGGGTTCCCAATATATGTGTTCTCTCATGAGATGGAAAACTTCTATGTTAGTAAGTCCCAGTTTCTAGTAGCAATCTACTTGTTCCATAACTACGTGCCACCGTAGGTCTTAGCTTAGTGGTTCCACTTTGATAGCTAGTATGAAAGGTTCCACCTTAGGCAAGTGGAAACCCTCTCTTTTCAGTGTGAAAGTAGAATACCAGATTCCATGTAGCTCAAATGGTCTATGTTGGTTATTGCAATCTTTCCCTAAATGTAAAAGTAAATGTATGAAAGAATGAATATAAGGATATGAACTTTCACTAGATCTTTCTTGAGGGGTTCTACATAATGGAAGCAAGGGTATGAGACTTCTCTTGCACAATAAACATGTAGGATTCTAAGAGGTGGTTGTAGTAGGGTTTTCTTATGATTATGTTGATTTTGGATTATGTATTTTAAGCTATGTATAAGTATTATGAACATGGATGGTTTCATCTTATTGTATGATTATGATTATTATGATGTTATGGCATATGAATGTAGTAAGTAACTTATAGTTGACAATTAGCTTTTGATGGGGTTATGGGATCTTATCCTTGGCATTGCACTAGTGCTGCTTAGGTTGCGTATATGTTGGGTTACTATTATGTTAATTTAGCTCATATTCCTTATATTTTATGCATATTGGGTTTTACTTGATAAATAGCATGTTTTCAACTAAAATGTCCTTTTCTGCATATTTCAAATGTTTTATGTGCATGGCACCATACTTGGTATGTGTGTTGTACTAACCCATATTGTTACCCTTTTTCCCCACATGTATATTTAGTCCATTGAGGTGATTCAAGGCCATTTCTCAAGAAGCTTGAATTTGATTTCCCAAGTTGGTGAGTCCTCATGTTCGGGGACAAAGCACCTACAATTGTAGCTTTAGTTCATTTTGTATATTTGATAGACTATATTGTTCTATCCTATTCGACGACTTTCTATTATATAAGGGCAACGTCCCAATTTTCATATTCCTATGTCTAGATGGTACTATGAGACAAAGTTAGTTCCTATTTTTATATATAGAAGAAGTTGACCTCTAAATTGTAAAAGTTTTAATAATTCCGTATTTTTTTATGACTATATGTGATGATGAATGCTAAGGGCTTGTCTAAGACTTCTTCGAGGTCGACGACGTCTGTTACAACTAAGGGGTGCTCTCGGGTCGTAACAAACACTCTATATAAGTGGTGTCCCACCAACTCTTAAAACTTCACATACAACCATGTTACTCACCGAATATTAGAAATATTCAACCTTAGATATTCACAAGTCATAATTACTACACCAAATTTGCTTAGCCACAATCTTATTATATAGTTGCATCCCATCTCAATCTACTACGAACTATTATTACCATTATGCTCCGTCATCCCTGACTATCTCTACCAGTAAACATTTCCATCAACATAACTGCTCAAACTCATGTATACTCATCAAATTCAAAAGACTAACCCATTCTTGGAACACACTTCCTAACTAAAATCATCAATTTCCTTCACCCAAGTATATTCAATAAAACATTCTTTATTCATAAGCTTTTCATTCTAGTATTAATCTACTGTATTATGGATTAAGGTAAAATTACCAGTCCTCATACTACCCTTCTTCTTTTTAACAAACCAGACAAGAGCACCCCACAGGTAAACACTAGCACGGATGAAACCTTTATCAAGAAGCCCATGGATTTAAGCTTTAAGCTCTCTCAATTCTATTACTATATGAATAGACTCAATAGAGGGGGATTGACCACAACATCCCTAATATGAGCCAATTACGCCAAAAAATCCTTTCCTACTGATTTACTAGCCCGAATATAGGATCTGATCTTAGCTAGATTAGATTTGTACACCCCTTCTCACTTCACGTTCGCAGTTAACTCAGACAACCCGAAGCACGCATTCAAAGTTCCCAAGATACAATTCGCAGATAAGGCATATTCTTTATTAGTTATTTTGCTCCATAGATGATGGTTAAAGATGATCCATGCCTTATATGATCCCTAAAGCCTGATGCCAGTTTGAATTTTTCAGTTCCAATTATCTTGATTGTGTTACATCCTGTTCACTTTGTTTAGAGACCAATTGGAATTGAGAGATACCAATTGGACTCAACTCATACCACAAGAAACAATAGTAGCCAGCGAGCCCCATGAAACTGCTAATTTCAATCACAAAACTTGTGTGAACCCAATTGTTAACCACCTCATTCTTTAAATGATAGTAATCAGACCTTATATCGATCCTAGAGAAAACCTAAGCACCTTGTCCATTGGACAAAAATTTCATCTATCTGAGGCAATAACTACTTGTTTCGAATGGTAACCCTATTCAACTTTTAGTAATCTATAAACATTCTATCTTTGTAGTGATGGTGTTACCACTTCTGTTTCTCTAGCTCGAACCATAGAAAGGTGGAGGAAAGATAACAATTTGTATAACGCAGATACCAATTGGATTCAAGTCATAGCGTGAAAGAGTAGAAAGAAGTGAGTTTTTCCAAAAGTCCGATAGCCTCTCTAAGAAAAGTATGAACTTCAATGCACCGTTCCACAAGACTCTACTAAATCATTTTGGTACAATGAGATCAACAAAACTAGGATATGTTACCAACTTGTAATGATCCAAATCATCGTGATTGGCGCCCACACTAATCATCCGATGAGAGGACCACTACTACAACCCCAAACTAAGAAACTAAACAAAAACTAAGGCAATTAAGTTACAAATACAAGTTTAATTAACTAAAAAAATACAAAATTACAATACCTAGAACCTGAAAGGCAATGTATCAAAACTCTAACAATGACAAGTCTAAGAAAAGGAGTACAACCTCAAAACAAAACAATACCTTAAATAATAGTTGGAGTCCGAAGAGAGTGGACTTAAAGAAGGAGAACACAAGGCAGCCCGGAAAAACTAGCTCAACCTTGAATTTGAAACGGTCACTGATCTTCCAAAGACGTTTGTCATTAGCCACCGAAAGTTTCTCTATACTCAACAAAAATAAGAGCAAGTGCAGAATCAGTACGCAACCACAGTGTACTAGTAGTATCACGTGGCTATCCCGATAAGTGAACCATATATTTGTCAAGGCAACAATATAGCCATGTAACATACCAATATCAACAACATTGATTAACACCATCTTCATTGCATAATAGGACAACAATTCAACCACTTTTAAAGTCTAACTGTGTAATGCATGAATGAAGTTCCATTTCATCATTCACACTAAGTAGAACTGTTTGAGAATTCATAAGTCATAGTCCTTACTAATTGAATACTATTATCACAAGTTGTTACTCCTCTTATGGAACCCAAAGTCAAACTGTTAGCCTGACTGAACATGGCTAACCTGTTCAAACTATTAGCATGTTGGAACGTGGCAATCTGATCAAAACTTTTAGCATGCCTGAATGTGGCAATCCGATCGAAACTGTTAGCATGCTGGAATGTGACAGTGTGATCCCAATCACATACACGATCACATCATAAAAATCATACAGGAAGACGTGATTCATGTCTTACAATAATTTTTCCTACCTATTTACATAGTGTGTGATCAATAATGCAAAATTCTCATACATACATGCATTATAATAAAGCAATAACAAACATATATCACACTAACATGAAATCACAACCATCACCTACCTCGAATCAAAGATTGAATCTCCTAATGCACTTGATCCTTCCCTTTATGAATTATTTCTGATTGTTCTAGGTCTACAACAATTAATATATGATAGGATCAACAATCAAAGGTGTAGTTATTCAGATGATAAAAAACCTAATAACCCTAGAGATAACCAATGATCATAATACCCAAATTAGGGATTTTCCAACCATATTTCTAAGATTAAAACCCTTCCCCATCGATAATAACCCAAAAATATGGTTATAGGGATCGAAAAATAGATTTGGGAAGTTAAAACCTTGCCTTTAGCCTCAAAAATTGTGAAAAACTTTTAAGAACTCGTCTGGGTTGCCTCATTTGTCGTAAAAGTAAAAAAAAACCAAATATGGTCATTTTAGGGTTTAATAGTGCTTTAAAATGCGTTTGGCTTGCTCCAACAGAAAAGTCCCGTTGCAGCGGCACCGCTCTAGCAGCCAGAATTCCACTCTAGCGTCCCTTAAGGAGGCAAAATGTACCCCTTCACGAAAAGATTATTTTTGGGAGTTCTACTCGTCCAAATTCAATTTCGTAAAGTGATACGAGTTCCTTATCCTCATAGATATATACTCATGTAATAAAATTCAAATTTGAACTCTTATTCGTTACTAGATTTTCCTAAACTTTAATGAACCCAACTTTTTTCAAATCTGGACTAGGTTAAGTAGTTCCAAGTTACTACGAAAGAGTATTCTGGCCCTAATTATTTCTTTATTTACTTTTCCATAACGACGGAATCGTGTCCTTAATCTTTCATCAACAACAAGTACAACTAGAAAAAAGTGGTGTTTATAATGGGAGCAGCAGGAACTGAGAAATCTCGTCTCTTTGTTGATCTAGTCACCCATTTTCGAGGAGAAATAATCAACTCGGATAAAATGTCAGTATATAAGGGACTTGAAATCATGACCAACAAAATCACACACACTGAGAAACAAGGTATACGACACTATTTTCTTGGTATATATATTAGAAAAGATATTTTTGTGATTCATTTATTTTTATGTTAATGTCAATTGACAGTTATTTTGTTTCACATTTTCCCAAGTGAAATTATGCCAGATTCCGACTTCACGATCAAAGATTTCTCTTTGCGGGCCATCGTCTACATAGATTTTTTTTTGAAGTCCGAACGTGTTCCAATTATTTTTGGGGGATTAAATTCGTTTATGAAAAACTTGTGAAAGACCATGTGTTGATGTTCAAATATATATATGAGAGTTGTTTTATTTTGGTTGATGTAGAGCAATTAGTCTTGAACCGTAGAGTTGATATGAGGGTTGATGAAATGGTCATTGCAATTTGTTTTTGTAATTATTTTGTATATGAATCGAAATATAATAATAAATCTTGCTAAAACTTTTCTTATTTAGTTTTCTTTATAACGCTTTTGGTTGTCAAATCTATGATCAACAAAATAAAACTAGTCTTAGATTTATCTTGCATGCAGGGATGGTGGTTGAGGTACGACAATTTTTTAATCCAGATGTAGATTACACCAATAAAATCCGACGGTCCATTGTGTCACTGAAATGGACATATATTTAATGGAAGAAAAAAATATTAACGGAGATGATGAATCAAAGAAGATGATTCTTCAAGCTTCAATTTAAGGTATCAATATTAATACTCATATATTAATTTGTAACCAACTTGACAAAATTCAATGATTAATAAATGAGAAAATATGGTTGGTGCATTATTTTATTGCTATTGACGTTTTAAAGAAGATATAAAAGATGTTGTTGACGAAGCATGGAGGAATACCGTTTTGCAACCATGCCTGGATATTTTGAAAATATTTCTCAAAAATGATGATCACAATATTATTATTTTGTGTACATAAAATATCATTATCTTTATCTTGTGTTGTTTTGTCTCTTGGTCAATTTTAATTTTTCACCTATTTTGTTTAGTTTGTATCGCACTATATATATATATATATATATATATATATATATATATGATATAACCTTCTTTATATATATATATTATTCTTGTTTGTAAAATATTGTTATTTATAGAGCAAATATTTAGGTTTTTTAAAAATATTTATTTTAAGGTTCGATCTAAGCCTGAGCCCCAAGTCTAAGTCCAAGCATCTGATATTTAATAAATATTAATATAAATTCATACTTACACAATTTCATGAGATCATTCCTAATGTCAAGTTAATAGAGTGAAAAAAATAAATGACTTTAAATTTTTGGGAAGAGTCTAACCAAATTTAAAATTGTTATACAGACAAAGAAGAGAAAATAATAAATTGTCATTCCTAATGCTCAATGCAGTCTCTTTGATAACCACATAACATAAGAAATCAACTAATAAGATTACAAAAGCAACCTAATTCTCTAGCTTCTCAACAAATTACTCCCTAGGTCATTGATCATAGCCTTACCATTCTAACACATTAACGAACCCCCAATTCTACCCACAAACACTCCAAATAACCCCTCACCTAGTACTCTTACCTCCTCATCACATTACTCATCCATGGTGACATAGTACACTACATCAAACATCCTTTCCACTAACACAACGGGTTCGCTCACATAAGGACAATAAACATAAATCGTTAAAGCATATAACTTCTAATTTCAACCCATATGATTCAACCCAACCATATCATCACGTTAATGTTAAGAATATATACCATTATGAATATCATATTTTATGAACAATGTACATTTTTATGATTCTCAAGATACAGAATTATGTCAAGTAGTTGAACTTCTCATGGAACCCAAATCGAAAGTATTAGTGCACCGGACCGTGGTACCCGATGAGAAAGTTATGCTGAAACTTGACAATCCGATATCAATTATTTATTCCAGAATGTGGCAATCCTATTATGCTGGAACATGACAATCTGATCCATCCTTTATATTGGAACGTGTCACTTTGATCATCAACACACCACAATCACAATCACAAGCATATTATCAAGATCATACATGTAAGTCATGATTCCATAGAAAACGTCATTCCTTTATCTCCTCTTTATCATGTATGATCAACATTGCAACATTCATACACATACAAGTATCATAACAAAGCAGGATCAAGCAAATATCACACAATCACAAATAACAACCATCACCTGCCAACGGATTCCTCATCATACACCTCATGCAAACCATAATTGAACCATACTCAACCCTAAGTCATCGTCTAATGCTTTTTTCTAAGGTATATATAATAAATCATCGATTTACATATAGAAGGCCTATGCATAAATCCTACCATCGATTTACATATATTATGCAGTGAGCTCATATTTAAACTATTGCACGGAGTTTTTGACTTTGATAAGAGTTTTCCGGTCTTCACAACGGTGAATTTGACCAAGAATTTATAAGATTTTGACATCCCTATTCTAGAAATCTCCTTTTTCTTCAGTCCAAGCTTAAAGTAGTTTTTTCTTGGGCTTCTAGGGTATTTTAGAACCTATTTATAAATTTAAGGAAGATGGAGAAAATAGGACTTCTCGTAATTTACGTTCTATCTCTCTTATCCCGCTATAGCGCTAACTTATCTTGTAGAGGCGCCGCCGCCCTACTGTCAAAAATCTCACTTTGGCGGGACAGTGGCCTAAAATTTTCTTGGAGTCTTATTTGTTCTAACAAACGAGGTTTGGGTCGTTACATTACTACATCTAAAGCGAGGTTTCGACTTATTACCTTTATATTTGCATGATTTTTTAATATATGAGTGTATGCATGAGTGCTTCTGATGAGATTATCTACTAGTTTATACTAATTATGATTTTATTTTATGTCTAGCTAAATTGAATACTTTCATCAACAAAAACAAGTTCAACAAGAAGAAAGTAATGTTCATAATGGGATAAATAGGAACTGGGGAATCTTGTCTTTGTGTTGACCTTGCCACCCATTTTTTGAGAAGAAATAATCAACTCAGACAAAATGAAAGTATAACATGGACTTGAAATCGTTACCAACTTACCCCATTTCGAATTGGTTCTTCTCGGACACTCATTTTCCGCATGAAGGCCTGCTACGCCTTACAACACTCACTCTCTCGAGATAAGTTTCAGGATATAGGACTAGGGATCACCCTCTCGGGCTTAACCTCATGTTGACCCACTCCTTAGGCCATCATTCTAGCGGTATTGGTTTTGCGACGTCCTTCTCGGGCAAGCCGAAAACACATGAGTGGTTTTGTATATGAAACTTCAAACCTATTAAATTAAACCACAACCACTAAGTGAAATAACCATTAAAATAAATCTAACCTCTCAACAAGCATTACCCAATAAAATATCAACGCATATTTTGTAACACTCCGGAAGTCTAAGACCTAATCTAGAGCCTCACATGTTGAACAAAGACTTAGAACACTGTTTTAAGACCTAAAGTAATGTATATAAAAAATTTAGGAAGTTTTACAGTCAAAATGTTAAGAAACGTCCATGACGTCCGGTGAATTGTGAAATATAGGTTAGTGTGTCCTGGCATGTTTCATGGGGTTTTAAGAGTCGTAAATAAGTGAAATTTGGTAAAAAGGTTATAAATATGTATTAGAAGGTGTTTAGGGTCTAAACGTCTGGGGTGCGTGTCTAGTTGGGATGGAAAATTTCTTTGGAAGTGTAAAGAGTGGTCATAAGGTTAGGGATTGACCTAATGTGAGGTGTCAAGATAAGGGGAGTGGTCAAGCTCAAGAAAGTGGTTCTAGTTCTGAAGATCCAAAGAGGAACCTCTTTTTTGCTCTCCACTCTAGGGGTGAATAAGAAGAGTCACCCGATGTGGTCACCGATATGTTACAAGTCTTCTCTATTGATGTTTATGCTTTACTTGATCCCTGGCTACAGTATAATTTGTAGCTCCTATAGTAGCTAAAAAGTATAATGTTCTACCAGATATTTAAATGGAACCATTTTCGGTTACAACCCATGTAGGTGACTCCGTTGTGGCTAGAAGAGTCTATAGGAGTTGTCCTATATCTTTGCCCAATAGAATGGGTGGATTTGGTAGAACTTGATATGGTTGATTTTGATGTCATTTTAGGAATGGATTGGTTGCATGCTTATACCATAGATTGTCGAACAAGATTGGTTAAGTTAAATTTTCCTAATGAACTCGTCTTAGAGTGAAAAGGGGGTAATTCAATTCCTAGAGGTCGTATCAGTTCTTTTCTAAAGGCTTGTAAGAGATCTCTAAAGGGTGTCTTTACCATATTGTAAGAGTCGAAGATCTTGAATCCAACATCCCTCCTATTGAGTTTGTACCCGTAGTGAAAAATTTTCTGGAAGTCTTTCCCAATGACTTGCCCGGAATTCTTCCCAAGCGGGAAATAGACTTTGGTATTGACTTATTACCGGATACGAATCCCATTTCAATCCCTCATTACCGGATTGCTCCGGTGGAGTTGAAAGAGTTAAAGCTTCAACTCAAAGACTTGTTAGATAAGGGGTTTATTCATCCTAGTATTTCACCATGGGGAGCTCCGGTGTTGTTTTTTAAGAAGAGAAATGGGTCCCTCAGGATGTGTATTGATTATCGCCAACTCAACAAATTCACCATCAAGAACAAGTATCCTCTCCCTTAGGTTGACAACTTGTTTGATCAACTCCAAGGGTCAAGCGACTTTTCTGGATTGACCTGAGATTGGGTATCACCAACTTAGGATGAGAGGTGAAGATGTTCCTAAAATGGCGTTTCGAACTAGTATGGTCACTATGAGTTCCTAGTAATGTGTTTTGGCCTCACTAATGCCCCGACGACTTTTATGGACCTAATGATTAGGGTGTTCCTAATTGTGATTGTCTTCATTTATATCTTTGTAGATTCGAAGAAATGAGGGTGATCATATATGTCATTTGAGAGTGGTGTTACAAGTCCTTAAGGATTACCAACTATTTTCCAAGTATAGCAAGAGTGAGTTTTGGTTGAGATCGGTGGAATTTCTTTATCATATTATCTCAAGTGCGGGTATAGAGGTTGATCCAAAGAAAACCGAGGCAGTTAAGAATTGGCCTAGACCATTTACTCAAACCGACATTAGAAGTTTCTTGGTTTTAATCAGGTATTATAGGAGGTTTGTGGATGGATTTACGTCCATTGCTGCTCCTTTGACTACCTTTACCCAAAAGAGAGTGAAATTGAGTTGTCAGAGACATGTGAAAGAAGCTTCCAAATTTTAAAAGATAGGCTTACCTCCGCTCCAGTTTTGACTCTACCGGAGCGTACCAGAGGTTTTGTGGTATATTTTGATGCATCCCGGGTGGGTTTGGGGTGTGCTCTTATGCAAAATGGGAAAGTAGTAGCATATGTCTCTAGACAACTCAAGGTGCATGAGAAGAATTATCTAACTCACGACCTTGAATTAGCGGCCGTAGTGTTTGCTTTGAAAATATGGAGGCATTACTTATATGGTGTTTATGTGGATGTGTATACTGACTATAAGAGTCTTCAATATGTGTTTAGACAAAAAGAATTGAATCTCCGTCAAAGAAGATGGTTGGAATTGTTGAAAGATTACGACATGAGTGTTTTTCTACCACCCCGGAAAGGCCAATGTGGTTGCGGATGATTTGAGTCGTATGATCATGGGTAATGTGTCTCATGTGGAAGAAGGGAAGAAAGACCTAGTGAAAGATGTTCATAGGTTGGGTAGATTGGGTGTTCGGTTGGAAGATTCCTCAAATGGTGGTTTTATGGTTCATAAAAACTCCGAGTAATCCTTAATGGTTGAGGTGAAATCGAAAAAACATCTTGATCCACTATTGACGGAGTTAAAGAAATCGGTAGTTCGTAAGTTGAATGAGTCATTCTCCCAAGGGTGGATGGTGTGCTAATGTACAAAAATAGATTGTGTTTACCAATTTTTGATGATTTGAGGAATAGGGTGTTGGAGGAAGCTCATCGTTCCAGATATTATATCCATCCGGGTTTTACCAAAATGTATCATGATCTTAAGGAGGTATATTGGTGGGATGGCCTAAAAAGGGACATAGCGGAGTTTGTAGCTAGGTGTCCATATTGAAAACAAGTAGATCATCTAAATCCTAGTGGTCTAACTCAAGAAATGAGTGTTCCTACTTAGAAGTGGGAGGAAGTTAACATGGACTTCGTTGTTGGGTTGCCTCGAACCCGGAGGAAAAATAACTCAATTTGGGTTATAGTGGATAGATTGAAAAAATCCACTCACTTCATCCCCGTTAAGTCTACTTATATGGCGGAGGATTATGCAAGTATATACATAGATGAGATTGTGAGTCTTCATGGAATCCCTTTATTGATCATATCGGATAGAGGTGCACAATTCACATCTCGTTTTTGGAGGTCTTTTCAAAGAGGGTTGGGTATGCAAGTAAAGCTTAACACCAATTTTCATCCCCAACGAAATACGAAGCGTACTATTCAAGCCCTAGAGGGTATGCTAAGAGCATGTATGATAGACTTCAAAGGGAATTGGGACAATCACTTGCAGTTGATTGAGTTCTCCATAATAATAGCTACCATTCGAGTATTTCCATGGCTCTATTTGAAGAACTTTATGGTAGGAGATGTAGGTATTTAGTTGGGTGGTTTGAGGTTGGTAAGTCTTCGCTCCTCGGTCTCGAAATAGTTTATGAAGCTTTGGAGAATGTTTTTGTGATAAGGATAGACTTAAAACAACGTATAGTCGGCAAAAGTCCTATGACTACAATAGAAGAAGAGATCTTGAATTCGAAGTGGGTGATATGGTGTATTTGAAGATTTAACCTATTAAAGGGGTGATGAGATTCGGAAAAAAGGAAATGTTAAGTCCCCGCTATGTGGGTCCCTATGAGGTTTCTCAAAGGGTCGGAAATGTTACATATGAATTGAGACTACCTAGTGAATTGTCTTTGGTTCATCCGGTATTTCATGTCTCCATGCTAAAGAAGTGTATTGGTGATCCTGTATCCATTCTTCCTATTTAAGGGTTAGGTGTGGATGAGAGCCTTTCCTATGAAGAGGTTCCGGTGGAAATTCTAGATCGCCAAGTTAAGAAGTTGAGGAACAATGAGGTGTCCTCCGTAAAAGTCCTATGTAGAAACCACCTAGTTGAGGGAGCAACATGGGAGTCCGTGGCCGACATGAAGTCCCGTTATCCTGATCTTTTTCCTAAGTAAAGTTAGTTATTCCTAATAATAATGAAAACAATGAGTAAATTTGAATTTGAATTGTTTTGAAAAAATATGCATATTTATGATAAAAGGTTTATGCTAGAATGAGTTTTCATGGAAAAATGCTCTTTGAATTAATTTTGCACTTATTTGTGTTTTGTGTATTGTTTCCTTCATGAAGTAGTATTGAGAATGTTAATGTTTTGTAAGAAGTTTTGGCATAAGTGACTTAAAGATCATGTTGAGCTCATATTGATGTTGAGAAGGAAATTCCTCATGTTGTGATGTTGAGCTCTTATATGTAGTAAATTGTTATTTGAGTTGCTATGTGTAAATGCCATGTTGTTATGTTGATTTAAGTTGTGACTCATGTTATTATATATTTTTGTTTGTTGGGATGTTAGTCTTTCCCTATAAAAAGATTTTAGTGTCATTCGGGGATGAATATTCCTAAGGGGGGATAATGTAACACTCGGGAAGTCTAAGACCTAATCTAGAGCCTCACATGTTGAACAAAGACTTAGAACACTATTTTAAGACCTAAAGTAATGTATATAAATAATTTAGGAAGTTTTAGAGTCAAAATGTTAAGAAACGTCCATGTCATCCAGTGAATTGTGAAATAAAGGTTAGTGTGCCTTGGCATGTTTCATAGGGTTTTAAGAGTCGAAAATAAGTGAAATTTGGTAAAAAGGTGCTAAATACGTATTAGAAGGTGTTTAGGGTCGAAACCTCCGGGTACGACTCCCCAAGGACCACCCTAAGGCTCCTTGAGGAGGACCAATCCAAAATGACCAAAAAGCTGTCAAATGACAATGGCTACCTACGAAAAAAATCGACGAGCCGTTGCCTGGTCGACAAGGCTTCGATATCTCCGAAGGTTATGCCTTAGCAATTTTTAAAAAAAGTCTTCAAAAACCATGTCTTTGAACTTATCGATGGTTGTGCAGAACGGGGCGTCGACTGACTTATGGACCGTAGGTCGGGGTTTCATAGGTCATGGTCTGATTTCACTGTGAAATTTTAATTAAAGTCATTTAATTAGTTAGTTGCTTAGGTGGTTAATGAAGTATTAGGGGTTGTCTGAATAAGTTAATTAAGGGACTACATAAACACCGAACACTCATTAAATTAACCTAAGACACTTCGATTCCCAAACTCAAAATCCTCTTCATTCTCTCTACTTTCTCTCTCTATTTCCCAAGACTCCATTGAAGATCAATTCTAGGTCAGAAGGGATCCAAGATTAAAATTTCTCTCCATCAATCTTCATTAATAGATAAGGTATGGAAGCTCTTCACCTTTTGAACTCCTTTCCCCAAAAGAGTTCTTCTAATTTGATTTCCAAAAGTTGAAAAACATGGGTTTCATTCTTAATCTGAAACTGATCTTTGAAATTGTATTTTTCTTGGTTTGTTTTGATTATTATGGATATAATATGATTGATTATTAGTGAATTAGGGTAGTTCTTGATTTTAAACCTAGTTCTATAGAAGAGAACATGAATTGACCTTTCCCTAACCCTAGGTTATGAATTAATGTTAAATTGGTTCTGATGATGCAATTGACTAAGTTATTGTGTTAAATACTATTATATGATGTTTTTAAGTCTATTAATGTATGAATATGGTTGGTTAATGGTGAGACCATGGAAGAAGGATTGTAAAGGTAAATTGGTAAGACCTATGATCTTGAATCCTTACTTCAGTTGTGATGGATTGTACTTGATGATGATGTTCAATTGAAGTATTAATTGTGATTAGATTATATAGATGATGGTATTAATAATGTAATTGAAATGTCTTTATTATATGTATTGTGAGATTATGATTGAGGTATGATGAGATAAGGTTGATTGTGGATCACTTATGTGCCTTACTATGACGTGATGATGATAATATGATAATCTCACATATGAGGGTTGTATTGAAAGAAAGTTCTCATGCAATTCCAAATGAGATAATGATTATGATATACAAAGGGTTAGTCTACGACGACCTATACTAAGCTATGATGATTAATAAAGGCTTAAAGACATCTCAAAGAGGGACTTTAGCTTAGTACCGAGTGAACTACTTATGAGAGATGTCCTTTCCCAATGTGGAAAGGTAGGTTCACAATGATTCTCATGAGATAGAGATTACAATGCAATTATGCACAAAGAGGGTCTGAAGTATATCTCCTAGTTCTTGAACTATGTTTCCCCCATAGGAAGACTAGCTAGTGGATCCACCTAGAAGGCTATGTTAATGTTTTGGTTCTACCTTGGCAAGTAGACCACCTTCTTTCGGTATAGGGTTTCATGAAACCAGATTCCACATTTAGCTCATGTTGTCTATGTCGGTTAATTGTTCCCGAAATTAAAATGAATGTAATAATATGAACTCTAACTAGGATGGCTTAAGGGGTTCTTCTTAGTATAGGTAGGAGTATGAGACTCTACCTATGCATTGCACTAGTTGGCCTTGAGGGAAATCTTAAGAAGATGTTCTTATGTTTTTATGACTCTAATGATATGAAAATGTTGACTTTAGATGTTGATGACCTTATGATGTTAATCTCACATATGAACATGCTATTGGTCGATATTGCTAAATATGATGATGACTACTGATGATGCTATGTTATATGAAGTTAGACATTGCTTGTGATCCTTTGTTGGGTTTACTAGGTTGTGTGGGGTTATGGGACTTCATTTTGATCATTGCACTTGTAAGCTTTGTAATGTGTTATGAGTAATGGTCTTGCATATGTTGTAATGTTATGAACTCTTGTACATGCTTTGTTGCTATGACATTATGTTGGAATTGTTTTGTATATGGTCTTCTCTTGATGAATATGTGTTCATTGGCTCATTTGTGCCCTTGATTGTGCATAAAGGCTTTTAAAAGTAACTTAGCATGGTTTTGAACAAATCTCTATTTAAGCATGATTTCAATGTTTTATGTGCATATGTTTCATACTTAGTACAAGTGGTGTACTTACCCATATCTCTATGTTTTCTATAAATATGTAGGTTCCGGTCAATAAGTTCACAGGAGGCCGATTGAAGAAGATTTCGACTCTTTTCTCCAAGTATTGGTAGGTACTCATGTTAGAGGATGTTACCTTCTCTATGCTATAGCTTTGAAGTTGTATTGTCATAAAGACATTGTTCATTCCTTTATCATTTTAATATTGATGTAAGCCTATAATGGCATATTTACTTTTTATTGGGTATGTCTAACATTTGTACTCGCTTTAGATTGTTCAATATGAGATGAAGTATTAGACTAATTTTTATGTATCTTACGTTGAGAAGCCCATGTATGGTTCATATGCGAGGAGTCTAAGTAAACTCCCTTTGTACTGTGTGAAAGGTCTATGTAAACCTCACTATATAGATATATATGAAAAAATTTAATTATCCGCACTTTTTAACCTATGAAATTTAATGATGAATGCTAAGAGGCTAATCTAAGTCCTCTCCGAGGACGCCGACGCAAGTTACGTCAAGGGGGTGTTCCCCGGTCGTGACATATTTGCTAAATCACACCCCAAGAATACGGGTTTTTAGCAACACATCAAGTAATAAAAAATTACACCTAAAATGATATTGAAATTAAATGGGTATAAGGAACTAAACCTTGATTTAAGCAAAGGAAGAAGAATAGAGAAGACAAACTTCCAACTTGGGGAAGTTGAACTCCTTCTTTCTTCAAGTCTTCCAAAAAAAACCTCCAAAGATGAGAGAAACTACGAGAAAAATAATGTTCTAAGGTAAATACATAATAATGTTCGGATCTCCTGCAATAATAACTAAGGCTAGTATTTATAATTTTCAGATTTAGTGTTGTGGAGGACAATTCGGCGAGGTTAGTCGAGGTCGCCGAATGACTCGTTGCCTCACCCTTCTTCTGTTTCTTCACACTTTTTTTCTTGCCTTAAGCTTATTTATGTTCTGGACCATTTGGCGGTGTAGCACTGCTTTGTAGAACTGTTCAACGATGTTCTGACTGCTCCTTTCATCACCTTTTTGATCCTCTTCCTTCAGGGCTTTGCGTGCTGGAACAAAGGGCGGAGTATGTCCCTTCGACATCTTGCCAAATGTACTAGGAGATTCTCAGCTTTTTGTTTCTTCATTCTTTTCAGCCTTTTTGTTCCCTTTTGCACGTAAGTGTCCATGCTTGCACTCAAACTTCATATACCTTAAACTTGAGATTTTTCATCAAATATTGAGATTAAGTAAGTATTTAAGGACACTATTTCTATCGAAATTATGTCGTACAAGAGTCCAATTTGTGGACTCATCAAGACCCCCAACTTAAACTTTTGCTTTTCGTAAAGTAAAACTCAAGTTCAGCAGTTCAAATAGGTTGTCTTAAAACAGTGCTACACTAGACTCAAACATGAACGTACACAACAAGAATCATACTACTTATGCAAGGATCAATTATGTACTCAGTGATTGAAGTTGTGACATACCATTACCAAAGATTCTCATGCTCAAATTACTTGATACTAATGGAAGTTCAAGCTCAACAATAGTATTTGAATTCCCTCACACAAAGAGTGATTCCATATTCACGCACATGGGTTAATCAATTTAAGATCAAGAATCAGTTGCAATGCTCAAACTCAAAAGGAGGAACATAATGCATGTTTTCACTCATAGTTTTGCCCTTATTTTCCAATCAACTTGTTTTGACTTACTCAAGATCAAAAAGGTCTTTTCTAGGCTTGTAATGGGGTTCAGTACAAAGGTAACGTCATTTAGGCTTGTGAATTGTGTAGCTCACAAAACTTCCTTTTCTTCACGTTCTACTATCAACTTTTCTTCTAGTGCTTCTAAGTCATCCTATTATTCCCTCCATGGCTTGCTTGGAAACCGTTTTCTTTTGGACTTTTATTCCATTTTTTTTTCATTCCTTTCTTTTTTTTTCTTCTCTTTTTTATATTGAGGGTTTCCATTTTTCCGCAACACCATGAGTTGGAGAAGTCTTTTCTTGCACTTCTTGACTTCTCCTTTTCCTTTTCACCACACCCCCAACTTAAGCTTTTGGCTTAAGTTGGTTATTCACTAAATCAAACATCAAGTGGATTATAGGTGGTGGTTGTATAAAGGTCTAGGTTTTGACAAGGTTTCTTTCAAAGAACGGTAAGACTCAAGTGGTGTGCAAAAGAGTTTCACACGCTCACGGGTAGGCAACAAAAAAAGTATATGTCAAATTGGCTCACATTCTCGAAAGTTGCCTAAGATCATTTAAAGAGTACACTTTACTAAATCAATTAGACTAACAGGGAAAATTTTAGGTTTATTCATGCATAGTTAAAAGTAATCTCATCACACAAGGCATTGATACTAAAGTTAAACAAGAGTACACACTTTCGCTAGTGTGCAACGATCATCACTAGAGAAATCAATTTGATACATGTCTAATCACAACGAGATGCCAAGAGATCACATATTGTCTATGCAACTTTATTTTATGTCTTTGTAGCCGTACATCCATGTTATTCTATTGAGAGAACTATTCAAATCATCGGTATTGATCGAAACTGAGACTTAAATTTGTACGAGAACAACCACTTTCAACACAAGAGGTGGTAAACATATTTGAAAAATGAAAATTTCTGGTAAGGTCAATTTGCAATAAATTAAAATAAAACAGAAGCCATAAGGTAAAACAATCAAGAAAGAAGTATAAAACACAATTTAATACAATGACGACCCAAGCAAATAAAAAAAAACAAATGTCAAGATAAAAGATGTGGGCCTCACCCCACCACAAATGAAATTCTTTTGTCCTCAAATGCAAGGATCTTAAATATCAAAAAGTGTACTCAAAGTAAGACAAAGAAAGGGATAAAGAATGATATTGTCTATGCAGTTTCTCCTCTAGTCAGGATATCAAGACTCTGGTCAACTGTCTTTGTGTAGGCATCAGTGCCCGGGGTGGCCTCAGATAGAGCAACAGTCCCTGATCCACTAGCAGTCGTTGTGTTTGTCGCATCAGTTAGTGTCTGGGTCACATGCTGCACACTATTTTCAACCAGACTCAGCAAATTGCCGATAATACTCTCCTCCTTTTATCTCTCATATGCTGCTGCCAGGTTTTTATCAGTCTCTCCATCTGAACCTCTATCTACTGCATCTCCCATATCTACATCCCCAGTGGTAGCTGGAGAATCTCTAACATCCCAAGATCACTTCCATTCTCAGGCATCCTCATCGGATTGATGAAGTCAACCAACTTCAAATAATCTACGTCCTGCCGCAGAACTGCGATATCGGCTTTCATAGCCGGTATCTCATATGGTCTCCCCTTTTTTACTCTCGGAAGTTGTAACCCTCAAGGTCAATGCATCGACAGAGGCATGTGGTGGGGCAACTGAAACAACTATGGTAGTCTATATCATCCCTGGGATTGATCTCGCAAGTTTGGTAGTCCTTGCCTTAGCTGATTGGGATAGACACCCTATCTTTGAGACCATGGACTAAGTGATCCTGATCGGTTGGCCAGAGGATAAAGCACATGGATCCTGTGAAGAAGGAGGGACTAATGTACCTAATTGTCCAAGGATTGAACTGGGTGCGACTTTGTCTACAGATAACAAGTTAACATCAATCTATGGAGAGATATCTGTTGGAGCTAGTCTCCTCCTATCAGCCTCCTCTCACATGTATTCAACCTTTAATACGCCGGATGTCTGTAGAGGAAGATGGGATGACCTTGACTTCCCTAGTAGTGTTTAGAGGCATTCTACCTCGGTGGCACAACTCCATGATCGGGATAGGAAATGATAGATAAGATTGCTTCTGTTTGTCCCGTATGGACATCTCATTTGATGTTTGCAACACAAAGTCGATACTCCTTTCATAAATGATACAACTAAGGCAAGTTGCCTAAAGAAGGCGCCAGACGGACTCGTTCTGGGATGACATGATGGTGCTACTGAAACCAAACCAGAATCTTGCAGCACTGTTCAAATCAAGATTCTCAATAGGAGTGCCAACCCCGATCCATATCTCGGTGTCCACAGAAATCATAGGATCCAACCACTTCTTCAGCTCATCTAATGATGCAGTAGGAGGTAGTCTCTCATAAGGACGTATAGAGTGTAGCAATCTTTTCATCACAACATTGATATGCTCACTGTAGTACTCTACCTCTAAGACTCGTACTGTAACAGACCCCACTGGCCTGAACTCATTCACCTTCTTTTTAATCTTAGGCACCAAAGCTCCATAAGTTGTGTAGAACTCCCTAACCCAAAAAGGAATGTATGGGCCTCGGGGCCTCATTGATTGCTCAAACTCTTGGAAATTTAGGGTTTGAAAGATGCCAGGGTACTTTCCTTCCAGGCCCTCCACAGATTAGAGCCTTTCCTCAATGATTGTTTGCTCTCCATCACCCTTTAATATGTTCAATAGTCGCGATGGATAAGCTAGGGCAGGCATGGGAGACCACTGGAGGTGTCTGTGTTTTTCTGGAACTCGCTCAAGAGGAGTTTTGGCTGGTGCAATACTGGTGGTTGTAGATGTAGGTTAATCTCAAAGCCTATTTTGTCGATGAATCAGTGGTTGATTATCCTCAAATTAATCTCACTGAGTATTGACTTAAACAACTACCATTTTCTTGCATGTTTTTCTTCTTTTTGCCTTTGCCTTGTTGGAGTTCTTGTCCTCATCTCTTTGGAGGATTTCATCATCATTCATTAATACAAATTTTTGGAGCTTCCTTCTTTTGGGGTTAAGTGTTGAAGGTGGTGCGTACCATATCTATAAAAATCCATATTAGTCAAAAGAACAATCAAATTCGAGCATAGAAAATCTGCTGGAAAAAGGGTCGCCTTTCTAGTTGGCAAATTTCCAGTCTCTTTGGCGAGCTAAGTTGAGATCGCCGAAGGGATTATCTTAAATTCTAGGCAAATATGCGATGCAATATTCTACTAGGCGAAGTGTAACAACCCTAAAAATGGATATGCTAAGTAATGCTTAATGTGTCTAGAATGCCTACGATTAGACCGGGTTCACACGGATTGATGCGCGTAAAACCAGACCTCTGAACCTCTGCAACATCCAAACCAACTAACTTGGTGAGTTAGTTGAGCTAGGAAAGGTTGGGTCCAGCCATGTAGGGCACCCGAATATGAAGATATACCCGGATGAGTCTTTACCGGACTTTAAAAGAAGAAATATTAAGTTTTGAGGGTCTAGGGGTAAAATGGTCTTTTTCCAGGCTAAGGGTAGTATCGTAATTACCCTAAATATGTAATTAATTATTTAATTAATATGGTGGAGGGGCATTTTGGGTAGAAAGGGCCGAAAATGCCCATTGAGCAAAATCTTGCTCCACCCGGGTTCAAACCTAGGTGGGAGCAATGATTTAACTTGATTATTTATATTGGATAATTAATTTAATTAATTAATATATAAATGCTGATTTAAGAAAAAGGAAAATCAGATTATTATTATTAATTAATTAATTAATGGGGCGGTTTGGGTCGAGTCGACCCGAAGGGACCAGTTTTCCCGATGGGGACGTCATGGGTTCGATCCTCGACGGAAGCGACGCCCAAGTGAATTAAAATGGTGTTTAAAATCTGATTTTTTTTGTAAGGGCAATAAGGTCCTTTCACGTGTGATTTAAATAAATCAGATTTTTACAATTTAACAAAACCTTATTTTGACTAAGTCTAAAACTACAATCCTAATCCTAAGGAACCACTCACTTCTCACGTTTATCCTCTCTCTTTCACGATCAACTCTCTCACTTTTGCGTTCTATCTGCTAACAAAATACAAGAACAGAAAACACAACCAAAAGTTCTTCAAGTTGAGGAATTTACATGTCAAAAACATAGACAAAAAAAAACTAACCAAAAATGTAAAGCAAAAAAGAAGAGTTTTCCGTCGAGTTTTGTGTTGAAGTTTCGGGACTTGGACGTGAATTTGGAGAGGGTTTTGGACAGAAGGTCGTGTGTTCAACAACACTAAAGTCAGGTATGGGTTTCTCTCCTGGACTCCTTTCTCCAAGAGAATTTCCTTTCCACGAATTCAACGAATTTTAAAACTAGGGTTGTTCCCGTTCTTGTCGAACTGCTTGTCCCTAGTATCCTTCTTATTTCTATCTCAAATAGGTTAGAGATCATGTTGTTGGTATGTTTGTTGGTAGTTTAAGTATGAAGTGTGATTTTCGTAACAATGTGTTCATGATTGTGTAACAACCCTAAAAATGGATATGATTATTAATGCTTAATGTGTCTAGAATGCCTACGATTATACCGGGTTCACACGGATTGATGCGCATAGAACCAGACCTCTGAACCCTTGCTACAGCCAAGCCAACTAACTTGGGGAGTTAGTTGATCTAGGAAAGGTTGGGTCAAGCCATGTAGGGCTCTCGAATACGAAGATTTACTCGAATGAGTCTTTACCGAACTTAAAAGGGAAAATCTTAGGTTTGGAGGGTCTAGGGGTAAAATGGTCTTTTTCCAGGCTAAGGGTAGTATCGTAATTACCTAAATATATAATTAATATTTAATTAATAAGGTGGAGTGGCATTTTGGGGAGAGAGGGCCGAAAATTGGCTCTTAGAGTGAAGTCTTCCTCTACCCGGGTTCGAACCTAGGTGGAAGCGATGATTTAAATTATTTTTATTTAAGTTGGTAAATTAAGGTAATTAATTAATATTTATTATTTATTAGCTGATTTAAAATAAAAGGGAAATCATATTTTTACCATTTAATAAAACCTTATTTGACTAAGTCCTAAACTAGACTCCTAAGCCTAAAAAAACTCTCACCTCTCACGTCTATATCTGACTATCACGATCAAACCAACTCTTATTCACGTTCTCTTTGCCAAATAACGTAAAAGAAAAAAATATAAACAAAAGTTCTTCACACTTGAAGAACTCACAACGAAAATTAAAAATAAACAACTAATCAAACACGTTAGGCAAAGAGAGGGTTTTTCCGTCGAAAGTTTGGTGTTGAAACTTGGATTGGACGTGAGTTTTGGAGAAGGTATGGGCAGAAACTTCAAGGTTTGAACATCATAAAAGGTATGGGTTCTCTTCTCTCTTGGTCCCTTTCCCAAGAGACCCCTTAAGGTTCAGTATATTCAAATCTGAAAACTAGGGTTGTTCCCCGTTGCATGTCCCTGTCACTAGCTCTCATTGATTCGTTGGTTGGGTATGTTTGCTGGTAGATATTAGGCATGTAATGTGTTTTCATGATGAATATGTTCATGAATGTGTGTTTGGAATCGTATGAATGACAATCTATGTTTTCCAAAAATATGTGCATGTGTGTGAAATGTTGGCCGTGACCTATGACTCTCGGGTTTAAGGCTCAAAAAAATGTAATGTTTATGGTTATATTTCATGTGCACAAACTTGCTTAAATCGTGATGTTCATAAGTGATGTAAAAATGCTTATTTGAGTGCAAACTAATAGTCAAATGAATCCATGAAAATGCACCTAAAGAACTCACTAAAAACTACTTAAAACGTCTAAACATTTAATGTGAAAGAGGTGAGGAACCAGGCTGCAAAAATTTCCAGCATCTTGTTGATGAATTTTGGCTAAGCTAAGGGGATTATCATGCTATGTAAAAATGAATAAAAATATGTGAGGCCACTGAGGATCGAACATGTGACCTCACTATGTTAAAAATCATGAAAATAAGTAAGTTAAAACAATGTCGTGAGGGGGATTCGAACCGTGGTCTTGGCTGGAAAATGAAGTTATGAAAATAAGAAATGAGAGGAGTGGGATTAGAACCCACAACCTCTCAGTCAGACTTAAGGAAATTACAAGAAAATAAATGTTGAGGTGTGGGAATCGAACCCATGACCTCTATGTTGATTAAGGGAATTAAAGAGAGAAAAATAAAGTGAGGCTGTGGGGATTCGATCCCACACCCTCATGGTCAACTCGAAAAAGTCAAGGAAAAAGAAATTAAAATAAAAGGGGATTTTGGGGGTTCGATCCCACAACCCCTCGGCCAAGAAAGAGAAAGTTCAAAGAAAAGAAAATAAAAGGAAACGAAGGTGTTGGGGCTCGATCTTGGGTCCCCAAGCCGTATCGATCAAACTAAAATAAATAAAAAAATGTAAGTGTTGTCCAAGGGTTTCAAAATCGGGTTCCCTTGCCCAAATTCCGTATTGATACATAAGTCTTACGTGAATTAAATGTTCAAGAATAATGCTGCCTACTTAGATCGAAATTGAGATCTTGGCATACATACAAGATGCATAAGTTTGTACCACATAATCTTAGGAAGATATGAATCACTTAAATGAAGTATAGACCCATAAGTCTAGCATACGTTTAAAAATAAGTGAACCTAAGATGTATGTAATAAAATGATGTAACCCTAGAAGGGTTAAGTACGAGTGTAAAACACACTAAATGGCCAAGTGCATTGGCATACGATGAAATGAATATTATGTAATGAAATGATGAAACCCTAGAAGGGTTAAGTAAGAGTGTGAAACACACAAATATCCAAGTGCATTGGCATATGATGAAATGAACATTCACGTAAAAAGGGGTGAGTAATTATGAAGAGCAAATGTCCTAATGTTAATGAATATACTGACAACATGATAAGAGGCTAATGTGAAAGATGAGATCAATCTCAAATGACCTAAGTAAATGTTACAAAACGAACTCACCTATGAGAGTGTAAAGTTAATGAAGAGACCAGTCTCTATGAACACTCTATTGAAACTATTGAGAATAATGTATACTTAATACTAATGATGAGATGAGAAATCATCTATTGAGCTATGATGTCATCATACTAGAAGCCAGCTTCCATGACGTATGAGTTGAATGAAATGGAACTTTATACTGAGCACCGATAGACTAGCTATGAGCGGTGATGCCTTCTTTCGGGAAGGACGAAGGTTCACTTAACTCTCATGGGACGAGACTGTCTGGCATGCCGGGTATGGGTCTCCTTATATCTCCTAGTCTTCGAACCTATAATGCCAGTATAGGGATATGGCAGGGTTCAATTCCCATGTACGCTAGCATGTTTTGGGTCACTTTGGCCGGTGATTCCACCTCTTTTCGGTGTGGGAGAGATACTAGATTTCATGGTGCTCACATTATCCATGTCGGTTAAAGTTAAAGTTCCCAATGAATGAATGAGGCCAGCCTCAAATGATACACATAATGAAATGAACGATACCAAAGGTGTTAGGATAGGATAATCAAGAGGTGAGCTAGACTCAAGTAATAACGCTAGGTTATTCTTCATCATTGCACAACAACCCGATGAGAGTGTTCAACTACATTCTAGGTATAGCTGTTGTTTACACTAGCTTATGAATGAATGAAATGAAGTACGTATGAATGAATGAAGCAGACTCTGTGTTTGCTAAAGAAGGCTCCCTAGTTGAGGTCCCATATGTTGAGCCCTCATTTTGGGAAGTCTTAATGTTATGTCCATGATTCTAAGTTTTCATGGTATATGAACGAACGATATGAAAGATGTTATGTGCTATATGCAATATGTTATGTACTATGTGTAAGATGTTATGTGTTGTGTGCAATATGATATTTATGATGATGCATGTTACTGTCATGGCATGACTTTCCTAATCAAATTTGACAAGTCCAGTGACTTTCCAAATCCAAATTTGGTAGGTCCACTAACTTTCCTAATCCAAATTTGGCAAGTCTACTGACTTGACTTTCTATAAATCATGTTGTTAGAAATGAGCTATTCTTACTCATGCATGTCATTGGTGTGTGCTTGCATATACCCATACTTAGTACAAGCGTGTACTAATCCCATACAACTTTACATTTTTAGGTGCAGGCACAGGTGGACGCTAGAGCTCACAGGTTGACGTTGCAGCTATCCGGACGTGGAGCTTTCATCCTAACTTTGTAGGCCCTCATTCTTTCGAGGATATCTACCGTTATTATCTAGCTTAGATGTAGACTTTAGCTAGTGGAGCATGTTTCACTAGTGTTTATTTCCAGTTTCATTTCAGACTTTGTATTGGTGCCGTTTTGACAAAAATACGTTTAATGCAATTATGAATTGTTTCTTTCATTTGATTATCTCTATATTAGATGGTTGATTTGTGAACGCCTATGATGTTAAGTATAAAAATGTTTTGCATGAAATAAGAAAACATAAAGTTCAAATTTTCCGCTAAAATTAACCTAGATGAAGTAAGAATGACGTATGTAGGCTTGTCTGCGACCTCTGAGAGGTCAACGACGCCGGTCTTGTCTGGGGTCTAGATTCCGGTCGTGACAGATTATGTGTTTGGAATTGTAAGCATGTTAATATATGCCAACCAAAAGTATGTGAAAAGTGATATTTGTGCAAATGTTTGTGTAAATCATGATGTGCAAAAGTGGTGTAATGTTGTTGGATTTAATGGTAATTCTTGTCTGAATATAACCATGAAAAACTATACTTAAAGATGCACCAAATTATTCATGGAACGTCCTAAGATCTAATGTACAAATGATGATAACAAGGAGCTGAAAATAGTGAACAATTTCCAGCATTTGGTAGGTTGGGTTCGGCCAATCAAAGTGGTATAAAATGCAAAGAAAAATGAATGTAAAATAAGTGAAATAACTAAGGATTGAACCCAAGACATCATTACATGAAATCTACAAAAAAATCAACAAAAGATTAAGACAAAAATGGATTGGAGGAGACTAAATTTCTAGCTTGGTGGAAATTGTAGTCTCGGCCAACTTTTAAAAAAATGAACTTCGTTTATTTATTTTTTAAAATGTGAGGTCATTGGGATTGAACCCATGACCTCACCAAATGAAAAATTTCATAAAAATTAACTTCGATGCCACATAATGCCTGTAGATCTCCTTTCGTGAGAAAATGCAAGGAAAATAGATGTGGTAGTGGGGATTGAACCCACAACCTCTTGAATGGATGAGAGAGTTAGGAGAAAAATAAAGGAAAAAATGTGGAGAGGGGATTGAACCACAACCTCTTGGATAGGTGAGAAAGTAAGAAAAAATAAACTAAAAGAAAAAATAATGAGCTTGTGGGGGATTGAACCCACAACCTCCTTGACTTAAACGAAAAAAGAGAGGAGAAAAGAAAGGAAATATTATGGGGTTGATGGGGATCGAACTAGGGTCCCCCAAATCTGAAAAATGCAATTATCAAGTTTAAAATAAGATTAAGTGTTGTCCAAGGGATTTGAAATCGGGTTCCGTTGCCCAATTCCTGTATTGACACATAAGTCATATGTAAGTAAATATTTAATGAATGCTGCCTCTAAAGATCGAAATCAATATCTTGGCATATCTACAAGATGCATAAGTCTTGTACCACATAATCTTGGGTAAACATGAATCACTTAGACAAACTATGAATGAAGCCTCATGGCTTGTATGTGTGGACTCATAAGTCTAGCATACGTTTAAAAGTAAGTGAGCCTAAGATGTATGTGATAAAATGATGTAACCCTAGAAGGATTAAGTAAGAGTGTGAAACACACTAAATGGCCAGGTGTATTGGCATATGATGAAATGAACATTCACGTGAAGGGGTGAGTAAATATGAAAAGCAAATGTGTTAAATTTAATGAATGAGGTGACAATATGATAAGAGGCTAATGTGAAAGTTGAGAGCAATCTCAAATGAGCCTAAGTAAATGTTACCAAAACGTACTAACCTATAAGAGTGTAAAGTAAATGAAGAGACCAGTCTCTATGAGCACTCTAATGAAAGTATTGAAGTTAATGCATACTTAATACTGATGATGAGACAGAGAAATCATCTAATGAGCTATGATGTCCTTATGCTAGAAGCCAGCTTCCATGATGTATGAGTTGGATGTAATAGAACTTTATACTGAGCACCGATAGGCTAGCTATGAGTTGTGATGCCTTTCTTCGGGAAGGGCGGAGGTTCACGTAACTCTCATGAGATGAGACTTTCCGGCTTGCCGGGTATGGTCTCCTTATATCTCCTAGTCATTGAACCTGTACTGCCAATATAGGGATCTAGCAGGGTTTGACTCCCTATATACGCTAGCATGTTCGGGTCAATTTGGCCGGTGATTCCACCTCTTTTCGGTGTGGGGATGACACTGGATTTCATGATGCTCACATGATCTATGTCGGTTAAGGTTAAAGTTCCCAAAGAAAGAATGAGGCCAGACTCAAAGAATACACATAATGAAATGAACGATACCAAAGGTATTAGGATAGGATAATCAAGAGGTGAGGTAGACTTAAGTAATGACACTAGGTTATTCTTGGTCATTGCACATTGAACCCGATGAGAGTCTTAAACTACATCCTAGGTATGACTGGTGGTTGCACTAGTATATGAAAGAATGAAAATGAAGTACGTATGAATGAATGAAGCAGACTTTGTGTTTGCTAAAGAAGGTTTCCTAGTTGAGGTCCCATATGTTGAGCCCTCATTTTCGGAAGTCCTAATGTCAAGTCCATGATTCCAAGGTCTCATGGCATATGATAGAATGATATGAACTATGTGATGTGATATGTGCAATATGTTATGTGATGTTTGCAAAATGATAAGTATGATGATGCATGTTACTCTCATGGCATGACTTTCCTAATCCGAATTTGGCAAGTCCACTGACTTGACTTTCCATAATTCATATCGTTAGGAAAGAGCTCTTCTTAATCATGCATGTCCTTGGTGTGTGCTTGTATATACCCATACTTAGTACAAGTGTGTACTAATACCATACAACTCTACATTTTTAGGTGCAGGCACAGGTGGACGTTAGAGCTTACAGGTAGACGCTGAAGCTATCCGGACGTTGAGCATTCATCCGGACTTGGTAGGCCCTCATGCTTTCGAGGACTCTTGCCCATTATATTCTAGCTTAGATATTGGTTTGAGTTAGTGGAGTACGTTCCACTAGCGTTTCTTTCTCATTTTATTTCAGACATTGTATTGGTGCCATTTTGGCAAGTATACACTTAATGCAGTATTGAACTATTTCTTTCATTTGATGATCTTAATATTAGATGGTTGATTGTGAACGTTTATGAGTTTAAGTAGAATGTCTTATAGGAATGTTAAGTAACAAAAAGTTCAAAGTTTCCGCTAAAATTAACCTAGATGAAGTAATGATGATGTATGTAGGCTTGTCTGCGACCTCGGAGAGGTCAATGACGCCAATCTCGTCTGGGGTCTAGATTCCGGTTGTGACAAAGTTGGTATCAGAGCATAAGGTTTAATTCCGAGGATAATAAGTTCACATCAACCACATTGAGTAGTTTCTAAGTCATGGTAGTGAAGTGCACCACTATCATGAATTAGAGACTGCATGATGCGTAGGAAAATTCCCTTCTTCTGATCTTATCGATCCTTTTGCTAATGTCTGATTTCTTGGTGTTGTGAGCGTGTCTAACATAAATTCTTATTTCTTTTCATAAAATGAACACTAGAAGGAACGCTGGTCAGGGAGAGGAGGAGCAGCTGCTGGGGGTAATCAAGTTCCACCCCAGGCTCCAGCTGAAGGAGTGGCCATGCCAGTTAACCTAGTTTGGTTGACTGATGCGAAGGTGCGGACCACTCTGGCTCAGATGGCTCAAGCCATCACTATGCAGGCCCAGTATATGACGGCCCAGGCCAACATATAGGATGTTCAGCAGGAGAACCCACCCGTACGTAGCATGGCAGACAGACCACGGGATTTTACGAGTATGAATCCTTCAATTTTCACAGGGTCCAACACTCAGAGGATCCCCAGTAGTTTATGGATGAGGTACATAAGATCTTGGTGGCCATGGGGGCCACAGATACTGAGAAGGCTGAGCTGGCTTCCTATCAGCTCAAGGATGTTGCAAAGTCTTGGTGCAAGATGTGGCAGGATAGCCGAGCTTTGGGCGGAGTTCCGGTCACGTGGGAGCTATTTAAGACAGCCTTCCTGGAGAGATTCTTCCCCAGGGAGATGAGGGAGGCTGAGGTTGAGGATTTCATCAACCTTAAGCAGGGCTCGATGTCACTTAGGGATTACTCCCTGAAGTTCGTAAAACTTTCCAGGTATGCCACTTCTCTTGTGTCTAACATCAAAGACGAGATGAGTAGATTCTTGACCGGGATTGCTGAGGATCTCGAGGAGGCGTGTAGGGCAGCTATGTTGCATGACAGCATGGACCTTTCCAGGCGTATGGTCCATGTCCAACAAGTGGAGGAAAGCAAGAAGAGGAAGCACACTAGGGCAGGGAACATGTCAAGGCAAGCTGAGGAGAATTTTTCAAGGAAGAGTAGTACTGAAATCAAGGATAATCCCAGGTTTAAGAAGGGACTCTCCTACCAAGGGGAGTCAAGTTAATCCAGGGGTTGCTATGATAGAGATTCGGAGTCCAGAGTTAAGAGAAACAATGAAGTAGATACACCTCAGGAGAGGCCACCTTGCAGGAAGTGTGGCAAACTTCATGGAGAAGAGTGTATGATGGGCTCTAACGCTTGTTACAGTTGTGGCAAACTGGGTCACATGGTGAAGGACTGTCCGAATAGGAGAAGTCAAAAACAAGGGAAGGAGAGAGTTCAACCTAATGGTCCAAGTGAAGAGGCTCCAAGGAGGCAACGATTCTTCGCACTCAAGTCTAAGGGTGCTGGGGAAGGCACTTCTGGTGAAGTCTAGGTTGCGTAGCCTTAATTAGTCTTTCATATATTTGACTGTGTATGGTGTTTATGCACTAGTATGAGGTTAATATGTTTGAGTCATCATGTTGGTTGCTGATTTGTATTACTTATATGTTTACTTATGTTGTATGTTTGGATGAGACTAGTTTAGGAAAGAGTTCCTTAGTTTATTAATGTGAAGCAATTAGTAGGTTTCAAGGATATGCACCATCATGTTAATATGTGAATCAGATATTCACCAATGAGGAGTATTGAATTACCTATGTATGCATACGTTCTATAGATGACTTACTTATTGCTAGTAAAGAGTAGTGTCATTCGGGGACGAATGTTCCTAAGGGGGGGATAATGTAACAACCCTAAAAATAGATATGCTAAGTAATGCTTAATGTGTCTAAAATGCCTACGATTAGACCAGGTTCACACAGATTGATGCGCGTAGAACCAGACCTCTGAACCTCTGCAATAGCCAAGCCAACTAACTTGGTGAGTTAGTTGAGCTAGGAAAGGTTGGGTCCATCCATGTAGGGCACCCGAATATGAAGATTTACCCGGATGAGTCTTTACCGGACTTAAAAAGGGGAAATCTTAAGTTTGGACGGTCTAGGGGTAAAATGGTCTTTTTCCAGGCTAAGGGTAGTATGATAATTACCCTAAATATGTAATTAATTATTTTATTAATATTGTGGAGGGGCATTTTGGTAAAAAGGGCCGAAATTGCCCATTGAGCAAAATCTTGCTCCACCCGGGTTCGAACCTAGGTGGGAGCAATGATTTAACTTGATTATTTATATTGAAGAATTAATTCAATTAATTAATATTTAAATGATGATTTAAGAAAAAGTAAAATGATATTATATTATTAATTAATTATTTAAAGGGGCGGTTTAGGTCGGGTCGACCCAAAGGGACCCGTTTTCGCGATGGGGACGTCACGGGTTTGATCCTCGACGAAAGTGACGCCCAAGTGAATTAAAATGGGGTTTAAAATTTGATTTTTCTGTAAGGGCAATAAGGTCCTTTCACGTGTGATTTAAATAAATCAGATTTTTTCAATTTAACAAAACCTTATTTTGACTAAGTCTAAAACTACAATCCTAATCCTAAGGAACCACTCACTTCTCACGTTTATCCTCTCTCTTTCACGATCAACTCTCTCACTTTTGCGTTCTATCTGCTAACGAAATACAAGAACAGAAAACACAACCAAATGTTCTTCATACTTGAAGTATTTACACGTCAAAAACATAGACAAAAAAAAAGCTAACCAAAAACGTAAAGCAAAAAGAAGGGTTTTCCGTCGAGTTTTGTGTTGAAGTTTCGGGACTTGGACGTGAATTTGGAGAGGGTTTTGGACAGCAGGTCGTGTGTTGAACAACACTAAAGTAAGGTATGGGTTTCTCTCCTGGACTCCTTTCTCCAAGAGAATTTCCTTTCCACGAATTCAACGAATTTTAAAACTAGGGTTGTTCCCGTTCTTGTCGAACTCCTTGTTCCTAGTATCCTTCTGATTTCAGTCTGAAATAGGTTAGAGATCACGTTGTTGGTATGTTTGCTGGTAGTTTAAGTATGAAGTGTGATTTTCGTAATAATGTGTTCATGATTATGTGTTTGGAATTGTAAGCATGTTAATTTATGCCAACCGAAAGTATGTGAAAAGTGATGTTCGTGCAAATGTTTGTGTAAATCATAATGTGCAAAAGTGGTGTAATGTTGTTGGATTTAATGGTAATTCTTATCTGAATATAACCATGAAAAAAATATATGATGAAACGTCCTAAGATCTAACGTACAAATGATGATAACAAGGAGCTGAAAATAGTGAACAAATTTCCAGCATTTGGTAGGTTGGGTTCGGCCAATCAAAGTGGTATAAATTGCAATGAAAAATGAATATAAAATAAGTGAAATCACTAAGGATTGAACCCAAGACATCATTACATGAAAGCTACAAAAAAATCAACAAAAGATTAAGACAAAATGGATTGGAGGAGACTAAATTTCCAGCTTGCTGGAAATTGTAGTCTCGGCCAACTTTTAAAAAAATGAACTTCGTTTAAAAAACATTTAAAATGTGAGGTCATTGGGGATTGAACCAATGACCTCACCAAATAAAAATTTCATAAAAATTTCGTGAGAAAAATGCAAGGAAAAATAGATGTGGTGGTGGGGATTGAACCCACAACCTCTTGAATGGATGAGAGAGTTAGGAGAAAAATAACGGAGAAAATAAATGTGGAGAGTGGGGATTGAACCCACAACCTCTTGGATAGGTGAGAAAGCTAAGAGATAAATTAAAAGAAAAATAATGAGCTTGTGGGGGATTGAACCCACAACCTCCTTGACTTAAACGAAAAAGGAGAGGAGAAAAAGAAAGGAAATGTTATGGGGTTGATGGGGATCGAATTAGGGTCCCCCAAATCTGAAAAATGCAATTATCAAGTTTAAAATAAGATTAATTGTTGTCCAAGGGATTTGAAATCGGGTTCCGTTGCCCAATTCCGTATTGACACATAAGTCATACGTAAGTAAATATTTAATGAATGCTGCCTCTAAAGATCAGAATCAATTCTTGGCATATCTACAAGATGCATAAGTCTTGTACCACATAATCTTGGGTAAACATGAATCACTTAGAAAACTATGAATTAAGCCTCATGGCTTGTATGTGTGGACTCATAAGTCTAGCATACGTTTAAAAGTAAGTGAGCCTAAGATGTATGTGATAAAATGATGTAACCCTAGAAGAGTTAAGTAAGAGTGTGAAACACACTAAATGGCCAAGTGCATTGGCATATGATAAAATGAACCTTCACGTGAAGGGGTGAGTAATTATGAAAAGCAAATGTGTTAAAGTTAATGAATGAGGTGACAATATGATAAGAGGCTAATGTGAAAGATGAGAGCAATCCCAAACGAGCCTAAGTAAATGTTACCAAAACGTACTCACCTATGATAGTGTAAAGTAAATGAAGAGACCAGTCTCTATCTCTAATGAAAGTATTGAAGTTAAATGCATACTTAATACTAATGATGAGATGAGAAATCATCTAATGAGCTATGATGTCCCCATGCTAGAAGCCAACTTCCATGATGTATGAGTTGGATGTAATAGAACTTTATACTGAGCACCGATAGGCTAGCTATGAGCAGTGATTCCTTCCTTCGGGAAGGTGGAGGTTCACGTAACTCTCATGAGATGAGACTGTCCGGCATGCTGGGTATGGGTCTCCTTATATCTCCTAGTCTTTGAACTTATACTGCCAATATAGGGATCTAGCAGGGTTCGACTCCCTATATACGCTAGCATGTTCGGGTCACTTTGGCCGATAATTCCACCTCTTTTCGGTGTGGGGAAGACACTGGATTTCATGATGCTCACATGATCTATGTCGGTTAAGTTTAAAGTTCCCAAAGAAAGAATGAGGCCAGCCTCAAAGAATACACATAATGAAATGAACGATACCAAAGGTGTTAGGATAGGATAATCAAGAGGTGATCTAGACTTAAGTAATGACACTAGGTTATTCTTGGTCATTGCACAACGAACCCGATGAGAGTCTTAAACTACATCCTAGGTATGACTGGTGGTTGCACATTATATGAAAGAATGAAAATGAAGTACGTATGAATGAATGAAGCAGACTCTGTGTTTGCTAAAGAAGGCTCCCTAGTTGAGGTCCCATATGTTGAGCCCTCATTTTGGGAAGTCCTAATGTCAAGTCCATGATTCCAAGGTCTTATGGCATATGATGGAATGATATGAACTATGTGATGTGATATGTGCAATATGTTATGTGTTGTTTGCAAAATGATAAGTATGATGATGCATGTTACTCTCATGGCATGACTTTCCTAATCCGAATTTGGCAAGTCCACTGACTTGACTTTCCATAATTCATATCGTTAGGAAAGAGCTCTTCTTAATCATGCATGTCCTTGGTGTGTGATTGCATATACCCATACTTAGTACAAGTGTGTACTAATCCCATACAACTCTACATTTTTAGGTGCAGGCACAGGTGGACGTTAGAGCTTATAGGTCGACGCTGAAGCTATCCGGACGTGGAGCATTCATCCGGACTTGGTAGACCCTCATGCTTTCGAGGACGCTTGCCCATTATATTCTAGCTTAGATATAGGTTTGAGTTAGTGGAGTATGTTCCACTAGCGTTTCTTTCTCATTCTATTTCAAACATTGTATTGGTGCCATTTGGGAAAGTATACACTTAATGCAGTATTGAACTATTTCTTTCATTTGATGATCTTAATATTAGATGGTTGATTGTAAACGTTTATCAGTTTAAGTAGAATGTCTTATACTAATATTAAGTAACAAAAAGTTCAAATTTTCCGCTAAAATTAACCTAGATGAAGTAATGATGACGTATGTAGGCTTGTCTGCGACCTCTGAGAGGTCAATGACGCCGATCTCGTCTGGGGTCTTGATTTCGGTCGTGACAGCGAAGCGCCGACTACTTATGGCGATTACAAAATTGTCCGCTAAAATTTACAAATATCCCAACGCTTGAGGCATGACGTAAGGGCGTTCTATAACAATTTGGCAATCTACCGAGATGTTTGGCGATATCAACTCAGTTTTCCGAGTGGCTTAACGTGCCTATTTTCCAACACACTACTTGAAACCAACCCTACAATCCCCAAAATGCTTCCAATCATTCCGGTCTTGCCAAACCTTGGCCATTTAACTACGATTACCCTTAAGAATGTCATCAACCATTCACTCATTGAATCATTTTCGTTATTTAGCACAAATATGGGCTATTTAGATTTGACCCAACCAATATAACAACACCCAATGCAACCTTAATAAAATTAAAGCACAAACAACAAGGAATTCGACTATTAAAATATTTCAGGCAACTAAAATTTTAATTGTAGACAGCATCATGACAATCTATTTCTCTCAGAGAGCCCCAATACACAGTAACATGATACTAATATTGCAATAAAGTTCAACATTTTAAGAAATAAATTCATGGTTTTAGAGACTAACCTTCGATGCTGGTAAATTTGTTTTTGTAATTCTAGGTGGCAAACAAATCCACCCTCACACACTAATTATCAACTACAAGACTAGTTGTAAAATCCTTTCGTGTGAACAACACCCAATGCAACCTTAATAAAATTAAAGCACAAACAACAAGGAATTCGACTATTAAAATATTTCAGGCAACTAAAATTTTAATTGTAGACAGCATCATGACAATCTATTTCTCTCAGAGAGCCCCAATACACAGTAACATGATACTAATATTGCAATAAAGTTCAACATTTTAAGAAATAAATTCATGGTTTTAGAGACTAACCTTCGATGCTGGTAAATTTGTTTTTGTAATTCTAGGTGGCAAACAAATCCACCCTCACACACTAATTATCAACTACAAGACTAGTTTAAAGAAAAAATTTGTAAAATCCTTTCGTGTGATTTTAAGGAGTTCAAAATGAGGGAAAATCAGAAATCAAAAGTTTTGACATGTGGCTATTATATAATCGTTCAGTTCGTGTCCTTTCGGCATTGTTAGTCACAATCACCAAGCCACTCGATGATGCACCTAATATTCATTTATCCTTACTTTCCTTCGAAACCTTCAACTTTCTAGGGATAAAATCGGCGTTCTGCATCGAGATCACCAAACAGGTTGCTTCCCATGTTCGCCAAGTTTTACGGGCTCTATATTGACCCATCGTTGAGTCAAGCGGCGAATCCACTATGAAACGCCAATCCATTTGACGATTCGTCGAATAGACTTTCTGCTCGCCAACCTAAAATGTTCCACACTTTCCTAGATTTATCCTGCAACATTCAACACACATTTACAAAAGAAAAATCCTAAAAACATTTAAGAGCTTGGGTTGCCTCCCAAGAAGCGCCTTATTTAATGTCATGGCATGACGTAGGTCCTACCTCACTCTATTATCAGAGCTAGGCCTAGTGTCCGTCGGTAACCCCAATAATTTGTTTGGTTGGAGCTGAGGCACTGCAAACATCAGGAGTGATCGGATGTGCTAGATTGATCTAGAATGAGATCCAATCAATTGATTTAACACTTCCATATTCTTCCTCATTTCGTCCAACACTCGATTTTGATCGGTTATACTTTTGAGTTTACATAGACTCCTCATTTATGACATGTACATAGACTTCTCGTTTATGCAATATAGCAAATTCATTTAAAATAGTCTAATACTTGTCTCACATATAAAACATTTATCATAGAAGTATACGAATTTGGGCGTAGCGCTTACATTGGTACAATATGCCATATATAGGCTTACAACAAAGTCTCAAATTATAAAGTAAGGAACAATTGTCTCCAGACATAACCAACACTCATAATGTAGAAAATGGCATCTTCCTCGGACTTGAGGACTCACCAATAACTTGGGAAAAGTTCCAAGTCTTCCTTCAAAGTGACCATGATTCCTCAATGGCCCGAACCTACATTGTTGGGAAAAAGGGAAAGAATATGGGTTAGTACAAACCACATGCACTAGGTTTGGAAACATATGTAAGTAAAACCATTGAAATGATGCTTAAAGGGACATTTTGTTCAAAACCATACTAAGTTACTTTTAAAAGTCATTATGCACATACAAGAGCATATACAAGTCAATAGTCATAATAAAATTAAGATATGTTCATATCCAACACAAGACCAACATTATCATAAGCCATATCATTATCTCATATCATAGAGTTCATAACATCAAAGCATACAAGACCCTTTACTCACAATCTCCTCCCAAGACTACAAGCCAATGCTTATGTGAAGCCCCATAACCACTCATAATCAAGTAAACTAGGCAAGAGACCATTAGCAAGGTCTACTTTTCATATAACATGATATCATGCATATTTATCATCATATATAATAACTTAGACCAATATTATGTTCATCAAATGAAGTCAACATCATATAAGATCAACATCATATAAGGTCAACATATGCATTTCATTCATAACATAAGTACATAAGAAGAAACTCCTAGGACTCCCCTAAAGGTCAACTTGTTCAATGTATAGGTAAATTCCCATACCCATACATATACTAAGTGGAACCCCTTAAGTCACCCTAGTTAGTGTTCACTTTGTTACTTTCATTCATTCATTTTACTTTCTGGAATAATCGCCTTAATCGACAATACAACATGTGAGCTAAACATAGAATCTGGTTTCATGAAACTTTACACCTAAAGAAGGTGCTCTACTTGCCAAGGTAGAAACAAAACATGAACATAACATTCTAGGTGGATCCACTACCTAGTTTTCCTAGGGGGCAACATAGTTAAGGACCTAGTAGATATATATTGGAAACCCTCTTGATGCAAAATATCATTATAGTCTCCATTTCATGAGAATCATTTTTAGCCTACCTTCCCTCATTGGAAAGGGACACCTCTCATATCTAGGTCGCTCGGTGCTAAGCTAAAGTCCCTTTATGAAATGTCTTTAAGCCTTTTTTAATCATCAAATCTTTATATAGGCCATATCAGACTAACCCCTTGTATAATCATGTCATTAGCTCATTAGGTATTGAACGAAAACTTCGTTTCATTACAATCCATTATTGAAGTAGAGAACTCATAGTCATAGAAAGTCTAATACTATGAACGAAAACTCTAATCATCTACAAGTCAAATTCATATTTAGGGTTAGGGAAAAGGGTCCATTCATTGATTCTTTCATAGAACTAGGTCAAATACTAAGACCTACAACAATTAACCAATAAAAAATCATAAAATATCAATATAAACCAAAGGAATCCAACATTAAGTCAATTTGAAAGACAAATCATGAAATTGGATGAAAACCCAAGATTTTGACATGTTTGGAAACAAATTTTGAAGAGCCTCTTGGGGAAAGAGATCTCAAGAGTGAATAGCTTCCTTAACTTAGGATTCCTTGAAGAATGATGGAGAAAATCTTGAGTCTTGGAGCCATAATCAAGCTTGGACCTGGTCTTAAATGGTGGTCTTTGGAATAGAGAGAAAAAGTAGAGAGAAGTTAGAGAGAATTGGGTTTGGGAAATAATGAGGTGTTGAGTTAGTTTAATAAGCATTAACTATTTTACAGTCCCCAACTAACTAAATTAACCACCCCTTAATGCCTAATTAATTTATTAACTAATTAACTAATTAGCTTTACCTTTACCAAAACTTGGCAGTGAACCAAGCCTCCTATCGACGAGTTCACATTCACGGTTCGTTGACCAAACCACGGCCCCGTACTGTTCATCCGTGCTTTTGGTCAGAGACTGGATTTTTGGGGCTTTTTAAGAGATGGCTAAGTATGAACCAACGAGCTTCATCGACGAGTTGTGACCCATCGACGACTCTTCGTTTGGTTCGTCAATGGCCACTATCAATTGATAGCTTTTAGGATCCAATGTTAGGGTCTAAACGACATAGCTTAGGGGTTAATAATATTGGAAAAGACCAAAAGACCCCCGACTTAAAATCTGCTAAAGCGACCTACGGACTGATCAACCATTCGTCAATGGATCCACGATCCATCTTATCAATACAAAGATGATTTCAAAGACATGGTTCTATGATCAAAACCTACTGACTGATCAGGGATCCCTTGATGGATCCACGATCTGTCCTGTCAGTCCGTCGATGACTTCAGAGAACAGGTTCTGAGGATCTTAACCTACAGACTGATTGAAGATCTGTCGATGGATCCACAATCTGTCCTGTCAATCCATCGATGAATTCAGAGATCAGGTTCTGAGGTTCTCTACCTATTAGATTACCGATGTTCTGTTATTGTCAGTCCGTCGATCGACTTTAGAGACTAGAATTTGAAGGCCTCGACCTACAGATTGATCGATGATCCGTCTATGGATCAACGATCCGTCATGTGAGTCTGTGTTTCATGCCTTAAAATGATTTTTGACTGAATTTCAGGGGATGGTTGCAGATGCGAACCACGGACCACGAGCATGTGTCATGGGTCCCCCTATGGTCCGTGGGTGGCAATCGTGGGTTGCACCTGCAACTTCTGGAAATTTGCATTAAGTTATATTTTTCAGATACGACGTGTTACAATTTTGTATATGAATCAAAATATAATAATGATTCTAGCTATAACGTTTCTTATATGGTTTTCTTAATAATACTTTTTGTTGTCAAATCTATGTTTAAATAAATAAAAATATTCTTAAATTTATGTTGCATGCAGGTTTGGTGGATGAGGTGCGACAAATTTCCATTCCCGATGCAGATTACACTAAAAGAATCTGACGGTTCATTGGTGTCCTTGAAATAGAAATATATTTAAAGAAATAAAAAAAATAAAAATGGAGATGATGAATCACAGAAGATGATTCTACAAGCTACAATTTCAAGTATCAAGCTTAATGCTCGTTTATTAATTTGTAACAAAATTGACAAGATTCAATGATTTATAAATGATAAAATTTTGTTGGTGCATCATATTATTGCTACTAACAATTTAAAAGAAGATAGAAAAGAAGTTGTTGACGAAGCATGGAGGAATACCACTTTGCAACCATGCCTGCATTTTTTTGAAAACATTTCTCAAAAAATGATCCTCAGAATATTATTATTGAGTGTACATAAACTATAATTATCTATATCTTGTGTTATTTTGTCTCTTGGTCACTTTAATTTTGACATATTTTGTACAGTTTGTATCGCACTACATATATACATATACATATATATATATATATATATATATTTTAACGTACGATCCAAGCCCAAGTCCGAAGTCGAAGTCCAAGACTTTGATATTTAATATATATTAATATAAATACGTACTTACAAAATTACAAGAGATCATTGTTAATGTCAAGGTAATAGAGTGAAAAAATAAATGACTATAAAGGTTTGGGAAGATTTTAACATTAAGGAATTTGAAAAAATATATTTCTTAACTCAAAATTTAAAATTGTTACATAGACAAAGAAGATAAAATAATTAATTTTTAATCTATCGGTAAAGATCATTTAAGAAAATATATTCTACCTAATTCAATCACGATTATGGAGGCTTCATGCAATAAAACCATTATATATTATTAAATGTTATTTAAGTGAATATAAATACTTGTAATTGAAATAGTTATCGATAACTTTTCCTTCCCTTCTAATTGAATTAGACATAGCACTTATGATGTGTTGTTAAACAGTGAATGAATTGACGTATTATCACTCGAATGTATTCCTTCAAATAAATTATAGAGTTCTTTTTAAAATTCTTAAGAAATTCATCTTTTCGTCAATCTTGTATGTGATTTCATAACAATTTGCATCTATAAACACCATCCAGATATTATTTAAGCCTAATAACACAAATTCAAGCTGATGTATCATTAGGTTTTATTTTAAAACCTATTCTTATCCCAAAATATATGAATTTTTTAAATTTGGTATATACCAATTAATAAGTTCATAATCACATTTTAAATTTTTTTTCTATAAAAGCCCATTAAATGCAATCTCCAAACAATGTACATCTAAAAACTTTATCCTAAATTTATTTACTTGTCACTACAAAAATTTAAGTTGGCATATCAATAGATTATTCAAAAGTAATTGATCTTATCCTTAAAGATATCAGTATTTGTTAATATGGTATGCCAATTAATAAGTCCACAAATACGTTTTACTATAAATGGTCAATGCAATCTTTTTCATAACCAAGAAAATTATACTATTTTACATAGTTACATCTCAAGCAAGGTTTCTACTTATTAACTTTATATTTACAAGATTTATTTAATCAATGACTGTATGTATAGGTGGTTTTCATTAATTATTTATTATTTTGTACTAATTATGATTTTATTTTACGTTTAGCTAAAAAAATACCTTCATAAAAAACAATAAGTTCAACAAGAAGAAAGTGGTGCTCATAATTGGAGCAACACGAATAGGGAAATATCGCCTCTCTGTTGACCTTCCAACCCATTTTCGAGGAGAAATAATCAACTCGGACAAAATGCAAGTATATAATGGACTTGAAATCGTGTCCAACAAGATAACACAATGAGAAAGAAGGTGTACGACACTATTGGCTAGGTAGATATATTCAAAAAACACATTCTTTTGTGATTGTTTTGTTTTAATGTCAATATCAATTGACAGTTATTTTTTTTACATTTTCTTAGGTGAAAGTGAGTAAGATTCTGACATCGCGACCAAGGATTTATGTCTTCGGGTCATCGTCTACATAGAAATTTTTTGAAGACTCACTATGTTCCAATTATTGTTGGAGGGTCAAATTCGTATATTGAATAACTTGTGGAACACCCTATGTTAATGTTCAAATATAAGTATGAGTGCTGATTTATTTGGATTGATGTAGAACAATTAGTCTTGAACCGTAGAGTTGACATGAGGGTTGATGAAATGGTCATTGCATGTAGCTTTTGTAGTTATTTTATATATGAGTCAAAATATAATATTGATTCTAGCTAAAACATTTCATATATAGTTTTCTTAAAAATACTTTTGGTTGTCAATATGTGTCCAACTAAATAAAACTATTCTTAAATTTATGTTGCATGCATAACAGGTGGATGAGGTGTGACAAATTTTCATTCTAGATGCAGATTACACTAAAGAAATCTGATGGTCCATTGGTGTCCCTGAAATAGATATATATTTAATTGAAGAAAAAAACATAAACAAAGGTGATGAATCAAAGAAGATGATTCTTCAACATTCAATTTCAAGTATGAACCTTAATGCTCGTGTATTAATTTGTAACGAACTTGGCCAGATTTAACGATTAATAAATGAGAATGTTTTGTTGGTGCATCATATTATTTATAGTTACAATTTCAAAGAAGATAGAAAAGAGCTTATTGACGAAGCATGAAGGATTACCATTTTGCAATCATGCATGTATACTTCTAAACTAATTATCAAAAAATGATGATCACTATATTATTATTTGCTATCTATATTTATTCGAAAAAGACATATTTATGATTATTTTATTTATTGTGAATATCAAGTGAAATTTATTTTATTTCACTTTTCCTTAGGTGAAATTGAGCCATATTCCGACATCATGTCCAAAGATTTCTTTCAGCAGGCCATCATCTATATAGAAATTTTTTTGAAGACTCAAAGTATTCCAATTATTGTTGGAGTGTCAAATTCGAATATTGAAAATCGTGGAAGACCCTATGTTCATGTTCAAATATAAGTATGAGAGTTGCTTTATTTGGATTGATGTGGAGCAATCAATCTAGAACTGTATAGTTGACATGAGTGTTGATGAGATGTTCATTGCAAGTAACTTTTGTAGTTATTTTATATATTTAACGACCTGTTTTGTCGTTTTAGAAATTCCAATGGGGAAAGAATTTGTACCGGAAAAACTTTTAAATAGGATTTGGATTTTTCCAACGTTGGCCAGTTTCGGAGGAAATCATATTCCTTAAGGTGTAGGGAAATATGGTAGCAATTGGTGACTTGATTAAGAATTTGATTAGATGAGTTGTTATATAACTCGTTAATGAACCTGTATGACATTACGAAATTGAATTTGAGTGAGTAGATCTTCGGAAATCAAACATGGTGGAAAGGGTACTTTTTGACCGTCGTAGGTTGGAGTGTGTTGTGAAATGGGAATTTCTTGAGGGAGCTCACTGGTCTAATAATCGCGCCCTAGCGGGGTATTTTTCCGCCCTAGCACCCCGGATGTATGGGATGGGAGTCGGGGTTGCGGGTAGGACGCGAATTAAAGTCGTTAATAACCCTTAAATGACCTCATTATGCACTTTTCAACTTTTAGAGCTGAGGAACGACTCCTAAGTAAGCTTTTCACTCCCCAAATAAATTTTTTGAATAGTAGAACGTAATAGAATGGGAGAATAATGTTTGGGAAGGATTTTGTTATGGATTCTATGGCGGAGATAACCCTAAAATGTCTAATTGGGATCATAGGTTTAATCTAAGATTCATAGAATTGTTATAGTTTTGGGTAATTAGCGATTGGTTGCTTATTACTATGTTATTTTTATTGTATGAAGACCATGAACAGGCAAAACGTATCCAAAAAGAGAAGGATCAGGTTTCTTATAGTTTGAAGCTTGTTTCGAGGTTCATGATGGTTGTGATTCTATGTTTGTGTGATGTATGCATGTTCTTGCTTCATTGTGATACTTTTATATGTAAGAATATTTCAATATCGATAACACTTGTTGTAAATAAGATTGATGAATGATGTTTACATGAAATCATGATGTAAATGTATGATCTTGATGATATACCTGTGATTGTGATTGTATTGTGTTTTTGGGTATCAAATTGCCAAGTAGTTGCAAGCTAACTAGGATCGGTTTCCACACCCCGTCAGTAAAATGGGCCAAATTTCGATAAGCTAACTCGTATCAGTTGCCACATTCCGACATAAAAATTGGGATCAGATTGCCACGTAATTGTAAGATAACCGTTTGAGCTTGGGTTCCGTGAGAGGACCAATGTTATGATGATAAATGTGAAATGTATTATTGATTCTTCATGTTCATAGTGGTGTATATGTTGATATATATGCATGTGATTATAATGTTGTTTGACTTGGTTGTGTTACACTAGTGGGATAGCCACGTGATCCTACTAGTACACGGTGTATTTGTACTGATTCTGCACTTTCGCTTATTTTTGTTGAGTACAGGGCATCTTCAAGCTGCTATTGACAGACCTCGCTTAGGAGATCAGTGATCTTTGCTTAAATACAAGGGTGAGCCAATTCTTTTGAGTTGCAATGGAATTCTTCTTCGTCTAGGTCTATCATTTCGGGACTTAGACATTTGTTCTAGATAGATGAGTAGTTCATTAGTTGGGGATGTATCCTTCCTTGTTATATTTATGGATGTTGTTAGTTGTTTTGGTACATTGACGTTTAGATTCTAGGTATTTATATTTCTACATTTGTTAGTTAATTAACTTTCATCCGTAACATAATTACCTTAGTTTTGGTGTAGTTGCTTGGTTTGGGTTGTAGTAATGGTTCTCCCACCAGACGGTTAGTGTGGGTGCAAATCACGATGTTTTGGGTCATGCAAAAATTGGTATCAGAGACTAGGTTTTTTAATCTTAATCTACCGAAATGAGTCTAATAAAGTCTCGCAGAACAGGACGGGGACACCTTTACTTTTCTTTGAGAGGCTATAAGACTTTGGGAAAATTATATATTTTTCTATTGTTTCCTTTCGTGCTATAACTTGGGTTTCATTGATATCTAGGTGATGTAATCTAACAAGCTTCACTCTTTTGTCCACAGATGATTAACACATTGTTCAATGGTGTTCGTCCCACAACTCACGTCAATGCTCCAACTGAGAAACTTGTAGCGAGAGGTCGCGATCAATGCAGGGGAAGAAGAAGAGATAGGGGTAGAGGTCGTGGTATAGTTAGCGCCTGCTGGGCATGAGGTAACACTCGACATGCACCTATAAATGAAATCCAACCAGTCCATAATGAGATATAGGATATGATATTGAGGGTGGAGATTTTGAGGAGAATGAACAAGAGGAAGAGGTCCCAGTAGAGACTCTGATTGTTCCCCCCATCAATCCGGTGTTAGCTCAACAAATTATGGAATTCTTAAAAGGGTTGGATGGTGTTAGAGTGATTTTGAACTACACAAGTTCAAGTTAATCCGCTTGTTGCTAGCACTACGCCCAAAACTAGTGGAAATGTAGGTTACGATGCTTTCTTCCATCCATTGTTGGGTTCCGTTATGACCAATAATCAGCGTGACATGTTGACTATGTTCTTAAATCTTAACCCTCCTGTATTTTTGGGTTCTAATACTGAAGATGCTTATGAGTTTATCTTCGACTATTATGATAGGTTGCGTAAATTGGGTATTGTTCACCAACATGAGGTTGAGTTCGTATACTTCCAACTTCAAGGTGAGACCAAGAATTGGTGGATAGCCTATATGTAGTGGATATCTTCTACTTTACCTCCACTCACATGGACCCAGTTTCATGCCTTGTTTTTTGGAGAAGTATGTGCCTAGATCTTTGAGGGATCACAAGAAGGATGAGTTCATTATCTTAGAGTAAGGTAGTATGTTTGTGGCCTCTTATGATGCCAAGTTACATTCTCTATCGACATATTATATGCAACTAGTTACTATGGAGGAGGAAAGATGTGGTTATTTATTAGAGCTTTGAATTCGGAGTTGCATGTTTTATTTGTTCACATGAGTTTTGCAGGGAGGAGATTTAACGAGGTGACAAATTATGTCAAGAAAGCTTAGGGGTGAGGCGAGACGGTAAGGCCAAGACTTTGTCTAAGAGATATAAGAATTCCTTCATTTTGAAGGCTCATATTCTACAGGATCCGGTCGACAAATGTTGGAAGCAAGCCAATTCAGTCAACTATGCCCGCCTGTACAGGTAACTATTCAAGAAATCCATCTTATGATCTTAAGGATAGCTAGGGATTCTCGCTTTCAACGGGAAGCAGACCATCCTGTGATCGTATTTGCTACAATTGTGGGGAACTTGGACATATGAGGAGAGATTTCCCCAATCCGCAAGTTCTAAGCCCCGCGCAGCAGCCATCTAAAGTTGTGGTACCTAGGGGAAATGATAATAATAGTAGAGGACATCCACAAGGTGTGAGAGGAGGTAATCAGAAAGGTCATGGAGGTAGAGGTAATGTTCAACCAGGAAGGGAAGTAGGTCGTCAAGATTATAGGGCTTAATGTTATGTTTTTCCGGGCAAGAATGAGTCAAAGGTCTCTGACGCGGTGATCGCAGGTACTATTTTTGTCTGTGATCTGATGAGTAATGTATTATTTGATCCGCGTTCTACTTACTCTTATGTATCTCAGAGATTTACTTCCAAGTTTGATATGATATGTGATGTATTTGATGCCCCTATTCATGTTTCTATCCCACTCGACGATTCAATCATAGTAACCCATGTTTATTGTGCTTGCCCTATTTTGTTTATGGGATATCAGACTTGGGTTGATCTGGTGATCATGGATATGATTGATTTTTACATAATCTTAGGCATGAATTTGTTGTCCCCCTATAATGATGTACTTAATTATAATACCAAGTGAGTAACTTTAGAAGTTGTGGTAAACGAAAAGTTAGAGTGGGAAGGGGTGTACAAGCTGAAGCATGTTAAGATTATACCCTCTATTCGGGCTAGTAAATTAGTAGAGCAGGGATGTTTGGCTTATTTGGCTCATATTAGGGATGTTGAGATTGACTCTCCATTTATTGAGTCTATTCATGTGTTGTTCGAATTTAGTGAAATGTTTCCAGTGACTTGCCTAACATGTCCCCATATAGAGATATAGATTTTAGTATTGAGTTAGATTCTTGTATGCGCCCCATTTCTATCCTTCCATATCTCATGGCTCCGAAAGAATTTAGAGAGCTTAAGGATCAAATCCAAGAGCTTCTTAATAAATGATATATTCGCCGTTGTGCTTCCCCATTGGATGCTCCAGTATTTTTGTTAAGAATAAGGATGGTAGCATGAGAATGTGTATAGATTATTGGAAATTAAATAGAGTCACTATTTGGACCAAGTATCCTTTGCATCGAATAGTTGATTTCTGTGACCAAATGCAAGGGTCAACAATTTTCTCTAAGATTGATTTAAGTTATGAATACAATCAATTGAAAATTAGATCTGAGATGTGACCAAAATGGTGTTTACAACTTGCTATGGGCATTATGAATATTTTGTTATGTCTTTTGGGTTGACCAATGCGCCCGTAGCATTCATGAGTTTGATGGAGAGGGTGTTCAAACCATTTCTTGATTCATTTGTTATAGTATTTATTGATTACATTTTGATTTATTCAAAGAGTAAAGAGGAGCATTCCAACAATCTTCAGACTATTATGGGTGTTCTTGGGAAGAAAAAGGTGTATGCTAGATTTTCTAAGTGTGAATTTTGGTTGAAATCAGCTGCATTTTAGGGGTGCGTAGTTTCAAAAGAAGGTTTAATGGTATATCCTCAGAAGATTGACGTGGTTAAGAATTAGGTTCAGCCTAGTTTGGTGATGGAAGTTAGGAGTTTTGTGGGACTCGGTAGCTAGTATCGTCGATTTGTTAAGAATTTTGCCTCAATTGCCACTCATTTGACTAATTTCACTAAGAAGGAGATACCATTTGAATGGAATGAAAAATGTGAATAAAAGCTTCCAAAAGCTCAAGACTCTCTTGAGCACATCGCCCATTTTAGCATCAATGGTTGAAGGTAGGGACTTTATTGTTTATTGTGATACGTCACATTATTGTTTGGGTGCTATGTTAATGCAAAGTAAGAATATTATAACTTATGCCTCACATCAATTGAAGGTGCATGAGAAGAATTATTCGATGCATGATTTAGAGTTTATAGTGGTAGTGTTTGCTCTCATGATTCGGCGACATTACCTCTATGGCAGTAAGTGTTAATTGTTTACCGATTATCATAGTTTGCAGCATGTGTCAACTCAAAAGGATCTGAATTCGAGACAACAAAGAAGTATAGAGTTACTCAAGGATTATGATGTGACCATTCAATACCATCCGGGTAAGGCTAATGTTGTGGCAGATGCTTTCAGTGAAAAAATGATAAGTATGGGTAGCTTAGCCTTATTGACTGTAACCAAGCGACCTTTGGCCAAGGAAATTCATACCTTAGAGTCTAAGTTCATTATAACTCGCATTGAAGTTAAGGCTACCTTCATTGAGGAGACCAAAGCCAGACAATTTGAGGATGAATATTTTAAAAAACTCAAGAGAAGATGGCAAATGGTAAGGCACAAGATGATACTCTTGATGCGGATGGTGTACATAATTTCAAAGGGAGAATTTGTGTTCCTCAAGTTGATGACTTGATTCAAACATTGTTGACAGAATCTCATGGTTTGCGATATTCTATTCATCCAGGTGTGACCATAACGTATAGGGATCTAAAGAGAATTTATTTGTGGTTGGGTATGAACAGAGACATCCCGGAGTTGGTGATGAAGTATCAAAGATTTCCAACAAGTGAAATATGAGCATCAATGGCCGACAGTTTCGCTTAAAAGAATGCCAATTCCGAAATGGAAGTGGGAAATAAAATATCCATGGACTTTGTGGTTGGTCTTCCCAAGATTTTATGGAAATTTGATCCTATTTTGGTAGTGGTTGATAGATTGAATAAGTTAGAAAATTTTATTCTGGGAAAACGGATTATAATGCTGAATAATTAGCTAAGGTGTATGTTAAAGAAATAATGAGGCAGCATAGAGTGCCCCTTTCTATCATCTCAAATTGTGGTACCCAATTCACCTCCAAGTTTTGGATGAAATTGCATGATGAATTGGGCACCCAACTCAGTTTTAGTACAACTTTCATCCATAGACATATGAACAATCTGATAGGACTATTTAAGCGTTGGAAGACAAATTGAGAGCGTGTGCAATCGATTTTGGAGGGCATTGGGATAAGTTCTTACCTTTGTATAAATTCTCTTATAAAACTAGTTACCCCTACAGTATTGATATGCAACCATTTGAGGCATTATATGGGAGGGGATTTAGTTTACCCATAAGTTTGTTTGAGGCTGAAGATGGGAAACCCTTGGCAGGTGGACTTACTGAAGGATGCTCAAGATAAGATTAGCAATATTCAAGATAAGATTTTAGTATCACAAAGTGGACAAAAGAAGTATGCAAATCATACGGTAAGAGACATGGAATTTCATACTTGAGAGAATGTTTTCTTAATGTATCACCCAAGAAGAGGCTGATGATATTAGGTAAGAAGGGTAAGTTAAGTCCTCTATATATCGGTCCATGAGAGGTTCTTGAGTGTGTAGGGACGGTGGTGTATAGATTGGATCTACCCCCTAATCTTTCTGTTGTTCATCTTGTATTCCATGTATCCATGATTAAGAGGTATCATGGTGACGGGGATAATATCATTAAGTGGGACTCAATCGTGCTAGACAAAGACCTGTAATATAAGGAGGAACCAATTTATATTCTTGATCGTGATGTGCGGAAGTTGAAGACCATCGAGATTAAGTTCATTCACGTTTAATTGAAGCGTCATCCAGTTGAGAAAGATACATGGGAGACCGAGAAGGACATATGAGACAAGTATCCTGAGAATTGCTCATCAAATCAGGTACTACCTCTTTCATCCCTTAGCCTATTTTCCTAAGTGGGTCACTCGGGGATGAGCGATGGGTAAATTGTCATCTATTATAACAATCTCTTTATGTCGTTATAGAACTGCCAACTGGAAAAAAAATTGGGACTAGAAAAACTTTTTTGTAGTATTTGAATTTTCCAACCTTGTCCTGATTCGGAGGAAATTGGAGTCCTTAAGGTGTAAGTAAATCTGGTAGCAATCGGGTGACTTAATTAAGAATTTGATTACATGAGGTGTTAGATAACTCGTTAATGAACCAGTAAGACTTTATGGAATTGAATTTATGAGAGTAGATTCCAGGAATTGAACTTGGTGCAAAGGGTAAGTTTTGAGTGTCGTAGGTTAGAGGTGTGTTGTTAAATTAGATTTTGGAAATTCTTGAGGGAGCTCATTGTCCGAGATTCCCGCCATGACAAAGAGTTTTTCCACCTTGGCACCACCGTTGTGGTGGGCAGTACACGAATTAAAGTCGTTAATAAACCCCTTAAATGACCTCATTATTCACTTTTCAACTTTTAGATATAAGGAACAACCCCCTAGTGATTTCTACTAGTTTTTTACCATTCTTGAGGCTAAAGGTAAGCTTTTCACTCCCCGAAGGTAATTGTTGATCCGTAGAACATAATAGAATGGGTGAATAATCATTGGGAAGGGTTTTGTTATGGATGCTATGGTGAAGATAACCCTAAATTGGTTAGTTGGCATCATGGGTTTAATCTAAGGTTCATAGAATTGTTATTATTTCAGGTGATTAACGGTTGGTTGTTGATTCTCGTGTTATTGTGATTGTTTGTTGACCAATAACAGGCGGAATGAATCCAAAAATGGAAGGATTAAGCTTGTTAGGGTTTCAAGTTTATTAAAAGGTAGGTGATGGTTATGATTTGATGTTTGGGTGGTGTATGCATGTTCTTGCTTCATTGTGATACTTTTATCTGTATGAATGTTACAATATTGATCATATTTGTTTTAATGAGATAGATAAATGATATTTCCATGAAATCATGATGTAAATGTACGATCTTGATAATATTCTTATGATTGTGATGGTGATGTGTATTTGGGGATAGAATTGTCACGTTTCAGCAAGCTAACTGGATTAGTTGTCACATTTCGACATAAATATGGGATCAGATTGCCATGTTCTGTAAAAATAACTTGGGACGGGTTGCCACATTCCAGCATAAAAATGGGATCGAATTTCCCCGTTACGACAAACTAACTGTTTAATTTTGGATTCTGTGAGAGGACTAATGATGTAATGATAAATGTTAAATGTATTGTTGACTCGACATGTTGATTATGTTTTATATATTGATATATATGCTGTGATTATAATATTTCTTGACTTTGTTATGTTACACTAGTCGGATAGCTGCGTGATCTTACCAGTACACGATTGTTGTGTACTATTTCTACACTTTCTCTTATTTTTGTTGAGTACAAGACATCTTCAAGGGGCTATTGACTGACCTCTCTTAGGAGATCAGTGATCGTTGCTCAAATTCAATGGTGAGCCAATTCTTCTAGGCTGCCATGGGATTCTCTTTCGTTTAGGTCCATTATTTTATGGCTTAGACATTTATTCTAGATAGATTAGTAGTTCATTAGTTATAGATGTATCCCTCCTTGTTAGATTTATGGATCTTTATAGATGTTTTGGTATATAGACTTTCAGATTCTAGATATTTAAATTTCCGCATTTGTTAGTTAATTATCTTGCTTCCATAACTTAATCGGCTTAGTTTTGGTTTAGTTGCTTGGTTTTGGGTTGTAGTAGTGGTTGTCCCACCAGAAGTTTAGTGTGGTTTAAATCACGACTATCTAGGTCATGACAATATGTGAATCAGATTATAACATGACTCTAGCGAAAACTTTTCTTATATAGTTTTCATAATAATACTTTTGGTTGTCAAATCTATGTCTAACTAAATAGAACTATTCTTAAATTTATGTTGAATGCACGAGTGGTGGATGAGGTGTGATGAATTCTCAATCCAGATGCAAGTTACACCAAATGAATCCAACAGTCCATTGGTGTCCCTGAAATGGGCATATATTTAAGGGAAGAAAGAAATATATATGGAGATAATCAATCAAAGAAGATGATTTTCAAGCTTCAATTTGAAGTATCAATCTTAATACTCTTGTATTAATTTGTAACCAACTTGACAAGATTCAATTATTAATAAATGAGAAAATGTGGTTGGTATAATGTATTATTGCTACTAACGTTTTAAAATATTATAGACAAGAAGTTCTTGACAATGAATGGAGGAATACCGTTTTGCAACAATGCTTGGATATTGTGAAAAGATTTCTCAAAAAATGATGATCATAAGATTATTATTGAGTGTACATAACTATCATTATATCTACCTTGTGTTATTTTGTTTCTTGGTCACATTAATTTTAGAGCTATTTAATTATGACCCTTCTTTCTATATACATTATTCTTGTCTATATAAGTATTGTTATTTCTAGAGCAAATATTTAGTGTTTATTAAAGTATTTATTTTAATGTTCGATTCAAGCCCAAGCCCTAAGTCCAAGTCCAAGTCTTTGATATTTAATATATATTAACATAAATACGTACTTACACAATTACATGAGATCATTCTTAATGTCAAGATAGATCATTCTTAATGTCAAGATAGATCATTCTTAATGTCAAGATAATATAGTGTAAAAATAAATCACTATAAATAGTTTGAAAGATTCTAATCTTAAGGGATTTGAAATAATATGATTCTTAACTCAAAATTTAAAATTGTTACATAGACATAGAAGAGAAAATAATAAATTTAAAATCTATCGGTAAATATCATTTAAGAAAATATATTATACCTTATTCAATCCCGATGATAGAAGCTTCATTCAATAAAACCTTTATGTATTATAACATACTACACAAGAGAATATGTATACTTGTAAAATCGAAATAGTTATCAATAATTGTTCCTTCCCTTCTAATTGAATTAGACATAACACTTAAGAAGTGTTGTGTAACGACCAAGTTTCGTCTTTATAGAAACGCAAAGAATTGATAATTTGGGGTCGCAAAACTTTTTCGTAGTATCTTGAAATTTCTTAACCTACCCCAGATTTGGTCGAAATCAAAGTCCTCAAAATATAGAGAAATTTGGCAGCAATAAGGTGACTTAATTATGAATTTCATTACATGAAGTGTTAGATAACTTGTTAAGGAATCCGTTCAAGTTTAAGAAATTAAATTTGGGTGATAGAACTCCCGTAATCAATTCTAGTGTAAAGGGTATTTTCTGAGCGTCGTGGATTAGAGGTGTATAGTCAAATGGGCATTTGAGATTTTTTTGATTTGCTTAATAGTTCAGAAAACCCACATTGGCACCAGGTCTTGCCTCTTGGGTGTTATCGTTGTGGCGCGGTGGTGGCTACTGTGGTGGCCAAGACGCGACTTAATGTTGTGAATAAACCCCAAAATGACCTTATTCGACACTTTTAGAGTTTTAGAACTAAGAAACAAACCCTGGCGACTTCTACTAGTTTTAACCATTCTTGAGGCAAAATGTAATCTTTTTACTTCGAATCCATTTTTTGGTCCATAGAACGTAACAGAATGGGTAAATATTGTTGGGGAAAGGTTTTGTTATAGATTTGATTGTGGAAAGAACCCTAAATTGGATGATTGGGATCATGAGTTTGATCTAGGGTTCATAATTCTTTTATTAATCTAGGTAATTAGTGATTGTTCCCGTATTATATTGATTCTTTGTAGATAAAGAATAAGAGAAACAAATCCGAAAAGGGAAGGATCAAGTTTCTTAGGATTTCAAGCTTTTTTTGAGGTAGGTGAAGGTTGTAATTCTATGATAGTGTGATGTATTCGTTTGTGTTCTTCGTTATGGTGCATATATGGATGCAAATATTTCATTGTTGATTTACATTAGTTGTAAATGAGAGAGATGAAAGATTAGTATATGCCATGAATTACTTCTTGATTGTATGAATTGAGAGTGTACTTGTGGTTGTGATTGTGATGTGTTGATGGATAAGATTTCCACGTTCCGGCATAACTAACATGGATCAGATTGCCACATTCTGGCAAAAAATGGAATTGGATTGCCACTTTCAGGCATAACTATGAGATTGGGTACCACGTTTTGATGCACTAACAATTTGGGTTTGGGTTCCATGAGGGGACCCACTACTTTTGATAAATGTGTATTGTGAAGCATGTGAAATTGAATATTGTATATATTGCATGGTTATATTATTGTATTAACTTGCTTATGTTGCATTCAGTGGGATAGCCACGTGATCCTACTAGTACACGGTGGTTGTGTACTGATCCTCCATTTGCTCATATTTTTATTGAGTATAGGGAATCTTCAAGCGGCTATTGATAGACCTCTCTTTGAAGATCTGTGATCGTCACCTTCGAATTCAAGGGTAAGCTAGCCTCTTCTGGGCTGCCATGGAATTGTCTTTTGTCTAAGTCCACTATTTTTGGACTTAGACATTTGTTTTGGTTAGTTTTTAGTTCATTAGATTTGGGTTTCATCCCTTCTTTTTTAGACTTGGGCTATACTTCAGATGTTTTGGTACATTGACTTTCAAGTTCTTGTTTGTTTACTTCCTCATTTGTTTAGTTAGTTCTTTAGAATCCTTGTTGAAGTTTATGAAAACTTCTTATTTAGTTTATTTAACTTGCTTCCGTAACATAAATGTCTTAGTTATTGTTTTAGTTGCTTTTATTGGGTTATAGTAGTAGTTCTTCCACCGGAGTGATAGTGTGGGTGCCAATCACGACATTCTAGTTCATTACAAAGTCGGTATTGGAGACTTCGGTTTGTTGATCTTGATGTACCAAAACGAGTATAGTAGAGACTCGCAGAACGGTACGGGGACCCCCTTACTTTTCTTCGGGAGGCTACAGGACTTAAGGAAATGTCTCTATTTTAACTTGTCTCCTTTGGTGTTAAAACTTGATTCGAATTAGTATTTGTCAATTTGAATTGGTATTTAACTTCCATTCACTCTTCAGTCGCCATATGGTTAACACTAGATTCACCGGTGTTCAACCCGCATTTTCCGTCAATGCTCCTGTCAAGGAATCTATAGCGAGAGGTCGCGGTTGAGGCATGGGTAGAGCAGAGCTATGTGTAGAGGTCATGGAAAATTAGGGACTATTTTGAATGAGGTACCAGTTAACAATGTTTCCCAAAATGAGCAGCCGCCAGTCCATAATGATGAGATACAAAAGGATATTGAGGTTGGAGATATTAAGGAAAATGGACAAGAGAAAGAGATGCCAGCAGAGACTACAGTTGTTCCCCCATCGATCCGGTGTTAGCTCAACAGATTATGATGTTCTTGAAAGGGTTGACTTGTTCTGGAGTGCGTCCATCTGCACAAGTTCTTGCTAATCCTCCTATTGCCTGCAGTGCGCCCAAGAAAGGTGAGAATGAAGGTAATGATAGTTTCATCCGTACTTTGACGGGTTCGGTTATGACCGGTTATGAGAATGACATGTTGACTAAGTTCTTAAAGCTTAAGCCTCTATTACTTATGAGTTCTGAAACTTATGATGCTTTCGAATTTATCTTAAAATATTATGAGAGGCTGCATATATAGGGTATTGTTCACCAACATGGGGTAGAATTTGTGTATTTCTAGCTTTAAGATGAGGCCAAGAAATTGTGGTGAACTTCAATAGAGTGCAGATCTTCTACATTACCTCAACTTACTTGGACCCTATTTCATGCTTTGTTTCTAGAAAAGTATATACCTAGAACTTTGAGAGATGGCAAAAAGGATGAGTTCATGGACTTAGAGCAATGTGGTATGTTTGTGGGTGCTTTTGAGGCCAAGTTCCATTCTTTATCTAGATATGCTACACAGTTGGTGACTATAGCGGAGGAGAGGATCAGGTTATTTTATTAGGGGATTGAATTCTAAGTTGCAAGTATTATCTTTTCATATGACTTCCATAGGAAGGATCTGTAATGAGGTGACGAACTATGTTAAGAAAGTGGAGGGGGTGAGGTGATATGGTCAGGATAAGGCGTTGGCTAAGAGAAGAATACCGGTAATTTTCAAGGCTCCTATTCTAGAGGATCCGGTAGACAAATGATGGAAACCTAGCTAATTCAGTTCCATATGACCGCCACTACACATAACTACTCGAGAACTCTATCATATAATTTTCATAATAAACATGGAGTCGCACCTTCGACGGGAAGCATGCCATTTTTTTATCGTACTTTCTACAATTGTGGAGAACCTGGGCATATGAGAAGATATTGTCCCCATCTGCGTGTGTTGAGTCTATGCAACTATCTTGTAGAGGGTTGTGTAACATTCCGGAAAATTACATGTCTAGTGAAGATCCCAATAGGTCTTTAAAAATATGTATTGGGGTACATAGGCATCCCAATGCCCAATATTGAGAAATATTGAGCATAATATAGAAAATTGGCTAAGGGGTATTAGCCAATTTCTATATAATACCCAAATAAGCAAAATATTGGGCATATTAGAAAATATTGGCTAAGGGTGTTAGCCAATTTTTCTAAGTATGAATAATCATTTTTTAAGAATTGTACCTGCAAAGAAGACCCTAATCTAAAATTATATATTCAACCATATCAACGCATTGGGTATGAGGCATCCAAGTGTCAAGCCTAGATACCATAGCACATGATCAATTAAAATGATCATGTAAATTAAACAGTGCCCAAGGAAATTGTGAGGATCCTTCGGACAATAAACATTTCAAATGAGCCATCAAGAATAGTTAATTAGGAAAGTACAAGCAACACATGTGCAAGCACATGTGTAACCGGCCAAGGAGGGGACCACGCGAACCACCAAACCGAATTCGGTTAGGTCGGTTAGGGGAAACATGCGAACTGGTCCCTCTATGTGGGGCCTAACTCCATAACTAAGTCTAGACTCTAACTAACTAACCTAACTAGCTGACTAACCTAGGAAACACCGAAATAAAGCAACTAGTGCACCCGACAATCTAAGACTTAACCGGGTGATACTAACCTAGTAACTAGTTAAAGAGACAACCTAGTACCTAACCTAGGATGGTACAAAAGGGTTAGTTATAGTCCCAAAGACATAGGGGTACTTTAGTAATTACCCTAGGTCCGTTAATTAATTAAATTAACAACTTAATTAATTAATGATAAATTCAAAATTTGGCCGATACCCTAGCCAATTTCCAGATTTTGGTAAGTCAAATGTTCTCCTATGTTTAGTCAACTTAGGAGGGGTGTTAGTAATTAACTAATTAATTTATTTAATTAACTTAATTAGCCTAAGTTGAATGATTCAAGATCAGTTACTAAGACTTAGACTCACGTTCAAACACTAGGAAATTCACGACGCAAAACAGTGAGCAAAACAAAAAAGAAAAACAGAAAGTTTTTCTCGATTATCTTAGGCGATTTCAAGGTTTTCTTAATGTTTTCATGCAAGGGAACTTCGTAGATTCAATTCTACATAAGGTATGGGTTTTATCTCCTGGAATCCTTTCTCCAAGAGTTTTTTCAAACACTTCAAATTCATGAATATCGAAACTAGGGTTGTTTCCAATGACATTGTTGAACGTCCATCTCCCTAGTTATCCTTGTTTTCGATTCTAATAAGTATGTAGATGTAAATCTCGAACATGTTGTTGGTATGTGGTGCTAACTGATCCTTAAGTGTATGTTTCTTGATTTGTGAATGACTAATGAGGTCTATAGATTTGATTTGAATGATTTGAGTGTTAGTTAACCGAATTAAGGAATGATATAATGTTGTCTTGTATTCGAGAATATGAAGTTACTGTGAATCGGCTATGAAGTTTAGTTACTATTAAATGTTAAAGTGTCGACTTGTTTATGTTGAGGAATCACTATATTACATTCATGAAACTAATTGATTTGGTTAGTGATAATATAATCAAAATCGGTTAAGTAAAGTTTGGTTCATGGCCATAAATTGGCTACCAATGTTTTGCCCAAAAAGTTGAATGGAATTGGCTTACAATATTGCTTTCAAATTATGATGGAAAGCCTGGCTAATGAATAATGTAAACCAAATTAAGCATGACCAATGTAACCTTGAATTCATAACCAAGGGTATGCCAATCATTGGGACAAGTCCCAACATACCCGTTCCAAATGAACTATGAACATGGTAACTACATTGAACAAAGTTCTTAACGTTTATAATGAAGGGTATAAATCTACCAAAAAGACATTAAACGAGTTAAGGTGAGTGATAACATAATTAAAAGTCTTTGAATTATGAAAGTGACCAGAATGGGGTGTTAAAGGAAGTGAGACAAGTCTCACTTACACCTAAGACAACCATGTTAAAGATACCACATAAGTTGGTTTTAATAATCGTGAGACAAGTCTCATTAACACCAAGATGATAATGTAAGGTTAAATTCACATTTCATCAAGTAAAGAAAGGGATGATCGGTTATCCAAAGATTTAAGTAAACCTCATAACTAGAAGTAAGTTTCCGTAATGTTTGAGTAAACTCTAAAAGATGTAAAGAAAAAGAAGTTGAGCAAAGCACCGATAGACTAGCAATGATCTTGTGCCAGCACATGTAAGCCTCATGAGATGAGGCTACCACCAAAGTGGATAAGTAGTCTCCGTATGTCTCCTAGTCTTCGAACTATGTTTCCAGCATAGAAACTAGCCAGTGGTTTCCACCTAAGAGAGCTAGGTATGATGTGGTTCCACTTTGGCCGGTGAAACCACCCCTTTTCGGTGTGGGGCAGACACTGGATTTCATGCTTAGATCACATGATCTATGTCGGTTAAATGCTCAAAGAAAGTATTCGGTTCACTTTACCCGTGAACCACCTCTTTTCGGTGTGGGGTAGTCATTGAAATTGGTTTCACTTTAGCCGGTGAACCACCCCTTTTCGATGTGGGGCAAATACTGGATTTCATATTAGCTCACATGATCTAGATTCACTTTGATCGGTGAATCACCCCTTTTTGGTGTGGGGTAGACACTGGATTTCATGTTAGCTCGCATGATCTTAATTCTAAAGATTTCTTTTAGAACGTAAGAAAGAAAGAAGAAGAAATGTAAGATTAAAGTGGGCTAAGAAAGTAAGAGCTTAAGAATATCAATCGTCAGTGATCTATAAGAATGAAGTTTTCAGCAAATAATGTGCATAGCCAATAATGACTTCTTTTATTATGAAAATGATCCCAAGCCAAATAAGATTGGCTTATAATACTTCTTTTATTATGAAAATGATCTATGCCAAATAAGATTGGCTTATAATTACTTCTTTTAATATGAAAATGATCATAGCCAAACAAGATTGGCTTATAATGATTTCTTATATTATGCAAAGAATCAAATGATAGGCATAACCAATAAAGATTGGCTTAATAAGATCTCATGCCAATTTGTAGTTAAATCATTTCCTTAAGCCTTAGGATTACTTACTTGATTCATTGTAGGTACGGGACTACAATGAATCATTTCACTTGTAAGTAAAACATAGGATCAAAGGAGATCATTGTACTACAGAACAAAAGAAGAAAGAGACTGAAAAATAAACTAAGTGTTGAAAAGGGAGCTCTCGGGTTAGGGGAGATCAAATTTCAAAATTTTCGTTCGAGTTGTTCTAAAATTATGTTCATGATTCTAAGGTCTTGTTTTCATATAGAAAATGAGTTGTGTGTTTTGAATGAATTAAAATACGTCATATTCACACCATGAATCGTAAATAATGAATTAGGAAAGTCTAGTGATTTCACTTTCCAGAAATGGCATGTTGTTTAGAAAGAGCTTTCCTTGAATATGCATAGCCTTATGTGTATGTGTGCATACACCCATACTTAGTACAAGTGTGTTCTAACCCTATACTATTACTATTTTTATAGGTGCAGGTCAGAGAAGAGATTGAAGACTCATCGCAGCGGTTTGGACTTAGCGATCTCCAGACTTTTGGTAGGTCCTCTTGATTTCGAGGATGCTACATCTATCTTTGTAGCATTAGTACTTTAGACATAGCTAGAGGATGTTGTCCCTAGCGTTTCTTTCAAGACTTTTATTCGAAGCTTTGTACTAAGTCCATTTTGGCGAACTATTATGATATATTATTGATTCTTTCATTTAAATTGCTTAATCGATTGTAGATGGTTGTTTAGCTTGAGATTATAGTATATGAATCCATGTAAATTTTATAGGAAGTCTATGTACACTTCATTATGTTTTAAAAATTTTAAATTTTCCGCAAATTTAACTATATGAATGTGATGAAAGCTAAGAAGAGGCTTGTCTGCGACCTCTGAGAGGTTAACAATGTCGGTTGCATTCAGATTCCAAATCTGGGTGTGACAAACTTGGTATAAGAGCATGAGGTTAAATTACATAGGAACTAAAGCTCCAAACAACCACGTTACGTAGTTTCTAACTTATGGTTGTGAAGCGCGCCATAATCAGGACGTAGAGACTACGTGATGATAAGAAACCTCCCTTCTTCTACTCTTTATCGTGTTGTGTAGAGTTGCGGGGAATTGGAAGAAATTCGGCAGCGGATCGCGAAATCCTGGTGATCGTTTCTATCTAATGAATGGGGAGTCCTCTTTAAAATCGGCCGCCCGTAACCCTGCAGATAAAGTACATTACATAGTCCAGGGATTGGCGACTTACCCATTCAGTGACTTTGGCACTGGACGTTCCCAAAATGGGGACTATCGGGTAAATTCAATATAATAGACGCGTATTGGCATTCCAGCCTTCCTTCTCCTTTCAGGTACTATCCGAAAGAGAATCCAGTACTTCTTGGTCGTGAATATCTGAACTGGTTATTTGCTGTTCAAGAATTCTTGTTTAGGCAGTTCATACCATCCATACATAGTGTTTTGATCTAAGATTTCAATTCTTCCGTGTTTCAGCAGTAACATATTCTTCCATGGAGCTTGTCCAAAATATGGAAGAAACAAGTTTATGTGTCATTTTAGCATCTAATTTCCTTCTTGTGTGCGCGTGTAGAAAAATGAACACGAGGAGAAACGAAGGAAGGAGAGATTGAGAAGCAGCTTTTGGGGGGGACCAAGCTCCTCCTCAAGCCACAGCTGCTAGAGTGCAAGTGCCTGTCAACCCAATTGTGTTGACGGATGGAGAAGTAAGAGAAGCACTAGTTCAGATGGCCCAAGCCATCACTACTCAGGCACAGGCTATCACAACCCATGCCACTAGAGAGGGTGCTCCCAAGGAGAACCCACATGCTAGCACCATGGCTAGCAGACTGAGGGATTTCACCAGAATGAATCGTCCAGTCTACTTTGGGTCCAAAACCGATGAAGATCCCCAAGAGTTTGTGGATGAGGTGTATAAGATTCTCTTTGCCATGGGTGTTAATGAAAAGGAGAAGGTTGAGTTGGCTGCTTATCAACTCAAAGATGTGGCACAAGTGTGGTACAAAATGTGGGCAGATGGCCGAGCACCAGGAGAAGTCCCCATCACTTGGGACATTCTCAAGACTGCATTCCTGGGGGGGTTATTTCCTAGAGAACAGAGGGAGGTAAAGGTTGAAGATCTCATCAACCTACGACAGGGAGGTATGTAAATCAAGGAGTATTCCTTGAAATTTGCAAAGCTCTCAAAATATTCTTCTTCTCTGGTGTCCAATAGCATGGATGAGATGAGTAGGTTTGTGACTGGCGTGTTGGAGGATCTAGTGGAGGATTGTCGGGCAGCCATGTTGCATGATAACATGGAGCTGGAAAGATTGATGGCACATGCACATCAGGTGGAGGAGAGTCACCGGAAAAGGAGAGGTCAGGAAGGCAAGAAGCCTAGGACCGCGGATCAGACTGGTTCTAGCTCTGGTAGGGGTACATTTGGAGTGCAGAACAGTCCTAAGTTCAAGAATCACTCAGGTAATCCTACTCCTTCCAGGAATTTGAATGCCAAATTGGACAAGTCTGGCCCCAAAAAGGGCAATGATAGAAATGCCTAGCGTAACAGCAAGTCGTGTGGTAAATGTAGGCGTTTGCATAGAGGTGAGTGTCTGGTAGGTACTAATATCTACTATGGGTGCGGAAAGAGTGGGCATATTGTCAGGTACTGCCCACAGGTGAGGAATCAGTCCAGGACAAATGCTCAGCCTAGGCCTAATTCTAATGTTGCAGCCGAGCCTCCCAAGAGGAACATATTCTATGCTCTGAAAGGTAGAGAGGAGCAAGACAATTAAACTGATGTGGTCACTGGTACGTTGCATGTCTTTTCTTTTGATGTGTATGCATTTTTAGATCCAGGATACACTTTTTTCATTTGTTACTCCTTTGATAGCTAGTAAGTTTGACTTGCTTTCTGAGATCTTGCATGAGCCTTTTCTAGTTAGTACTCCCATAGGATATGGCATTAGAGCTGAAAGACCATATAAAAATTGCCCAATTAACATTCTTGATAAAATCACTCATGCTGACCTAGTAGAACTAGCCATGCTTGATTTTGATATAATTTGGGTATGGATTGGCTTCTTAAGTGTTATGCTACCATAAACTGTCGAAACAGGGCAATAAGTTTTCAGTTTCCAAATGAGTCAGAGTTAAAATGGGAAGGGCGTGGTTCAAATCCAATAGGCCAAATTGTTTCCAACCTTAAGCCAATAAGATGTTATATAAGGGTATTTATACCACTTAGTCAGAGTCAATGACTTAGAGCATGAGGTTCCTTCCATAGACTCTATGTCCATAGTGAATGAGTTTCAAGATGTCTTTCCGGAGGATTTACCAGGAATTCCTCCTGAATGGGAAATTGATTTTGGTGTTGACTTAGATCCCAACACCAAGCCAATTTGTATTCCCCATATAGGATGGCACCAGCCGAACTCAAAGAGTTGAAGTTGCAGTTAAAAGATTTACTTGATAAGGGCTTCATCCAGCCGAGCATATCCCCATGGGGTGCTCCAATGTTGTTCGTTAAGAAAAAGGATAGAACCCTTAGAATGTGTATCGATTATCGATAACTCAACAAAGTCACTCTAAAGAACAAGTATCCTCTTCCCAGAATCGATGATCTCTTTGATCAACTTCAAGGTTCAAGCTTCTTTTCTAAGATAGATCTTCGGTTGGGTTATCACTAATTGAGGGTAAGACAAGAAGACATTCCTAAGACTGTTTTCCGAACTAGATATGGCCATTATGAGTTTCTTGTCATGCCATTTGGTCTCACTAATGCACCAGCCGCGTTTATGGACCTTATGAATAGGGTTTTTTCGGGAATATCTTTATTCTTTTGTTATAGTATTCATAGATGACATCCTCATATACTCTAAGACTAGAGAAGAGCATGAAGAACACTTAAGAAAGACATTGCAAGTACTCAGATAACATCAGTTGTATGCAAAGTTCAGTAAATGTGAATTTTGGTTGAGATCAGTGACCTTCCTTGGTCATGTTGTGACCGACCAGGGTGTTGAAATTGATCCAAAAAAGGTTGAAGCAGTGAAAATGGCCGAGACCTCTCACTCCTACAGATATTCGGAGTTTCTTAGGTTTGGCTAACTACTATCGCAGGTTTGTGGAGGGTTTTCCACTATTGCTGCTCCGTTGACAGCCTTAACGAAGAAGAAGGTGAAGTTTGAGTGGTCTGAAAAGTGTGAGAAGAGCTTCCAAGAGCTCAAAGACCGACTCACTTCAGCCTTAGTTCTCACATTGTCGAGGAGTGGTGCAGGATATGTGGTGTATTGTGATGCTTCCCGAGTAGGTTTGGGATGTGTTCTTATGCAAGATGGAAGGGTGATTGCATATGCATAAGGGCAGCTGAAAGTCCACGAGAAGAATTATTCTACCCATGATAACTTTGGAGACATTACTTATATGGTGTACATGTTGATGTATTTACTGACCATAAAAGTCTTCAGTATGTTTTTACACAGAGAGAATTAAATCTTCGTTAGAGAAGATGGCTAGATCTGCTCAAAGATTATGATATGAGTGTCTACTATCACCTAGGTAAGGACAATGTAGTGGCTGATGATTTGAGTCGATTGAGCATGGGTAGTGTGTCTCATATTGATGATGAGAAGAAGGAGCTGGTTAAAAAGGTACAACAACTGGCTAGGTTAGGTGTACGACTGGTAGATATACCAAGTGGGGGTGTTTTAGTTCATTCTAGTTCTGAATCCTCATTTGTTTAGATGTCAAAGCTAAGCAGCATCTCGACCCAGTACTCATGGAGTTGAAAGACTCAGTTTTGAGTATTATGTGTGCCCAATATTGATGATCTAAGGTCTAATATTATTGTAGAGGCTCATGGCTCCAGGTATTCCATTCATCCAGGTGCCACCAAAATGTACCATGACCTTAAAGAGGTCTATTGGTGGGCAGGTATGAATAGAGATATTTCAAAGTTTGTGGTGGAGTACTCCAATTGCCAACAGGTTAAGGCCGAACACCTTAAGCCTGGGGTCTTACCCAGTCGATTGAGATCCCAACTTGGAAGTGGGAGGCTATCAATATGGATTTTGTGGTTTGTCTACCAAAGACCAAGAGACTACACGATTCCATTTGGTTTATTGTTGACAGGATGACTAAGTCTGCTCACTTCATTCCTGTGAAGTCTACTTACAGGGCCGAAGATTATGCCAAGCTGTATATTGATGAGATAGTGAGGTGGCGTGGGATTCCTTTATCTATCATTTTAGATAGGGGAGCCCAGTTCACTTCTCACTTTTGGAGATCTTTCCAAAAGATCTTGGGTACACAGGTAAATCTCAGTACTGCTTTTCATCCCGAGATGGATGGACAAGCAGAGCGTACCATTCAGATCCTTGAGGACATGCTGAGAGTATGTGTTATTGACTTCAAGGGGAGTTGGGATGATCACTTGCCGCTGATTGAATTCTCTTATAATAATATCTACCATTCCAGTATTGGGATGGAACCTTTTGAAGCACTATATGGCAGGAGATGTAGGACTCCAGTTGGGTGGTTTGAGGTAGGAGAGTCTTCCATCCTTGTCCCTGAGATCATACACGAGGCTGTGGAAAAGGTGAGTATGATCAGGGATATATTGGCTACTGCTTAGAGTAGTCAAAAATCCTATGCAGATAACATAAAGAGAGCTCTTGAATTTTAGGTGGGTGATCAAATCTACCTGAAGATATCACCCATGAAAGGGGTGATGAGGTTTGGTAAGAAAGGAAAGTTGAGTACGAGGTATATAGGTCCTTGTGAGATCTTACAGAGAATAGGAAATGTTGCCTACGAACTGAGGTTACCACAAGACTTTTCTTCTGTTTATCCAGTGTTCCACGTTTCAATGCTTAAGAAGGGTCTAGGCGATCTAGCATCCATCCTTCATGTTGAGGGGTTAGGAGTTGATGAGAACCTTTCTTATGAAGAGGTTCCAGTTGAAATTTTAGATCGCCAAGTGAAGAGGCTGAGGAACAAGTAGGTTGCCACCGTGAAAGTATTATGGAGGAACCACCTTGTTGAGGGATCAACATGGGAGGCCGAGGCCGATATGAGATCCTGTTACCCTCACTTGCTCAGTTCTTGAGGTTAGATATACTCTTCCTAAGTCTGGTTTTTGTTAAGAAACTCTAAGTTTTTAGTGCATTAGTCGATTTTGGCGTTGTAAGTCCATAATCGTGTGTTTTATACTCGCACTATATGAGTTAAAATGAGTTCATGTTTGCATTCATGTTGCTGTTTTTGTATAGCGTAGACATGATTTTTGTGATGCATGAGTTGTGATGTACATTAAGTTAAGTGTGATTGAGAAGGAAGTTCCTTAATCTCAAATATGAAGCTACAGATAAGCTTTGAGTAATATCCATCATCCAGAATAAGTGTGAATCAGATATTCACAAAGAGTAAAGTTTCAAGTATGCTAAAGTGTTTTCGAAAATCACCCTCTATATTTTAAAATGATGTGTAGTGTCATTCGGGGCTGAATGTTCCTAAGGGGGGATAATATAACATTCCGGAAAATTACATGTCTTTAAAAATGTGTATTGGGGGTACATAGGCATCCCAATCCCCAATATTGAGAAATATTAAGCATAGTATAGAAAATTGGCTAAGGGGTATTAGCCAATTTCTATATAATACCCAAATAAGCAAAATATTGGGCATATTAGAAAATATTAGCTAAGGGTGTTGGCCAATTTTTCTGAGCATAAATAAGCATTGTATAAGAATTTTACCTGCAAAGAAGACCCTAAGCGAAAATTTTGTATTCAACCATATCAATGCATTGGGTATGAGGCATCCAAGTGTCAAGCCTAGATACCATAGCACATGATCAATTAAAATGATCATGTAAATTAAGCAGTGCCCAAGGACATAATGAGGATCCTTGGGACAATAAGTAAACATTTCAAATGAGCCATCAAGAATAGTTAGTTAGGAAAGTACAAGCAACACATGTGCAAGAACATGTGTAACCGGACAAGGAGGGGACCACGCGAACCACCTAACCGAATTCGGTTAGGGCGGTTAGGGGCAGCATGCGAACGGGTCCCTCCATATGGGGCATAACTCCCTAAATAACTCTAGACTTTAGCTAAATGACCTAACTAGATAACTAACCTAGGACTAACCGAAATAAACCAACTAGTGCACCCGACAACCTAAGACTTAACCGGGTGACACTAACCTAGTAACTAGTTAAAGAGAGAACCTAGTGCCTAACCTAGGATGGTCTAAAAAAGTTAGTTATGGTCCCAAAGACTTAGGGGTGCTTTAGTAATTACCCTAGGTCCCTTAATTAATTAAATTAACAACTTAATTAATTAATGAGAAATTCAATATTTGGCCGATACCCTAGCCAATTTCCAGATATTGGTAAGTCAAATGTTCTCTAATGTTTAGTAAACTTGGGAGGGGTTTTTTAGTAATTAATTAATTTATTTAATTAACTTAATTAGCCTAAGTTGAATGAGTCAAGATCAGTTCCTAAGACTTAGTCACGTTCAAACACTAGGAAATTCATGACGCAAAACAGTGAGTAAACGAAAATGAAAAACGGAAAGTTTCTCTCGATTCTCTTAGGCAATTTCAAGGTTTTCTTCAAGTTTTCATGCAAGGGATCTTCGCAGATTCAATTCTACATAAGGTATGGGTTTTCTCTCCTGGAATCCTTTCTCGAAGAAGCTTTTCAAACGCTTCAAATTCATGAATATTGAAACTAGGGATGTTCCCAATGACATTGTTGAACGTCCATCTCCCTAGTTATCCTTGTTTTCGATTATAATAAGTATGTAGATGTAAATCTCGAACATGTTGTTCGTATGTGGTGCTAACTGATCCTTAAGTGTAGGTTTCTTGATTTGTTAATGACTAATAAGGTCTATAGATTTGATTCGAATGATTTGAGTGTTAGTTACACAAATTAAGGAATGATATAATGCTTTCTTGTATTCGAGAATATGAAGTTACTGTGAATCGGCTATGAAGTTTAGTTACTATTAAATGTTAAAGTGTCGACTTGTTTATGTTGAGGAATCACTATATTACATTCATGAAACTAATTGATTTGGTTAGTGATAACATAATGAAAATAGTTTAAGTAAAGTTTGGTTCATGGCCATAAATTGGCTAGCAATGTTTTACCCAAAAAGTTGAATGGAATTGTCTTACAATATTGCTTTCAAATTATGATGGACAGACTGGCTAATGACTAATGTAAACCAAATTATGCATGACCAATGTAACCATGAATTCATAACCAAGGGTATGCCAATCATTGGGACAAGTCCCAACATACCCTTTCCAAATGAACTATGAACATGGTAACTACATTGAACAAAGTTCTTAACGTTTATAAAGAAGGGTATAAATCTACCAAAAGACATGAAATGAGTTAAGGTGAGTAATAACATAATTAAAAGTCTTTGAATTATGAAAGTGACCAGAACGGGGTGATAAAGGAAGTAAGACAAGTCTCACTTACACCTAAGACAACCATGTTAAAGATACTCACATAAGATGGTGTTAATATTCGTGAGACAAGTCTCATTAACACCAAGATGATAATGTAAGGTTAAATTCATATTTCATCAAGTAAAGAAAGGGATGACCGGTATCCAAAGATTTAAGTAAACCTCATAACTAGAAGTAAGCTTCCATAATGTTTGTGTAAACTCTAAAAGATGTAAAGAAAAAGAAGTTGAGCAAAGCACCGATAGACTAGCAATGAGCTTGCGCCAACACATGTAAGCCTCATGAGATGAGGCTACCACCAAGGTGGATAAGTAGTCTCTGTATGTCTCCTAGTCTTCGAACTATGTTGCCAGCATAGGAACTAGCCAGTGGTTTCCACCTAAGAGAGCTAGGTATGATGCAGTTTCATTTTGGCCGGTGAAACCACCCTTTTTTGGTGTGGGGCAGACATTGGATTTCATGATTACCTCACATGATCTATGTCAGTTAAATGCTCAAAGAAAGTATTCGGTTCACTTTAGCCGTGAACCACCTATTTTCGGTGTGGGGTAGACACTGAACTTGGTTTCACTTTAGCCGGTGAACCACCTTGTTTCGGTGTGGGGCTGACACTGGATTTCATGAGAGCTCACATGATCTAGATTCACTTTGATCGGCGAATTACCCCTTTTCGGTTTGGGGAAGACACTGGATTTTATGTTAGCTCGCATGATCTTAAAGCTAAAGATTTCTTTAAGAACGTAAGAAAGAAAGAAGAAGAAATGTAAGTTTAAAGTGGGCTAAGAAAGTAAGAGCTTAAGAATATCAATCGTCAGTGCTTGATAAGAATGAAGTTTTAACCAAATATTGTGCATAGCCAATAATGACTTCTTTTATTATGAAAATGATCCCAAGCCAAATAAGATAGGCTTATAATGAATTCTTTTATTATGAAAATGATCTAAGCCAAATAAGATTGGCTTATAATGACTTCCTTTAATATGAAAATGATCATAGCCAAACAAGATTGGCTTATAATGATTTCTTATATTATGCAAAGAATCAAATGATAGGCATAACCAATGAAGATTGGCTTAATAAGATCTCATGCCAATTTGTAGTTAAATCATTTTCTTAAGCCTTCGGATTACTTACTTGATTCATTGTAGGTATGGGACTACAATGAATCATTGCAATTGTAAGTAAAACATAGGATTAAAGGAGATCATTGAACTACACAACAAGAAGAAGAAAAAGACTGAAAAATAAACTAAGTGTTGAAAAGGGAGCTCTCGGGTTAGGGGAGTCAAATTTCAAAATTTTCGTTCGAGTTGTTCTAAAATTATGTTCATGATTCTAAGGTCTTGTGTTCATATAGAAAATGAAATGTGTGTTTTGAATGAATTAAAATGCGCCATATTCACACCATGAATCGTAATTAACGAATTAGGAAAGTCTAGTAATTTCACTTTCCAGAAAAGGAATGTTGTTTAGGAAGAGCTTTCCTTGATCATGCATAGCCTTATGTGTATATGTGCATACACCCATACTTATTACAAGTGTGTACTAACCCTATACTATTACTATTTTTATAGGTGCAGGTCAGAGAGGAGATTGAAGACTCATCGCAGCGGTTTGGACTTAGTGATCTCCAGACTTTTGGTAGGTCCTCTTGATTTCGAGGATGCTACATATATCTTTATAGCATTAGTACTTTAGACATAGCTAGTGGATGTTGTCCCTAGCGTTTCTTTCAAGACTTTTATTCGAAGCTTTGTACTAAGGCCATTTTGGTGAACTATTATGATATATTATTGATTCTTTCATTTGAATTGCTTAATCTATTATAGATGGTTGTTTAGTTTGAGCTTATAGTATATGAATCCGTGTAAATTTTATATGAAGTCTATGTACACTTCATTATGTTTTAAAAGTTTTAAATTTTCCACAAATTTAACTATATGAACATGATGAAAGCTAAGAAGAGGCTTGTCTGCAACCTCTGAGAGGTTAACGACGCCGGTTGCATTCAGATTCTGAATCCAGGTGTGACAGGTTTTACCCGCAGGGAATATTATAATGGTAGACGACATCTGCAAGGTTGGGGAGGAGGTAATCAATGAGGTTGTGGAGGTAGAAGAAATGTTGGTGGAGGTAATGCACAACCAGGCAGGAAAGTAGCTTTTCAAGATGACAGGGCTCAATGTTATGCTTTTCCGAGCAAGAATGAGGCAGAGGCGTTTGATAGGGTGATCAGATGTACTATTCTTGTCTTTGATCGGATGTCTAATGTGTTATTTGATCCTAGTTCTAATTATTAATATGTATCCGTGATATTTTCATCTGAATTTGATTTAAATTGTGATATTCTTGATGCCCCCATTTATGTTTCTACCCTAGTTGGAGAGTCGATCATAGTTACCCATGTCTATCGTGCTTGCCCTATTTTGTTTATAGGATTTCAAACTTGGGATGATTTTGTGATTTTGGATATGATTGACTTTGACACAATCTTAGGAAGGACTTGGTTGTCACCCTATTATGTCGTGCTTAATTGTAATACTAAGTCTATTAATCTAGAAATTCCGAAAGGTAAAAATTAGAGTGGGAGGGGTGTACAAACCTAAGAAATTTAAGATTATATCCTCCATTGGGCTTTTAAATTTTTAGAACAAGGTTGTTTGGCTTATTTGATTCATATTACGAAAGTTGAGATTGAGGCTCCATCTATTGAGTCTATTCCTATGGTGTTCGAATTTACTGAAATGTTTCCCAATGACTTGCCTAACTTACCTCCACATAGAGATATTGATTTTTGTATTGACTAAGAACCTATTACACACCCCATTTCCATCCCTCCATATCACATGGCTCCGGCGAAACTGAGAGAGATTAAGGCTCAAATTATTCGCCCTAGTGTTGAACCATTGGGTGCTCCAATTTTGTTTATTAAGGAAAATGATGGAAGTATGAGAATGTGCATAGATTACTGATAATTGGATAGAGTCACTATTTGAAACAACGATTCCTTGCCTCAAAGAAATGATCTCTTTCACCAATTGCAAGGGGAAGCGGTTTTCTCTAAGATTGATCTAAGATCCGGTTATCATCAATTAAAAATTAGACTGAAAGATGTGCCTAAGACAACATTGGGCATTCTGAATTTTTGGTTATGTCTTTTGGTTGACCAACGCGCTTGCAGGTTTCTTGAGTTTAATTAATTGGGTGTTCAAACCTTTTCTTGAACTGTTTGTGATAGTATTTATTGATCATATTTTTGTGTATTCGAAAAGCGAGGATGAGAATGTCGACCATCTTCGTATTGTTCTGGTGTTCTTGGGAGACAAATGTTGCATCCTAAATTTTCTAAGTGTGAATTTTGGTTAAAATTCGTTGCATTTTTAGGGCATGTAGTTTCAAAAGAAGGTAATGGTAGATCCTCAAAAGATTGATGTGGTTAAGAACTGGGATCGGACTAGATCTGTTACAGAAGTTAGGAGTTTTGTGGGGCACGCTAGCTACTACCGTTGATTTGAGAAGAATTTTGCTTTCATTGACACTCACTTGACTAATTTGAACAAAAAAAAGATACCATTTCAATGGACTAAATTTTTTTAGGAAAGCTTCCAAAAGCTCAATACTCTCTTGACAACCACATCTATTTAGCATTACCGGTTGAAGGTAAGGATTTTATTATATATGTTGATGCATCACATTCTATTTTGGGTGCGGTGTTGATGCAGAATACGAACGTTATAGCTTATGGATCACAACAATTCAAGGTGCATTCGAAGATTTATCCAATGTGTGATTTGGAATTGGCAACGGTAGTGTGTACTCTTAAGATTTGGAGGCATTACCTCTATGGGGTTAAGTGTGAAGCATTTACTGATCATCGTAGTTGTAGTATGTCTTCACTCGAAAGGATATGAATTCGAGACAACGAAGGTGGATGGAGTTACGTAAAGATTACGATGTGACCATTCGATACCATCCGGGCAACGCTAATATGGTGGCAAATGCTTTGAGTCAAAAAATGGTGAGTATGGGTAGTTTATCTTGCTTGAATGTATCCAAGCGACCTTGACTAACGAAATTCAGACCTTGGAGTCTGAATTCATGCAATTGGGCAACTCAGATAGAGGTGGGCTATTAGCTAGTATTGAAATGAGGGCCACATTCATTGATGAGATAAAGGCTAAGGAATTTGAAGATGAAAATTTGTAGAAGCGTAGAAAGAAGGTTATGATGGGCAAGGCAGAAGAGACAACTATTATGCAAATGGAGAAGTCAATTTTAAAGGGAGAATATGTGTTCCTAGAGTAGATGACTTGATTGGGAAATTATTATTAGACTCTCATGGTTCGTGATATTCTATTCATTCGGTTGTGACCAAGATGTATCGAGATCTGATATGAATTTATTGGTGGCCGGGCATGAAGAAAGACATAACATAGTTTGTATCAAAGTTTAAAAATTGTCAAGAAGTGAAGCATGAACATCAAAGACATGTGGGTTTGCTTCAAAAATTGCCAATTCCGGAATGGAAGAGGGAAATAATAGCAACGGACTTTGTGGTTGGTCTTTCCAAGACTTTGGGGAAGTTTGATTCTATTTGTGTAGTTATTAATAGATTGACCAAGTGAGCCCATTTTATTCTGGTAAGAATAGATTATAATGTTGAACAATTGGATAAGGTGTACATGAAAGAGATAGTGAGGTTGCATTTGGTGCCCCTTTCTATCATTTGAGATCATGGTACCCAATTCACTACCAAGTTTTGGAGAAAATTGGATGATGAATTTTACACACAACTCATTTTTAGTACAACCTTCCATCCACAGACAAACAGGCAGTCAGAGAGGACTATTCAAGTGTTACAAGATATATTGAGAGCGTGTGGGATTGATTTTAGAGGACATTGTGATAAATTCCTACTTTTGTGCTAATTCTCTTTTAACAATAGTTATCATTCCAGCATCTATGACACCATTTGAGGCCCTTATGGGAGAGGATGTATGTTACCCATAGGATGGTTTGAGGCTGGGGAGGTGGAACCTTTGGGGGTTGATTTAGTGAAGGATGCTGAAAATTGTAACACCCCGAAGTTCTATGACTTAGAGTAGAGCCTCACATATTAACTAATGATTAAAATGATGTTTCGAGACCTATACTAATGTAGTAAACTCGATTTAAAATTATTAGAGTCTAGACTTCAAAAGACGACCTTGGCTTCCGGAAACTAGCGAAATTTAAATTGTAGACGCCCTTAGGTGTTGTGAAGATTTGGGAGTGTAATATGAAGTCTAAAACATGTAAAATAATTTAAATAGGTAAAATATTCTTTATAGGGTCAAAAGGTACAGTTACACTCCCCAAGGACCACCAAAAGGGTCCTTAAGGAGGGCCTAAGCGTTGGCGAGGGGGCTGCAAAAGCAGCCTGGAAAATAGGCCATATGTGAGGGTTCCTGCGCGTCGTGCAGCCTACACTTAAAAGGAAAAAAGTTACTCACAACGCGGGGACTTAACGAGGCTTACTTCCTCAAGTTGGATTCTAGAAAAAAGATTTAGAGGTGTCCCCGCGACACGCAGCCATGTCATAGATTTGATCGTGTCTTTTTTAAGTCAAGTTAACTTCACAAAAAGATACAATTAAGTGAGGGATATTTTGGGTAATTTAGGGGATGGCTATATTGATTTTGGGTCAGTTTTAAGTCATTTTACCCACCCAAATCAGTTCCCCAAATCACTCTCACTTCTCTCTCTACTCAACCTCCATTGAAGAGAATTTGAAGCTTGAAAAAGAACACCAAGTTCTCAATTTTTCTACTCAAATTCGTGGATAAAGTCTTCATTAAAGAATGGATTCTTCACTCTTGGGATTCCTTTCCCCAAGAGTTCCATTCAATGTTGATTTTAAATTCCCCAAATATCAAAGGTTTTGTCTACACATGGGTCTCTTTCTAAATTTGAAATTGGTGATCAATTATGACGAATTACGATTACTTAGGATTGTTTTTCTGTATAATAATGGTTAATTTTTGTAGTTTAATACAAACTCCATAGGATCCACGTTCTTTTCTAAACCTTGGATTTTGGTTGATAAATTGCTTGAAGATGATGGGTATATAAGTTGTTATATTGGTGTTGATTGTATTATTTCTTCATGGACTGCCATGGATCTTGTATCAATTGGCTTTTTGATATATTTCTTTAATATCCCATGAATGTCCCTTTTCTCCTACCCTAACTTATGAATTAGGTTGATTGATGATTAGGGATGATATAAATTAATGTGTTATTGCTTAACTTACTATTATATGATGATGATAATGATTGATTGTTGGATAAATATTGTGGATCGCGGTGAATTCTTGAAGGGGTTTCTTGAAGGCTATTGGTAAGACTTTCAAGATTATGAATACTGTACTTCAATTATGTTGGTCTATTCTTGATGTTGTTGTTAAATTGGAGTATGAATATATGAGTATGATAGGAAGATGATGAGATTATGAATATGATGGCATGTTATGAATATGATGAATGTCAGATTATATAGGGGTATGATCATGCAAGATTGTAAGTGATTCTCTTTTGTACCTTATTAATATGACTATGAAATGATCATCTCACTAAATGTTGGGTTGTGATGAAAGGACGTTCTTATCCTAAACCTAAGAGGTATGATCATGATTATACAAGGGGTTAGTCCATACGTCCTATACTATATACTAATGTTACTAAAGGTATAAAGAAACTACATAAAGGGAATTTAGCTTAGCACCGAGCGAACAAGAAAGTGAGAGATATCCCTTCCCAAGATGGAAGGTAGGTTAACCATTCTTCTCATGATATGGAGACTACAATGCTAATGTGCATACAGAGTTTCTCCAATACACATCTCCGAGTTCCTTAATTATGTGCCCCCATAGGAAGACTATCTAGTGCATCCACCTAGATGCTAGGATGATGTATGGTTCTACCTTGGCAAGTAGAGTACCTTTTTTCAGTGTAGGGTTTCATGACACCGGATATTATAATAAGCTCACATAATCTATTGTTTGTTATGGCGACTGTTCCTGAAAGTAGAATCAATGAATGAAAGTAATAAGATGGACACTAACTAGAGTGCCTTAAGTGATACGACTTAGTGTAGGTAAGGGTATGGGACTTTACCTATCAATTGCATAAGTTGTCCTTGAGGGGAGTCGTAGGAGGAGTTCTTATGTATTGATGCTATGAATAAAATGTATTAATGTTGGTACATTATGATGTTCATCTTATATGAAGTTGATTTCATTTGATGAACATGATAGTGGCCTAAGTTGTTATGTATGAAGATGAGTATGCATGGTATGATGTTATATGATGTAAAGGCATTGCTTATGGTCTCTATACTAGTTTTACTTGGTTTATGTGGGGTTATGGGTCTTCATATGAGCATTACACTAGTAGGCTTGGATTGGTATTGTGGGTAACAGTCTTATAATTCTTTGATGATATGAACTCTAGAACATGAAATGTTGATATGGCATCATGATGATGTTATTCTTATATATGGATATTAACATATCTCAATGTTGTTGTGATTATTGATTCGTATATGTTCTTGTACGTGCATAAAGTATTTCCAAGTAACTTAGCATGCTTCTAAATAAAATGTCCATTTGTGTATGATTTCAAAGGTTTTACTTGCATATGTTTCCATACTTAGTACTTTTAGTCTGTACTAGCCCATATTCTATCTATTTCTACAATAATGTAGGTTCAGGCCATTGAAGAGTTTCAAGGCCGTTTCAAAGAATACTTGGATAGTTCCCAAGTTATTGGTGAGTCCTCAAGTCCGAGGATGAATCCTACTATTCTAGCTTGTTATTGATTAGTCTAAAGACATTTGTTCTATTTCCTATATCGTAAAGACTATGTTGTATTCTCTTATGAGACTTTATTGTAATGATGTAAGGGATATGTCCCAAATCTTGTACTCCTATGATAGACGCTTTTGGTGTGAGAAAGCTATGTAGATTATTTTGATAAATGAGAAGTCTAAGTAAACTTGATATGTAAAGTTTTAATTTTTCCACATTTTCTCTACCTATGATATGCAATGATGTATGCTAAGGGATAGTCTAAGACCTCTTAGAGGACGAAGACTCCGGTTACGTCTAGGGGGTGCTCCCCGATCGTGACAAAGATAAGGTGAGGAATATTCAAGCAAAATCTTTGGCACCATAGAGTTGACAAAAGAAGTATGCGGATCATAAGGTGAGAGACATGGCGTTTCAATCCGGTGAAAATGTTCTTATTAAGGTATACCCATGGAAGGGGTGATGAGATTTGGTATGAAAGATAAGATAATCATAGATACATTGATCCGCCTTAGACTCTTGAATGTGTGGGACCTACAACATATAGGTTGGCATTACCTCCTAATTTATCAAGTATTCATCCGATATGTCACATATCAATGTTCAAGAGGTATCATGGTGACGAGCACTATATCATTTAGTGGGACTCAATTGTGTTAGCCAAGAACCTCCAATATGAGGAGGAACAAATTGCAATTCTTCATTGGGATGTGCGCAAGTTGAGGACCAGAGAGATTAAGTCCGTGAAGGTTCTATGGAAGTATCGTCAAGTTGAGTAAACTACTTGAGAGACCAAGAAGGATATGCAAGACAAGTATCCTTAATTGTTCATCAAATCAGGTACTACTTCAATCCTCCCTTAGTCTATTTATCCTAAGTTGTCACTCAAGGATGTGTGATGGGTAAATTTGTATCTATTGTATAAACGGGGTTCCGTCATTATAGAAATTCCAGCGAGGAATAATTTTTGACCGGAAAACCTTTTCATAGTATCTTTAAATTTCTCAACCTACCCCAGATTTGAACGAAATCGGAGTCATCAAAGAGTAGAGAAATATGGTAGAAACCGGGTGACTTAATTAAGAATTTGATACATGAGGTGTTAGATAACACGTTAAGGAACCTGTACGACTTTACATAATTGAATTTGGATGAGTAGAACTCTCGTAATTGATCATAGCATAAAGGGTATTTGCTGAGAAGTCGTGGGTTAGATGTGTGTTGTGAAATAAGAATTTGGGAATTCATTTATTTGCTCACTGGTTTTGGAAATCCTGCCTTGGCGCGGGGATTCCCTATTTTGGCACTGCCGCTGTGGCGGGGTGGTGGCCTCTGTGGCTGCCACGACATGACTTAATGTCGTTATTAAGAGCTAAAGAACGAACCCAAGGCGACTCCTATTTGTTTTTCACCATTCTTGAGGCAAAAGGTAAGCTTTTAACTCTCCGAATCTATCTTTTGATACGTAGAACGTAATAGAATGGGTAAATATTAATGGGGAAGGATTTTTTCATACATTCTATGGTGGAAACAACCCCAAGTTGATTGACGGGGATCATGGGTTTGATCTAGGGTTCATATAGTTGTTAGTAATCTAGGTAATTACATATTGTTTATTGATTCATGTATTATATTGATTGTTTGTAGACCAAGAACAAGCGGAACAAATCCAAAAATGGAAGGATCAAGTTTCTTAGGGTTTCAAGCTTGTTTTGAGAAAAGTGATAGTTCTGATTCTATGGTTGTGTGATCTATTCTAATTTTTGCTTCATTAAGATGAATATATGTATTCAAATGTTGCATTGTTGATTCACACTTGTTGTAAATTAGATAGATGAATGAGTATATTCCATGAATCACTTCTTGATTGTATGACTTGAGTGTGTTCTTTTGTCTGTTATTGTGAGAGTCTCTTTTACAATGAAATATGTTGACTCTCCTAAGAATTTAGTGATTTGATGATTTGTAATGCAAAATTGTAGGCTCATTCTTGAAAGGTGAAAGCATGTCAAGCTAAGTGTTCATGTGTATGCCTATAATTGTGTTATTTTTTCCAAAATAAGGCTTACTATAAGGGTGAGTATTATGTTAAGAAAATAAATTGTGGAATGACTTCCTATTTTGTTGTGATGTATTTGGTGTGACTTGCCGTTTAGACTTCACTAGGAAGAAAAATATATGCATATCTTGGCTTGAAAGTTGAGATTTCTCATTTTTTTTAAAGAAATTAATCTTGTACTTTGCTAAGGTGTGAACTCATGATGCATGTAATGTGTTGGGGAGTAAGATATTCCTCCATGTACACCCTAAGCATGGTATGATTGAATATGACCTTCATGGTACTAGGTCTAACTAATGAAGATATTTGTGATTTAACTAACTCAAGCTTATATGTATTGAAGTATGAGTGCCTAACTAACTTTGAGTATGAGTTATGATCTGCGTATTAGTAGCTTTTCAAGGTTTTTTTTTCTTGTAATGAATTAAGGCGTAATGATCTTGTTATGATTAGGATAAGGATGTTCTCCCATGAACATGAAAAATAACTTTTGTGTTTGATGCATTAAAGAGTGAGTGAGTAATGGTTTTGCTTGCTTGTGTGCATCGAGTGCTATAATGATTTGATGATATTTTAAAAGTTATTAACTCCTCTTATGTGCATTTAAGTCCTTGATGTGATTAAAGAGTCCTAAGTGTCATTCGAGGACGAATGTTCCCAAGTGGGGGATATTGTAAGACCTCAAAAATGAGATAAGGTGTCTAGAGCCTAACATGTTCGTCTTAATGTTATAAGGTCCTAAAATGCCTTATTATGTTATATATAGGCAGTGTGCAAAGTTTTAAGTGATTTGGAAGTCGGACGTCAAGGGACGTCCAAGACGTTCGACGAATAGTCGCTTATGTTCCTCATGTGTGTATGCATGATTAAATTGTATGAACTGAGTCTAATGAGTCTTGAAATGGTTTAAAATGATTTTTAATGTTATTGTATGAAGTTTCGTGAAGTTTGGAGGTCAAACGCCCAAGAACGTCCAAGGCGTTCGAAAGATACCCCCTAAGACGTTCATCGTATGTCATGTTGGGGTCAAGGATGTTTGGACGTCTTGTAGATGTTTGTTTTGGATGAAACTTATGTGGAAGGTCTATAACATGTTAAGGTTTGTAATCGCATTGGAAACTTCCGGGTACGACTTCTAAAGGGCCCCAAAAGAAGGACCCCAAAGCTGCCTAGACACTGCCTAGGCAGTGTCCCTTGACGGACCCAACGACGGATCGTTGGTCCCCCAACGGACCGTCGAGCAGATCTCGTCGAAGGGTGCTTGACTTGGGCATGTCTTTAGCCAAGAATTTGGCTAAGTCATGCGCGACGGAGGGCATGACGCCCCGTCGAGGCCCACGTCGCAAGTGCTTGCAGGTTTGGCTGCCTGCGCGCTGCCACTTAAAGGGGTGAATGGAAAATTCACCCCACGTCCTAACCTGACTATAAATAGGTTTATTTAAGTAATTTTAGGTGTATATAAGTCATCAATAACGTGATCAACCCATTACCAAATCCTCTCACATGTTTAAAGCCTTTCCCTCCAAAAATGTTCTCTCTAAAACCACCATTGTTGGTGAAGCTCAAGAGCTGCTTGGGGATGGATTTTCTATGGATGAATCATGAAGTCTTAGAGGTTTTTAAATAGACTAAGGTATGGTGATCTTCATCTCTAGTTATCTTTTCATCTAGAGAGCCATTCTCAATGTTTTTCAAAAGAAATCTTATGATCAAGTTTCCAATCTTCTAATCTAGCCATGGGTTCCTTCTCAAAAGCTTTTTAATGATTGAATCATGATTAATTGAATTTAATACAATGATTTAAATGTGTTTTCACTCCAATTGCATGATGAACCCATGTTCCTTCCAAAATTGGTTTAGCTCTTGCATGGGCTTTGTGATTATGGCTTGTTCTTGATGAATTGGTGATTCTCTTACGTTGAATTGCTTGTGGTTATTGTTATTTACATTAATTGATTCTGAATTGATTATCATCAGTCCCTGATGATAAATATATGAGGTTTTGAGCATGAATAGCCTATGTTTCTACATGTTGTCTTGAAGTCGATTGTGAGATCGGTTGGGTATACTCTTGATTTTGTATGAACTGTTGTAGCTACTGTTTTAGTTGAGGTATAAATCCTTAATGTACAAATTAACAAGGGCTTGCATGAATGGATATAGATTCCTTTAGGCTATGAAGTCAAGAGGCTAAGTGGGTGATGTATCTTGAATTGTGATTAGATGAAGCATGACTTAGTCTTGATTGCTTATCTAATTAGATACTGCCTAATGAGTATATTATTTATGAAATATTAATGATGATCAAACCCTTAGATAGTTCATAGTATTCGTAAAGTCTTCTATACTCTAGCAAATCGATATGCCTAAATTCCTATGTTGTAGCCTAAATCTTGAGAGTATGTAATCATGATTTCAATATGGTTAAATGTAGGTTTAGCTACTGCCTTAGACTTATATATGTATGAACAATGATCTAAAATCAATATAAGGGAAGTTAGCTAATGATCTATGTTATCCTACTTTCCTAGTATGTTGATATGTTGTATTATGTTATGGTATAATATTGTGGCGACTTGTACATGGTTTCTTATATGTTTAAAGTACATTTAGCTACTGCCATATATGTGTTTTATTGATGAATAAGGTGTATTGATCAATGATGATCAAAGGGTGAGAAATTGGTAAGAATATTTATTTCCTTTACTCTTCTACTTCTCCATTCCTTTATAGTTATTTTGATGAAGCCTTGTATGGCATTGTGTGGTATGGTCCACTTATGGTGGCAGTGTTTACTTTATTGTCACTATATATGTGTTGACTATGGCCTTGAATGCATATTGATGAACTTATGAACATGTGCTTAAAATGATACTATGAGAAGCTTATGCTTACTTTCCTATCCTAGTTGTGAATTAGGTTATGTGGCTATTGTATGAGCATGTGTATAACCATGTTAGGTAAAGTATAGGTGCTTACATTGATGTGTTAAGATGGTAATAACCCCTTACCTATGTACTCCTTATATGAAAGTGTAAATAGCTAAAGTTAGGAGTCTTGATTATAAGGCATATATTGTTTTGTCTCCTATGCTATTATGTGTTGTGTGCTATGTGTTTGGAAGAGTAATGTGGTCTAATAGGGTGGCTGATTCAAGAAGTTATTGATAGCCATTATGTGATCATGTTGGTCAATATACACACACTCTCACTTACATGCATATTACAAGTAGTATAAGTCATTGTGTCTAAATGAAAGGTAGTTCTCATATTCACTAGTGTCTACTACTATGCATATTAAGGTGATGGTTATGAATGTATGATTTGTATTCCCTTACTAGGATGACTTGATAGGTGTACTAGTATGGGCAAGGGTATGGAACCTTGTCTATTCATTGCACATGTGTATCTTGATAGGATAGTTCCTAGGTTTGGTTCTTATGCATATGAAGGATGATTATATGAACATGTTATGAATATGATATAATGAAGTATGAATGTGTATAGTGTCTTAGTAGGCTTATATGAAAGTATTGCTCATATAGTTATGCCTATAGACTTATGCATTGATATATGAATGTGTGACCTTATGTGTTATGTGAAAGGTTTGCTCACATCTAAGTATACACTCACGCACATGGATGATCTAGTTAGTGAGAGGGGCCTTGTTAGGGGTGCCCAAGAATACTCCAAATCTAGATAGGTTCTTGAATATGCTATAAGCATATGAATGATGAATATCCTAAGCTTATGTTTTTATATACAAACGTAATAAAGGCTTTTCAATAAAGGGAACTTAGCCTAGCACCGAGTGAACTTGTAGATGAGGGAGTGACACTTTCCAACATAGGAGAGGTAGGGTTCACTACGGTCCTCATGTGAGGGGTGACACTTTCTTACATAAGAAAGGTAGGGTTCATTACGGTCCTCACGGGGTGGATAGCCTCATGACCCAACATAGGGTGTAGAGTTGATATTTCCATGAATTCCCCAAGTTCCATAAACTATGTTGCCACCATAGGATACTAGCTAGTGGATTTCCACCTAGATAGATATGTCATGTTCGGTTCTACTTTGGCCGGTAGATCCACCTTCCATCGGTGTAAGGTTTTATGACACTGGATTCCATGATTAGCACCCATGGTCTTAGTATCGGTTAAGGTTATGATTTCCCTAAAGGTAAAATGGACAATGGAAGTAATTGAATAGGATCCTAACTAGGAGGACTTAAGGTAAGTTACTTAGGATAGATGGAAGTAATGAACCCATATAGACATTGCACAAGTGACTCCTTAGGAAGTCTTAGGAAGGTACCTTAATAGATATGATTGTGTATGTGTCCTTTATGTATGATATTGTAGTCTTGGTTTGACTATGATTATATTGTACTATACTTCTATGATGGCAGGTGTTGTCTTGTGTAGATGCTATGTATGGTATTCTCTTATGTTCCTAAGGTGATGCATTGCACCAAGTATCCCTAAAGGATTACTTAGTAAGCAAATGAATTGAACGAAAGAGTTAATGTTAAGGAGAGTGAGTTCACTGTAAAGTGACCTCTATTTGTACTTAAATTCTATATGTGCTTTTCTATGATGTTTGGCCTTTGATTGTGTTTCTATGAAGTATGTGGATGATATAAATGCTATTGATAAAGGTTTTATGATGATTTACTCAAAATGGCATGAAGTATGATTTCAAAGGAAATGTCCCTTTTAAATGCATGTTTTGCATGGTTGTCATACTTAGTACATTCTTGTGCTAATCCCATTCTTCTCTACTTTTTAAACAAAGTGTAGGTTATGGAATGCTTAAAGGATGTCTATGATTGAGGAGCTTGATAGGTGATTTCCCAAGCTCAAGGAAAGAAATCCTTAAGTTCAAGGATGTCCTAATGTGTACTTATTGTAAAGTCTATTTAGTAATGTATAGCTTTGTATTATGTCTTAAGGGCCTTGTCCTTAATGTACTCTAAAGTTATTGTGTCTAACATTGCAAAGAGACTTAGAGTCTAAATATGTATTATGACTTATGTTTTATATATATATGATGTGATGTTTCTAGAATATAATGTGCTATGAAAAGTTTTAAATTTTCCGCTAAATTTACTATGCCAATGCAATGAATGGTATGAAAGGCTTGTCTTAGACCTCCGAGAGGTCGACGACGCCGGTTACAATCCAAGATTGTACCCTATCTTCTAGGGTATGCTTTTGGGTTGTGACATATGTAGAGTAGCGTTTGTCACGACCTGGTAGCACACCGTACAAGATATGGTATTCTCAAATCGTGGCACGGCGTACTCGACCTCTCGGAGTTCTTGTACAAGCCCTATGAAATCGTTCATTACATACATGTATGAAAATTAGTGCGGAAATAAAACATTTCACACGAAATAGTACTTCAAATATCTTTCATTAAAAACATAAGGAATATAGCTAAGTCTAAAGTCACCATCTTAGACACATGAATACTTGGGACACGTCCCATACAATCGAAACATAGAAATTTAGTCTATTACAATACTTGTTTAATAAAAGAAATCTAAGATAGTTATGTCCTTGAGTCAATTGAGGACATACTTCAACTTATCTTGAAAAAGTCCTAGTTTTCAAACCTTGCTTCAAGACACCTCTCACCTGGTAATCAACACTTTAGAAATAGACAAAAAGTATGGAATTAGTACTATGCATGTACTAAGTATGACATAATGCATAAAATCATGATAAACGGATATTTGAGTCAAAACATGATCTTTTTGATTAAAACTTCATGCATAAGCATAAGAACCACATTTAAACACCAAACATTACATTATAAGACACATTCCATGTCATACTAAATTTTAGCAATTAAAGTAACATTACAGTGATTTTAGATTAACATTACAGTAAACTTATAGCAACTCACATGTCATAAGATATCATCAAGAATACATCAAAACACACAACCATGAGACCCTCCTACCAAAGATGATTCTAAGGGTCACTTGAGTGAGTTATGAAAGGACCGCCCATACAATCCTTTCACACACACCAAAGGGATCCTATAGACTACCTAAGATAAGATTATTCCCATGTAATTAAATAACCTTTCCACCTAGAATTTATCCAAGGCTCACCAAAGTAAGAGATGAAGAGAACGCTCATACATTCTCTTCAAGCCTACCTAAGCAATCCTCAAAGCTACTCTAGATACTTGCCTTTTCATTAACATACTTTCACTTAAGTCATTGAGTTCATTAAGTCATTTAGAAGACATTCAATACTTAAGGACATTCACATAATGGTCTTGAAGAATACCTAGAGACTCACACACTAACATCTTCAAAGCCTAATCGTGCTATGTCTGGATTGTATCCCATTCCACTACCTAAACTTCATAGTACTTCTCCAACACTAGCATGTATCCCATGTGATGAGAATAGGCAATAACCGACATTCACCATGGTAGCTAAGAATGTAATCCGGAGTCAACCCTACTCCGATAAAGGGTGTTCTACTTGCCAAATGGTAGAACTAGGACACATCCCATGTAGGCACATGGTTAAGGAATATGAAGGGTTTCTTTGTACTCTAGCCTCACCTTTAACTAAAGCTTCTCCCAAAACCATACTCACTCAGTGCTAGCCTTTTTTCTCATAGAGTAATTCAATCAAGGAGTATATGATGAGGTTCCATATCTAGTTCATAACCAAATACATTACACCTTACCAAAGTGGTCTCCTAGGGTTGCCTTACAATGTTTAAGAGGATAGCTCAATAACTTTTCAAAGGATGATTTCATGCCGTTCTATCCAACCAACCCTAAGTCCATCATTCATACAAGAAGGATACCATTACGGCTTTCGACTTCAAGGATATTATAACCTTCTTTCTAAAACGTTCCACATAAATGACCTTCTTTGCAATATTCAAGATCATTCATTTCATACATATACATTCATGACAAAGGGTGTTGTAACCTACTAAGTCAAGGATTCATATACCTTTATATATCAAGCAAGGTACATAGGTCTACCTAGATAAGACACGCTTCACTTCACATTATCACATATGACATCTCATTCAGGAAGCACATAGAGACACCTAGAAATATTTGTAAGTCATCCTACACACTTCTATAGAATCAGCAATATAAATTATCACAAGTCTCATATAAGTCATCAAGAAGCATCATAATCCAATATCAAGTCATTCACATAATGACTCCACCATAACCTACTAGAGACAGATATTATCAACTAGGACAACTCATGCTTTAACACATAATTCATCAATACCTTCACATTACTCACATAATAAAGTTATAACATGATAATATCATAATACATAAAGTAACGTTGACGAGGCCACATTATTTAACAATTCATTAAGTAATGCCGACGAGGCCACATAATTCACAAGTATAGCACATAAGCACCGCCACCATAAGTGGACCATTCCAGTCATAATAACAATTCAAGACCTATATTACATAATATAATGAGATTTAGGGCACCATACCCCCAATCCACTCTCACAACTTCAATCCATAGCCAAATCACCCAACACAATACTAAAAGGACCTTACCAATGACCATGATCACCAATTCAATCCAATAATCATAATGTACAATGAATCCAAAGTAAATTAGCATGAATTCATCAATTTAGGACAGCCTACACATGATCCTAACATAATTCTTTCATAATTCAGTAGCCCAAAGTAAACTACAAAAAAAGCCAATAGTATAGAGACATGATCAATTCACCCATAATATAGTCAAAATATGGAAGTCATGGTTTGCATGGGTTGATAGTATTTTAAGGTTAAATTAATCAAAATAACATCAATCAATATACAATGATTCAAAACGTTTTATGCAAGAACCGATGGCTAAATCACAAGTTAGAAGTTCATCTTTGGAGAAAGTCTTGGAAAACCATTTTTGATATTTGCTCCTTGAAAAAAAGAGATTCAAGGATGAAAATCCATACCTTAATTGATTCTAATCCACGAAAATTAAGAAATTTCGATGGAGAATTCAACCTTCAAGCTTCAATGGTGTTCTAGAGAGTTCTTTAAAGGTTTTGGGGTTTTGATTTAGAAAAGTGATTTCATCTAAGTGTTTTAGACTTATAAACCCAATTAAATTACCCAAAATAGACTTAATGAACCGTCCAACTAATTTTAGGAAGGGAAGGTGAAACCCCCAATATGTCCCTCACTTAGCCGAGACACCTGCAGAATTGCAGGTATCAATTGACGCCCACCCATCGACGCCTCGTTGGTCCATCGACGGGTCATGCTGGCAGACGTCGATTGGATCAGAGATTCTCACATGGGAGCTCAGGCTCCAAAGTTAAGTCTCAACCTACGCCCCTCATCGACGGGGCATCGACTGGTCTACTGGTCGTCGATTGCCTCCATTGGTGGGGCTGGTTTTGACAGCTTTGTCTCTTCAATTGGGTCCTCCTCAAGGACCCTTTGGTTGGTCCTTGGGGAGTTTTGCCCGCACGTTTCCTACCCGAATATTTTTTTGCACATGTTAAGGACCCCTAACATCAATTTCACACAAAACGAACATGTAAAACTCGACGAAACACACTAAGGCATACGAGCATGTTTCAAGGCAAACCTTTCGAACGTCATGGAAGGTCTTGGATTTTACCTTTTAACTTTAGACACTGCCTCATAACATCATTATAACCCATTTTAGGACTTTAAAACATCAAGACACGAGCGTTAGGCTCTAGTTTCACCTAAGTCGTTTTAGAGGTGTTACATTCTCCCCCACTTGGACAACATTCGTCCTCGAATGACACTTGCTTCTTTTTAGACACTATCAAGACACAATAAAATCAAGACTATCAGAACATAAGAATACCACACCATACACAATATACACATTTAGAAGGAACACCAATTTCACATACTTAAGAGACTCAAAACATAACAAGAGGATAGAAACTAAACTACGACTCATCATGCAATAAGACTCACATTCTTCAATTCAAATAGGAGAAACTCCTTATCCATACATTATCATGCTTATATACATCCATTTTATACACATTACAACAATTTTCAACAAAAGAACAATTTAGTCATTTTAAAAAAAAATCACACATTACAGTGAACATACTCAAAATTTTAAAAATGCAACTTTTAAGCATTTGATGATGGAAACATCAAAATATGAAAGATAAAACCATATAAACTCATTACACATTATGACTATAACTTCATAAAATGCACAGTGCAAGGAGTCAATGAAATTCAATTTCAACAAGCCTCCTAAAAAAAAGCAACATGTACTATGACATTCTAACTCTCAAGCTTGAGTAGAAGAGAAGAGAAGAAACAACAATCATACTCTACTAATCACCATACTCCCCCACTTGGAAGGAACTCATACAACTAAAGAGACAATACAAGGACTTACCAACATCATCACCATCATCTGGCTTTGATCCTCTAGCCCGGAGTGCATAGAAGTGATTCCTCTTTGGAGCATCACCTTCCGTAATTCTATGAGGATTTTGATTAGTCTCCTTTCCTCTAGCTTCACCATTAGGACAATCCCTCACCTTATGGCCATCCTTACCACAACCAAAGCAATTTTTTGTACAAACTAGACATTTCACATAGTCCTTCTTACCACAAGTAACACAAGTAGGCTTACGACCTTGAGAACCACTACCACCTTCACCCTTGACCTTAGGAGCACTAGGTCCATAATTGTTTGGAGCCTTCTTGTTAAACCTAGGTTTGTTTTGATAATTGTATCCACTCCTCTTCAAGTTTCTTGCAATCCTACCAAGTTTAGACTCCTCAATAGATTGAGCATACACCATAAGTGTAATCAAGTTCATATCCTTGTGGAGCAGGTCCGTACGACACTCTTCTTTCACAAGGTTGGCAACACCGGTAACAAAACTACTCATCTCATCCCTAGGGTTAGACACCAAGGATAGAGCATATGTATACAACATGGTAAACTTCAAGGAAGACTCCTCAACACTCATACTACCTTGCTTAAGGTTAATGAACTCTTCAACCTTCACCTCCCTCCTCTCATGGGGAAAGTACTTCTCTAAGAAAGCCTCCTTCAACTCTTCCCACTATATAGGACCCGACTCAACCGGCCTATTATATTTCCATTGAGTGTACCACACTTCAGCAACATCCCTTAATTGGTACGAAGCTTACTCCGCCTTCTCCCTAGAAGTCACCCCCATGGAACTCAACACCTTATATAATCCATCAAGAAAATCTTGGGGATCCTCTCCTACCTTAAGGCCAAGAAATATAGGAGGATTCATCCTCACAAAGTCTCTCAATCTAGAGGTCATGGTACTCTCCAAAGAATTCATCCTAGGCCCTTCTCTAGTTACATGAGTAGTCATGGATCGGGATAGGTCAAGTAAAGCCTCTCTAATCTCCCCATTTTTCATGTCCGGGGAAACCACCGGAACCATTACCTTCACCTCAAATAGGGACTTGATCACTTTGGGGAGGCACTTGAGCATATTGAGGAACTTGAACTCCTTGATGAGCTAGTCAACCTTGGGGAGCTTCTTCTTGACTTCCTTCCTCCAACCTTCTAGCGGACATTCTTTTTGTAGTCATACTCCTATAAAGACAAGATAAGAGATAAGGAAAAGACACTTATAATCTCAACTCTATAGGCACGACACAAGATTGATGAAGAAAGTGAAACTCTATCGTCCTATAGCCTCTCGCCCATAGATGTGTCGCAACTCATACCGATGAAAAAGACTCCACTAGACGTGGCTTTTTGAGACTTCTTGATTCCTAGACAATTTTAATAACATATTCTGTGATGCCACATTTTTCACGACCCGATAGAACACCCTAGAAAATATAGTATTCTTGAATCATGGCACGACGTACTTGACCTCTCGGAGGTCTTGTACAAGATCTATGACATCGTTCATTGCATACATGTATGAAAAGTAGTGCGAAATTAAAACTTTTCACACGAAATAGTACTTCAAATGTCTTTCATTAAAAACATAAGGAATACATCTAAGTCTCAAGTCATCATCTAGACACATGAATACTTGGGACACGGCCCATACAATCGAAACATAGAAACTTAGTCTATTACAATACTTGTTAAATAAAAGAAATCTAAGATAGTTATGTTCTCGAGTCAATTGAGGACATACTTCAATTTTTCTTGAAAAAGTCCTAGTTTTCAATCCTTGCTTCAAGACACCTCTCACCTGGTAATCACACCTTTAGAAATAGACAAAAAGTATGGAATTAGTACTATGCATGTACAAAGTATGACATAATGCATAAAATCATGATAAACGGATATTTGAGTCAAAACATGATCTTTTTTATTAAAACTTCATGCATATGCATAAGAACCACATTTAAACACCAAATAATACATTCTAAGACACATTCCATGTCATACTAAATTTATAGCAATTAAAGTAACATTACAGTGATTTTACAGTAACATTACAGTAAACTCATAGCAACTCACATGACATAAGCTAGCATCAAGAATACATCAAAACACACAACCATGAGACCCTCCTACCAAAGGTGATTCTAAGGGTCACTTGAGTGAGTTATGAAGGGACCGCCCATATAATCCTTTCACACACACCAAAGGGATCCTATAGACTACCTAAGATAAGATTATTCCCATGTAATTAATTAACTTTCCACCTAGAATTTCTCGAAGACTCACCTAAGTAAGATATGAAGAGAACGCTCATACATCCTCTTCAAGCCTACCAAGACAATCCTCAAAGCTACTCTAGATACTTGCCTTTTCATTAACATACTTTCACTTAAGTCATTGAGTTATTTAAGTCATTTAGAAGACATTAAATACTTAAGGACATTAACATAATGGTCTTGAAGAAGACCTAGAGACTCACACACTAACATCTTCAAACCCTAATCGTGCAATGTCTGTATTGCGTCTCATTCCCTTACCTAAACTTCATACTACTTTTCCAACACTAGCATGTATCCCACGCATGTATCCCACGTGATGAGAATAGGCAATAACCGATATAGAACAAGGTAGGTAAGCATGGAATCCAGAGTCAACCCTACTCCGATAAAGGGTTTTCTACTTGTCAATGGTAGAACTAGGACACATTCCATGTAGGCACATGGTTAAGGAATATGAAGGGTTTCTTTATACTCTAGCCTCACCTTTAACTAGAGATACTCCTCAATCCATACTCACTCAGTGCTAGCCTTTGTTCTCATATACTAATTCAATCAAGGAGTATCTGACGAGGTTTCATATCTATTTCATAATCAAATTACGATACACCTTACCAAAGTGGTCCCCTACGGTTGCCTTACAATGGTTAAGAAGATCGCTCAATGACTTTTCTAAGGATTATTTCATGTCGTTCTTGCTAACCCACCCTAAGTACATCATTCACACAAGAATTATAACATTACGTATTTCGACTTTAAGGATATCATAACCTTCTTTCTAAAAGGTTCCACATAAATGACCTGCTTTGTTATATTTAAGATCATATTCATTTCATGCATATACTTTCATGACAAAGGGTGTTCTAAACTACTAAGTCAAGGATGCATATTCATTCATGTATCAAGCAAGGGACATAGGTCTACCTAGACAAGACACATTTCACTTTACATATCACATATAACATCTCATTCAAGAAGCACATAGAGACAACTAAACATACTTGCAAGTCATCCTACACACTTCTATGGAATCATCAATATAAACCATCACAAGTCTCATATAAGTCATCAAGAAGCATCATACTCCATTATCAATTCATTCACATAAGGACTCCATCATAGCCTACTAGAGACACATATCATCAACTACGAGAACTCATGCTTTGACTTCACATAACACATAAGTCATAAAGACCTTCAAATTACTCACATAATCAAGTTATAGAATGAAAATATCATAATACATAAAGTAACACCGACAAGGCCATATTGTTTAATAATTCATAAAGTAATGCCGACGAGGCCACATAATTCACAAGTATAGCACATAACCACCGCCACCATAAGTGGACCATTCCAATAATAATCACAATTAAAGACCTATATTATATAATATAAAGAGAATTAGGTCATTATACCACCAATCCACTCAGACAACTTCAATCCATAGCCAAATCACCCAACATAATACTCAAAGGCCCTTACCAATGGCCATGTTCACCAATTCAATCCAATAATCATAATGTACAGTTAATACAAATTAAATCAATATAAATTCATAACTTTAGGACAGACTACACATGATTCTAACATAATTCTTTCATAATTCAATATCCCAAAGTAAACTACACAAGAATCCAATAGTATATATAGACATGATCAATTCACCCATAATATAGTCAAAATATGAAAGTCATGGTTTGTATGGATTTATAGGAGTTTTAGGTTAAAATAATCAAACTAACATCAATTCAATCATACAATGATTCAAAACATTTTATGCAAGATACCAAGGCTAGATAACAAGTTAGAAGTTCATCTTTTGAGAAAGTCTTGGAAAACCATTTTTGAGATTGGATCCTTGAAGAAAATAGATTCAAAGATGAAAATTCATACCTTATTTGATGATAATCCACGAAAATTGAGAAGTTTTGATGGAGAATTCAACCTTCAAGCTTCAATCTCCCTTCAAGCTTCAATGGTGTTCTAGAGAGTTCTTTAGAGGTCTTGCGGTTTTGATTTAGAAAATTGAATTCATCTAAGTGTTTTAGACTTAAAAACCCACTTAAATTACCCAAAATAGCCTTAATGAACCGTCCAAATAACTTTAGGAAGGCTAGGTGCAAAGCCCAAAATGTCCCTCACTTGGCCAAGACACGTGTAGAACTGCAGGTGCCAATCGACGCCCACCCATCGACGCCTCATGGTCCATAGATGGGCCATGATGACAATCATCGATTTGATTATAGACTCTCAGATGAGAGCTCAAGCTCCAAAGTTAAGTCTCAACCTACGCCCCTCATCGGTGGGGCGTCGACTGGCCTAGCGGTAGTCAATTGCCTCCATTGTGGGGTTGGTTTTGATAGCTTTGGCTCTTGAGTTGGGTCCTCCTCAAGGACCATTATGTTTTTCGTTGAGGAGTTTTGCTCTGATGTTTTGAAACCCGAATATGGTCGTACACATGTTAATCCCTCACATCAATTTCATCCAAAACAAACACGTAAAACTCGATGAAATACACTAAGGCACACAAGCACGTTTCAAGGTAATCCTTTCGAACGTCATTGACGTTTGACCTTCAAACTTCATCAAACTTTAGACAATGACTCATAAAATTATTTTAACCCATTTTAGTACTTAAATGCATCAAGACACAAGCGTTACGCTCTAGTTTCACCTATGTCATTTTAGAGGTGTTACAACTTTGAGGGTTGCTTAGGTAGGCTTTAAGAGGGTGTATTGGCGGTCTTTTCATGTCTTACTTAGGTGAGTCTTAGAGTACTTCTAGTTCAGGAGTATAATTGAATAAAGTGAATAATCTTACCTTAAGATTCCTTGAGGATCACTTAGGTGTGTGTGAAGGGGTTGTGTGGGCGGCCACTTCATATCTTACTTAAGTGAGTCTTAGGAGGACCTTTGGCAGGAGGTATACGTGCTTATATGGTTTCTAAGTATTGAAAGTGGCATGTTGTGGATTACTTGGAATATATCTTATATGTGTGTATGTTAATTTATAAGTGGTTTCTTATACTTATTTTATGAGGTTTTCTCCAAAAGAGCATGAAAGCATGTTATAACTCAAATGTCCTTTTAGCATGGTTTTAATTGCATGTCAACATACTTAGTGCATTCTAATGTACTAATTCCATATATTGTCTTATCTCTAAAGGTTTAGGTGGCAAGTGAGAAGAATATAGGGAGCAAGCTTGGAATTAGAATCCTTTCAAGCAACTTTTGGTATGTCCTCAATTGATTCGAGGACATAGCTATCTGTAGCTTTTCTTTTCAAAAGACATTGTATTAGACTTTGATATTTTCTATTTTGTTTATGTATGGGCTGTGACCCAAGATATTCGTGTGTCTAATATGACTACAAAGAGACTTAGTCTTTCCTATGTTTTCTATGAAAGAGATTTTGAACTATGGTTTTATTGTTGTGGAAAGTTATAATTCCGCATTACTTCTCATATACATATATACAATGAATGACATCTAAGGGCTTGTTCAAGACCTCCGAGAAGTTGAGTAGTCCATGTGGCGGCTTCAAGGATCCCTATCTTATAGGGTCTACTTTGGGTTGTGAAAAATATGGTATCATAGCATAGATTATGAAGTAGTCTTTAGGAATCCAAAGTCTAATTATAGGAACATCTAGTAGATTCTTGTTCATCGGTGTGAGTCGCGACACATCTATGAGCGAGAAAATATAGGACGATAGAGTTTCACTTTCTTCATCTACTCTTGTGTCGTGCCATAGAGTTGAGATTATAAGCATTTTTTCATAATCTCTTCTCTTGTGTTTATAGGATATGACTACTAGAAGAATGGCCGCAACAATATTGGAAGAGAAAGGGGTGAATGAGGAAGTTTCTCCCCAAGGTGGACAAGTTCCATAAGGTGTTCAAGTTCCTCCCAGAGTTTATAAAGTCCCTATACTTGGTGAAGGTAACGAGGTTCTAGTGGTTCCCCCGGATATGACTAATGGGGAGATTAGAGAGGCTCTTCTTGCCCTAGCCCAAGCCATGACAACTCATGTGAATAGGGTGTTGAGCCTAGAGTAAATGTTTTGGAGAGTACCATGACCTCTAGATTGAGGGACTTTGTGAGGATGAATCCTCCTATATTCCTTGGCTGTAAGGTAGGAGAAGATCCCCAAGAGTTTCTACATGGTGCATATAGATGTTAAGTGTTATGGGGGTGACTTCTAGGGAGAAGGCGGAGTTGTCTTCATTCCAATAGAGGAATTTTGCTCAAGTATAGTACAGTCAATAGAAAGACAATAGGCTGGTTGAGTCGGATCCTATGGAGTGGGAAGAGTTTAAGGAACCTCCTTAGGGAAGTATTTTCCCCAAGAAATGAGGGAGGTGAAGTTTGAGGAGTTCATTACCTTAGGCAAGGAAATATGAGTGTGGAAGAGTATTCTTTGAAATTTACTCTCTTGTATAGGTATGCTCCATCCTTGGTGTCTAACCCTAGAATAAGATGAGTAGGTTTGTTGTCGGTTTTGCCGACCTTGTGAAAGTAGAGTGACACATGGCCATGCTCCACAATGACATGAACCTTTCTAGACTTATGGTGTATGCACAATCCATTGAAGAGTCCAAACTTAGTAGGAATTTAATAAAAATTTAAAGAGGGGTAGATCCGATAAACAAAACCAACCTAGGTTTAAGTAGAGCGCTCCAAATCAAGATGGGTCTAGTGCTCCTAAGGTCACGCTTGAGAGTTGTAGTGGTTCTCAAAGTGTTAAGCCTACTTTTGCTACTTGTTGAAAGAAGCACTTTGGGAAGTGTCTAGCCGGTACCGATGGGTGCTTTGGTTGTGGTAAGGATGGTCATAAAGTGCGAGATTGTCCTACTATTGCAGCTAGAGGAAGAGAGGCCAAGCAAGTTCCTCCTAATGCTCTGGATGGTGGTGCACCATAGAGGACTGTCTTCTATGTTTTCCAAGCTAAGGAAAATTCTGATAAGGATGACGGTAAGTTATAGTTTTCTCTCTTTAGTTGTGATGGGTTACTTCTAAGTGGGGGAGTATGGTGAATAGTTGGGTTGTGAAATATTGTCTCTTGTCTTCTAATCTATTCAAGCATGAGAGTTAGAATTTTATAATAGCATGTTGCATGTGTTTACGAGTCTAAGTGAAACTGAGTTTCATTGATCTCCTTGCATTGTGCATTTTATGAGGTTATGTTTATGTAGTAAGGTGATTTTACATAATTTTGTCACTAATTTTTCATGCCTATAATAAATGCTTAAATGTTGCATTATTGAATTAGTGAACATACCTTATAGTGAAGTAATAGAAATTTTTGCTTAATTGTGTTTTGATGAGAAGTTGGCCTTTTGTGCATAGAAATTATGTATATGAGCATGATAATATGTGGATAAGGAAGTTCCTCCTACATGAAATAAAAAGGTAGAGTCTTATTGGATAATGAGTTGTAGATGTTCTGCCTACTTTCTTGTTGTACTTAGAGTCTCTTTTTGATGTGGAGTTGACGTTCCTCTTATCTATGTTTATTGTATATAGTCTTGTATGGTTATGAGCTGCTACTCTTGAGTCTTTACTCTTGAAAGTGTTTAAAGAGTAGCAAGTGTCATTCGAGGACGAATATTTTCAAGTGGTGGAGAAAGTAACACCCCTCAGAATTAGGTGAAACTAGAGCCTAACATGTGTATCATATGTTTATAAGATCTTAAATGATGAATTATAGTATTATGAGGCAGGGTATTGAGTTGGAGGTGAAATGTCCAAGACGTTCAAAAGTTTTCCTTGGTGTATGCTTGTGTGTTCTTGTGTGCCTTTGTATATTTTATGTGGTGTTTAGAGTTCAAATTTATTGGTGAGGTTCCTAAAATCTAGAATAGTGTGTTTTGGGTTGAAACGTTTGAGCACGACTCCCCAAGGACCGCCCTATGGGTCCTTGAGAAGGACCCAACCTTGGACCAATAAGCTGCCAAAGGCAGCAGCAAAATGTACATGGGTTAAACCAGTCCACGTCGCAGCCTTGGTTCAGCAAGGAACAAATTTTGCTCTGTGTCACGGGACACAATGCGTACTCTACTGTCTCAAAAATTATTTTAAAAAATCTTGAGGGAAAAGCTCTGCGACGCGGACTTGTGTCCTAACGAAAATTTCAAAAATCTAATCTAAGTTTTACTTGGTTAAAGTGTCCTATGAGTGCAGGGGTCTTTTGGGTATTTTGGGTATTAATTATAGATGGTTGTTGAGTCTTTTTCAACCCCAATTCACCATTCAAATCAAAACCCTCAAGTCCAAAATAAAACCTCTCCATTGTTTCTCTCCAAAACCACCTTTATTGAAGCTTTGAAGCTCCAAGGAAGAAGACCAAATTCCTCAAGTTTTTCAACCCAATTTCGTGGGCTTTCTTCAATAAAGGTATGGTGTTTCATCCTTGAATCCTTTTCCATTCAAGGAGTCAAATTCCAAATTATTTTCTAAGACTTTCTCAAAGCATGAACTTTTATTTGACTTCTAGCCATGTGATCTTTTATAAACGGATTTGAATCTCTGTTTTATGTTATATTTGATGTTAATTGAATGATTTAAGATAAAAATTCCTATGAACCCATGCTTATGATGAATTCCTATTTTTGGCTTTGATGTGGGTGATTTGATATGGCTCTATTGTATTGATTTCTTGTGTAGATTAATTTGGGCTATTGAATTATGTAAAGATCATGTTAGAATTGTATATAGGTTGCCTTAATTTGATGATTTTCATATTGTATCTTGTTGTATTATTGTATGGTTTGATTATTTTATTTTGAATGGTGTATATGTCTATTGGTAAGAATCTTTGTGAAGTGAATTGATTTAGAAGGCTTTGGAATGTAGATGTTGCTGAAGAAAGGGTGGTAGTATGACCTAATCTTTCTATTTAGTGTAGAATTTCTATTCAATTGTGTTTATTGGTATGACCCACTTATGGTGGTGGTGATTATATGTTATAATTGTGAAGAACATGGCCTTGTCGGTATTATTATGAGAGTTGTGATGTTATTATGTTGTAGCTTGTATAGGTGATCAATGTGAAGGATTATGTGGTACATGTATATATGTGAAGTGAAAGCATGAGTTCTTCTAGTTGATTATATGTGGCTATAGTAGGCTATAGTGATGCCTTTATATGTGTATACTTTATGTTGAAGTATGATTCTCTGTAATTTACTATATGAGTCTTATGATGGACTATGTTGATGTTCTATAGGAGTAAATAGGATGACTTATAGTAAACTTAGTTGTCTCGATATTCTACTTGAATGTTCTAGTATATATGATAAGATGATGATATGTGTGTCTTCTTTTGGTAGACTTATGTCCCTCTACTTGATCTATGAAGAATGTGAATATGAACTCTTAACTTAGTAGGCTTAAGCACCTTGGTCATGCATGTGTATGTATGATTGAAATATGACCTTGAACATGGTTAAGAAGGTCATTAACTTGGAATCTTCAAACTAGAAATACGATTATGATATCCTTAAAGTTGAAAGCCGTAATGGTATCTTTATTGTGTGAATGATGGACTTAGAGTTAGGTTGGTTGGAACGACATGAAACCATCTCTAAGGAAGTTATTGAGCTATCCTTGTAACTATTGTGTGGAAGCCCTAGTGTTCCCATCCTTGGTAGGAGTTTTATGATTTTGTAATGACTAAAATATGGTACCTTTTCATATGCCCTTATGTGATTGAACTTACTCTATGAGAACATACCTAGCATCGAGTAAATATGCTTTTGATAGTGACTCTACTTAAGTTGAGACTAGAGTATCAAGAAACCCTTGATATTCCTTAACCATGTACCTATATGGGATGTGTCCTAAATCTACCTTTGGAAAGTAGAACACCCTCCATCGGAGTAGGGCAGATCTCGGATTCCATGCCTAACTAGTATGGTCTACGTCGGTTAATGCCTATTCTCATCATGTGGGATGCATTTTAGTATTGGAGAAGTTATACAAAGTGTAGTTAGTGGAATGGGACGCTATCTATACATTGCACGAGTAGGCTTTGAAACTAATAGGATGAGGGTTCCCTAGGTCTTCCAAGACCATTATATGAAGTCTCCTAGATGTGAATGTGTCTTAAGTGTCGTAATGACTATTGATTGACTTAAGTTAATGCATGTGAATGAAAAGGTACTTATCTAGAGTAGTTTTGAGAATTGCTTAGGTAGGCTTGAAGAGGGTGTATGGGCGGTTACTACACCATTTTAGGTCTACAGCCACACTAATTCTGGACTACACTTTTTAAGTGTTCCCTAAAGTATTTTTGGGGACTCTTTTAAAGCGTAGCAAATTTTTTTAACTTTTAGCAAAGATAATATTGGCAACACTTGAAAAGTTTAGTTTTTAATAATATAAGCTACACTATAAATTCTGTAACAATATGATATAATTGGCAACAAATTTTTACATATATGGCCACACTTTTAAAGTGTCCTATTTTTTTATTGTATAAACAACATTAATAAAAAAATTATATTCCCTTCAACAATTTTAAATCTCCCCCCCAATTTTATTGGCCCAAAAAATAAATATTAATAATATTAAATCATAAAAATATTAAGACAAAAACACTTTCTCTTTCCACTTTACTGAAGAACGCATGAGCTAGATGAAGAGAGAGATGAAGAACGCAACTCATTGAGCTGAAGAATTGATTCTCTTCTACCACCGATTTCTCTACTCATATAACAAAGATTTCGTCAAGGGTAAGTAAAATTATCTTCTACCACACCGATTTTGTCAAGCTAAGTACTAAAAACAATCTTCTTGTTATTGAATAAATTTTTGTTTTGTGTTTAGAAGGAATTGACTGAGGTTGTTGGCAAGATGAACTGACGCTAAATCTCTCTGTCACACTTTTCTCTCAGATTTCTCTTTGAAGATCTTGATTTCAGACAGACTTATGGCTGAAGAGCTGAAGATAATGTCGTTGAAGAGTACGATTTCCATAATAGTTTTTGTTGAAGAACACAATTTTGTCGAAATAGGGTTTATCAAGTAAGAATTCTATCTTTGAAAGTCTAAATTTTAGCTTTATGGTTTTGATATTCTAGTTTTATACACTTCTTGGGAGTCTAGCTCATTTGTTTAGCTTTAGTAGTTGATTTTTAGGTGCCCTGAGCCTTAATAATGAAATAAGTACAAATAGGTATAAGCTGATTAAGGCTGAAATTGTCCATGATAGTTTCGAAGTTTGAGTTCATGTTATTGATTTTGAACTCTTACAGTGGATATGATTTGAGTTAAAACATGTAGCTAAGAAATACATTAAATGATAGTTTAGAAGTTTGATTCATCACTTAGTTGAGGAAACTAAGAACCACAAGATGCATTGTATTGAAGCCTGAAGCTTCATCCATCCACCAGTTGAGGGAATAAATGAAAAAAGAAGGAGTAGCTAACATTTACCCACTGGGTAGGAAATGGGGATCTGTTGGTGTTTCTGTTCCTGCCCCACGAGTCGAAGTCCCCACACTTTTCACATCAACTAGAAGATTGATTGAGCTGCACTATATAAAAAACGAATCATATGCCTTAGAGATAGTGGTTTTTTTATGTTTGAACATTCTTTTAAGATTGAAACTTGAAGGGACCATTGTGGTCAAAGGAGAGTGCCCTTCAAGTCTAGAAGGGGTGGGGAGAGAGCAGTGGTTTGTGAACGTGTTGTGCAAGATCTAGACATTAAAGTTAAGAACAAATATGTAATTTCTTCTATTCTGAGTATTCTTATTGGAAGACGTCTAAAAGCACACAAATAGCCCTTGAATCGAATAATTGCCCTTTAGTCTGTATCTAACATTAGATATTCCAGTTATTAGTGAATGCGAATAAGTCTACTGAAGAGCTTAAAATACATTTTATTCTTCTATTATCTTTGAAGAATAAACATGTTGTAATTTGTATGCTTCCAAGCTTGAGGTTTCTGACCATATCTGTAGGACTAGATTCTATTCATCTTTGTAACAACCCTAAAAATGAATAAGATAAATGCTTAAGGTGTCAAGAATACTAGCGATTAGACCAAGGTTCATACGGATTGATACGCGTAGAACCAGACCCCAGAACCCTTGCTACAGCCAAGCCAACTAACTTGGGGAGTTAGTTGAGCTTGGAAAGGTTGGAACCAACCATGTAAGGCTTTCGAAAATGAAGATTTAATCGAAAGAGTCTTTACCGGACTTAAAATAGGAAAATTTAAGTTTTGAGGGTCCAGGGGTAAAATGGTCTTTTTAGGCCAAGGGTAATATCGTAATTACCATAAGGAATTAATTAATTAATTAATTAATTTAATTAAAGAACCAATTAGGCTCGAGTTGACCCGAAATGGTCCATTTCGCAAGGGTCACTCCACCCGAGTTCGAGCCCCATTGGAAGCAACAAGTTGGTGATTTAATTAATGTTTTATAATCTGATTTTGTAAGGGCATAATGGTCCTTTCACTAAGCTAATTAAATCAGGTTTTTATTTAAATTAATAAGGAGTCCTAGTTTGATTAATTCCCAAACTAAAACTCCTAAGCTTAGACTACTCTCTCACGATCTCTCTCTCATGTTTCACCATCGCTATTACGTTTGCTCTCTGCCAATTAATGTGAAGAACAGAAAATATATCAAGAGTTCTTCACACTTGAAGAACTCCAATGAAATTTTAAGAAAAACAAAGTAACCAAAAATGTTAAGGCAAAGAGAAGTTGTCCGTCGAGTGGTGTGTACGTTGAGGAGGCTTGGACTGATTTTGGAGAGGGTTTTGGGCAGCAAGTTCAACGTTTTAACATCAATTAAGGTATGTGTTTCTTCTCTCTTGGTCCCTTTCCCAAGAGACCCCTTAAGATTCAAGATAATCATTCCGAAAACTAGGGTTGTTCCCCATTGCATGTCGCTGTCACTAGCTCCCATTGAATCATAGGTTGGGTATGTTTGCTGGTACAAAGTAGGAATGAAATGTGTTTTCGTGATGTTTATGGTTAAGTATGCATGTTCGAAATTTCGTGAATATTGAATATGTTGTCCGAAATTATGTGAAAAAAATGATGTGTGTGTGTGCAATGTTGGCAGTGAATGTACTCACTGTTGGAAGTGTGAATTAGCATGTTTAATCTTTGTATTTTATGTGCAAAAGTTGTACACAACGTGATGTTCATTGTAATGAAATGTGGCTGATTTAGTGACAATCTTTTAGCCAAATAAACTCATGAAAGATGCGCCTAAAGATGTGTTAAAATGGTATATGAATACACCCTATGAATCAAGTGAAAAGTTGATAAAAATGAATTGAAAATGACCAAAATTTCCAGCAACTATACAAGGTTAGTTTAGACTAAAGGTTAATAAAGAAAATCTGGAAATTTAATGAGTTTTAAAGGGGTGAGGCCACCAGGATTCGAACCTGTGAAATCACCCATATGCATACTGAAATTCGCGAAAAGAAAATGAAAAAGAGGCTGGGGGAATCGAAATTGGGTTACTGATGAGAAAGAGGAGAAAAATAATTTAAGTAAATAAATGGGAGGCGTGGAATCGAACCCACGACCTCCAGCTGTGAAGGAAAGAAGAGAAATTAAAAAAAAAAAGTGTGAGGCGTGGGAATCGAACCCACGACCTCAGGGATAGAAAGGAGAGGAGCGAAATTAATTAAGAAAACAAAGTGAGGCTGTGGGGGCTCGATCCCACAACCTCACTGCCAAACGCCTAGCCTAGGAGTTTTAATTAAAAATAAAAATAGGAGGTTGTGGGGGTTCGAACCCACAACCTCACAGCCCTAGCGAATTTAAATTAAAATAAGGAGGCTGTGGGGGTTCGAACCCACAACCTCCCAATTTCCAGCGAAATAAAGATAATAAAATAGGCTGTGTGGGGTTTGATCCCACAACCTCTTGGTTTAGGGAAATTGGGCAATAGATGTTAATGAAAAATAAAAAGGGGTTGTGGGGGTTCGAACCCACAACCCTTCGGCCAAACTAAGAGGAAAACCAAGGAGAAAACTAAGGATAGAATGTTAATGTTGGGGTTCGATCTAGAGTCCCAATGTCATGAAGATTAAAAATAAAATCAATGAAAAATGTAAATGTTATCCAAGTGATTCGAACTTGGGTTTCCTTGCCCAAACTTCCGTATTGATACATAAGTCATACGTGAACAAAATATCCAAGAATAATGCCACCTACTTAGATCGAAATCAAGATCTTGGCATATATACAAGATACATAAGTCTTGTACTACATAATCTTAGGAATGTATGAATCACTTAACGAATTATGAATGAAGCCTCATGGCTTGTGTGTATAGACTCATAAGTCTAGCATATGTTTTAAAGAAGTGAACCTAAGATGTATGTAATGAAAGGATGTAACCCTAGAAGGGTTAAGTATGAGTGTAAAACACACTAAATGGCCTAGTGCATTGGCATACGATGAAATGATTATTATGTAATGAAATGACGAAACCCTAGAAGGGTTAAGTAAGAGTGTGAAACACACAAATGGCCAAGTATATTGGCATATGATGAAATGAACATTCACGTAAAATGGGGTGAGTAATTATGAAGAGTAAATGTGCTAATGTTAATGAATGTGGTGACAACATGATATGAGGCTAATGTAAAAGATGAGAACAATCTCAAATGAGCCTAAGTAATGTTACCAAAACGTACTCACCTATGAGAGTGTAAAGTTAATGAAGAGACCAGTCTCTATGAACACTCTAATGAAAGTATTGAGATTAACACACTTAATACTAATGATGAGATGAGAAATCATCTATTGAGCTATGATGTCCTCATACTAGAAGCCAGCTTCCATGACGTATGAGTTGAATGTAATGGAACTTTATACTGAGCACCGATAGACTAGCTATGAGCGGTGATGCCTTCTTTCGGGAAGGGTGGAGGTTCACGTAACTCTCATGAGATGAGACTGTCCGGCATGCCGGGTATGGGTCTCCTTATATCTCCTAGTCTTCGAACCTATACTGCCAATATAGGGATCTGGCGGGGTTAAATTCCCATGTACGCTAGCATGTTTTGGGTCAATTTGGCCGGTGATTCAACCTCTTTTCGGTGTGGGGGAGACAGTGGATTTCATAATGCTCACATCATCTATGTCGGTTAAAGTTAAAGTTCTCAATGAATGAATGAGGCCAGCCTCAAATGAAGAACATAATGAAATCAATAATATCAAAGGTGTTAGGATAGGATAATCAAGAGGTGAGCTAGACTCAAGTAATGACACTAGGTTATTCTTGATCATTGCACAGCAAATCCGATGAAAGTCTTAAACTACACCCTAGGTATAGCTGGTGTTTACACTGGCCTATGAACGAAATAAAATAAAGTACGTATGAATGAATGAAGCAGACTCTGTGTTTGCTAATGAAGACTCCCTAGTTGAGGTCCCATATGTTGAGCCCTCATTTTGGAAAGTCTTAATGTCAAGTCCATGATTCCAAGGTCTCATGGCATATGAATGAATGTTATATGATATGTGCTATGTTAAGATGTTATGTGATGTGTGCAATATGATATTTATGATGATGCATGTTACTCTCATGGCATGACTTTCCTAATCTAAATTTGGAAAGCTCATTACTTTCCTAATCCAAATTTGGAAAGCTCACTGACTTTCCTAATCCAAATTTGGAAGGTTCACTAACTTTCCTAATCTCAATTTGGCAAGTCCACTGACTTGACTTTCCATAATCATGTTGTTAGGAAAGAGCTATCTTTTCTCATGCATGTCCTTGGTGTGTGCTTGCATATACCCATACTTAGTACAAGTGTGTACTAACCCTATACAACTCTACAATTTTAGGTGCAGGCACAGGTGGACGCTAGAGCTACAGGTTGACGTGAAGCTATCCGGACGTCGAGCATTCATCCGGACTTGGTAGGCCTCATGCTTTCGAGGATGCTGCCATTTATATTCTAGCTTAGTTTTAGAGTTGAGCTAGTGGAGCATGTTCCACTAGCGTTTCTTTCCTGTTTTATTCAGACATTGTATTGGTGCCATTTTGGCAAGTACATCTTTATTACTATATTATACTATTTCTTTCATTTGATGATCTTAATATTAGATGGTTGATGGTGAACAATTATGTAATGATGAGAATGTTTAATAAGTATGTTAAGAAACAAAAAGTTTCAAATTTTCCGCTAAAATTAACCTAGATGAAGTAAGAATGACGTAAGTAGGCTTGTCTGCGACCTCTGAGAGGTCAACGACGCCGGTCTCGTCTGGGGTCTAGATTCGTCGTGACAAAGTTGGTATCAGAGCACTAGGTTAAATTGAGATAATAAGTTCACATCAACCACATTGAGTAGTTTCTAAGTCATGGTAGTGAAGTGCACCACTATCCTGGATTAGAGACTGCATGATGCGTAGGAAAATTTCCCTTCTTCTGATCTTATCGTGCTTTTCCTAATGTCTAATTTCTTGGTGTTATGAGCGTGTCTAACATCAATTCTTATTTTTTAGAGAATGAATACTAGGAGAACCATTGGTCAGAGGAGAGGAGGTGCAGCTGCTGGGAACAATCAGGTTCCACCCCAGGCTCCAGCTGAAGGAGTGGATATGCCAGTTAACCCAGCTGGGTTGACTGATGCTGAGGTGAGGGCATCTCTGGCCCAGATGGCACAGGCCATTACTATGCAGGCCCAGGCTATGACTGCCCAGGTCAACCGGCAGGATGTTCAGAGGGAGAACCCACCGGTTCGTAGCATGGCTGACAGGCTGAGAGACTTCACGAGGATGAATCCTCCTATTTTCACAGGGTCCAAGACTTCAGAGGATCCCCAGGAGTTTGTGGACGAGGTGCATAAGATTTGGTGGCTATGGGGGCCACAGATACTGAGAAGGCTGAGCTGGCTTCCTATCAGCTCAAGGATGTGGCACAGACTTGGTGCAAGATGTGGCAGGATAGCCGAGCTTTGGGCGGAGTTCCAGTCACTTGGGAGCTGTTTAAGACAGCCTTTCTGAGAGATTCTTTCCCAGAGAGATGAGGGAGCCAAGGTTGAGGAGTTATCAACCTTAAGCAGGGATCTATGACAGTCAGGGAGTATTCCCTGAAATTTGTTAACTCTCCAGGTATGCTACTTCCCTTGTGTCTAACAGCAGGGATGAGATGAGCAGGTTCCTCACAGGAATCAATGGAGATCTGGAGGAGGAGTGTCGGTCTGCGATGCTCCATGATAATATGGACCTCTCCAGGTTGATGGTGCATGTCCAGCAGGTAGAGGACAGCCGCAAAAAAGGGGTATTCGTGATGCTAGGAGGCCTAAGCCTCAAGATCAGGCAGGTCCAGCCATGGAGGCCACAGAAACAATTTTGGCGTCCGTGAGCAGCCCAGGTTCAAGAAGGGGCAACAGAGTTCTGGGAACTCTAACTCTCAGAGGAGTACAACACCTAGAGGAGGCAGACCTGAGCCCAAGAGGGCAATGGAGGTGAGATGCAGCGTCCTAAAAGAAGTGCTAAGTGTGGCCGAGCTCACAGTGGAGAGTGCAGACAGGGCACTAATGCCTGCTTCGGTTGCGGTAAGAGTGGGCACATGGTTAGAGACTGCCCACAGAACAGAGGTCAGGCTGGAGGTAATGCTCAGCCTAGGCCTAATCCACAGGGTGCAGCAGCAGCCGAGCCTCCTAAGAGGAACAGGTTCTATGCCCTGAAGGGCAGGGAGGAGCAGGAGAAGTCCGCTGATGTGGTCACAGGTATGCTGCAAGTATTCTCAACTTCTGTTTATGCTTTACTTGATCCAGGGTCTACGCTTTCCTTTGTAACTCCTTTGCTTGCTCTCACTTTTGAGATATTGCCTGAAGTTCTGCATGATCCTATAGTGGTTAGTACACCTTTAGGAGAAAATGTAAGAACTGATAGAGTATACAAGGATTGCCCAATAGTTGTAAGTGGTAAGACTATGTGTGCAGACTTGGTTGAGTTACCCATGCATGATTTTGATGTTATTCTTGGCATGGACTGGCTTCACAGTTGTTATGCTTGCTTGGACTGTCGTAGTAGAGTGGTGAGATTTCGTTTCCCTAATGAAGAGGAGCTAGTCTGGGAGGGGTACAACTCGAGTCGTCCTAACCTCTTGATTTCTAACCTTAAGGCCAATAAAATGATGTCCAAGGGGTTATTGTGTCATCTTGTGAGTGTTAATGATTTAGATCATGACATTCCTTCCATAGACTCAGTGCCTGTAGTGAATGAGTTCCTAGATGTATTTCCTGATGATTTGCCTGGAGTCCCTCCCCTCGAGAGATTGATTTTGGTATCGACTTAGAACCCGATACTAAACCAATTTCAATTCCTCCTTACAGAATGGCTCCAGCTGAACTCAAAGAGTTGAAGCTGCAGTTAAAAGATCTCACTGATAAGGGTTTCATTCAGCCGAGCATATCCCCTTGGGGCGCTCCAGTGTTGTTTGTGAAAAAGAAAGATGGAACCCTTAGAATGTGTATCGATTATCGGCAGCTCAACAAAGTCACTATAAAGAATAAGTATCCACTTCCCAGAATAGATGATTTGTTCGATCAGCTCCAAGGGTCTAGTTTCTTCTCTAAGATTGATCTTCGTTCAGGGTATCATCAGCTTAGGGTTAGGGATGGAGATATCCCAAAGACAGCCTTTCGTACCCGTTATGGTCACTATGAGTTCTTAGTCATGTCATTTGGTCTTACGAATGCACCTGCTGCATTTATGGACCTCATGAACCGAGTCTTCCGTGAATACCTTGACTCTTTCGTCATAGTATTCATTGATGACATTCTCATCTACTCTAGGACCAAGGAAGAGCATGAACAACATTTGAGACTAACCTTGCAGGTACTTAGACAACATCAGTTGTATGCCAAATTCAGCAAGTGTGAATTTTGGCTTAGATCAGTGACCTTCCTGGGTCATGTTGTGTCCGATCAGGGCGTGGAGGTGGATCCCAGGAAGACTGAGGCTGTGAAGAACTGGCCAAAGCCTCTTACTCCCACTGACATCCGTAGCTTTTTGGGATTGGCTGGTTACTACCGCAGGTTTGTGGAGGGCTTTTCTTCCATTGCTGCCCCATTGACAGCTTTGACTAAGAAGAAAGCCAAGTTTGAAGTGGACGGAGACTTGTGAGAGGAGTTTCCAGGAGCTCAAGGACAGACTCACTTCAGCCCCGGTGCTTACTTTGCCTAAGTGTGGTGAGAATTACACTGTTTATTGTGATGCATCTAGGGTTGGTTTGGGTTGTGTTCTTATGCAGGTTGGTAAGGTGATAGCCTATGCGTCCAGACAGCTCAAGGTTCATGAGAAGAATTATCCCACTCATGACCTGGAGTTGGCAGCTGTGGTGTTTGCACTGAAGCTGTGGAGGCACTACTTGTATGGAGTGCATGTGGATGTATTCACAGACCACAAGAGTCTCCAGTACGTGTTCACACAGAGGGAGTTGAATCTACGTCAGCGGAGATGGTTGGAGCTGTTGAAGGATTATGACATGAATGTTCACTACCATCCAGGTAAGGCTAATGTTGTAGCTGATGCTTTGAGCAGGATGAGCATGGGAAGTACAGCCCACGTTGAGGATGAGAAGAAGGAGTTGGTGAAAGATGTACACAGACTGGCCAGACTGGGTGTGCGATTGGTTGACTCTACTAGTGGGGGTGTTTCAGTTCATCCTAGTTCTGAATCATCCTTGGTAGTTGAAGTCAAGCAGGGTCAGCATCTAGATCCTGTGTTGATGGAGCTGAAGGACTCAGTGTTGATGAAGATGAATGAGTCTTTCGCTTTGGGAGGTGATGGCATACTTAGGTATCAGGACAGGCTGTGTGTACCAGATGTGGATGATTTGCGGACCAGGATTGTTGCAGAGGCCCATGGTTCCAGATATTCCATACATCCAGGTTCCACCAAGATGTATCATGATCTTAAGCAGATTTATTGGTGGGATGGCATGAAGAAGGACATTGCAGAATATGTGGCCAAGTGTCCTAATTGTCAGCAGGTTAAGGCAGAACATCTTAAGCCTGGCGGTCTGACTCAGATTATTGAGGTTCCGACTTGGAAGTGGGAGGCCATTAATATGGACTTCGTGGTTGGTCTTCCGAGGACTAGGAGGCAGCATGACTCCATATGGGTTATTGTGGACAGATTGACTAAGTCTGCCCACTTTATCCCTGTGAAGTCTACTTACAGAGCCGAGGATTATGCGAGACTCTACATTGATGAGATTGTGAGATGGCATGGGATTCCTTTGTCTATCATTTCAGATAGAGGAGCTCAGTTTACTTCACATTTCTGGAGATCTTTCCAGAAGAGCTTGGGCACGCAGGTAAAGCTTAGTACTGCCTTTCATCCTCAGACTGATGGGCAGGCAGAGCGCACCATTCAGACATTGGAGGACATGTTGAGAGCGTGTGTGATTGACTTCAGAGGTAGCTGGGATGACCATCTGCCTTGATAGAGTTCTCGTATAATAATAGCTATCACTCCAGCATTGGGATGGCACCGTTTGAGGCACTGTATGGTAGGAGGTGTAGATCTCCAGTTGGGTGGTTCGAGGTTGGAGAGTCATCCATTTTGGGTCCAGAGATCATTCATGAGGCCTTAGAGAAGGTCAGAGTGATTAGGGACAGGTTGGCTACTGCTTACAGTCGGCAGAAGTCATATGCAGATAACAGAAAATGGCCCTTAGAGTTTGATGTTGGTGACCAGGTCTATCTGAAGATATCACCTATGAAGGGGTGATGAGGTTTGGTAGGGGGAAGTTGAGTCCGAGGTATGTTGGGCCATACGAGATCCTACAGCGTGTGGGTGAGGTGGCCTATGAGTTAGCATTGCCTGCGGAGCTAGCTTCTGTTCATCCAGTCTTTCATGTCTCTATGTTGAAGAAGTGCCTAGGTGATCCAGCATCGATTCTACCTGTTGAAGGTTTGGGGGTTGATGAAGACTTGTCTTATGAGGAGGTACCTGTTGAGATCTTAGACAGACAGGTCAAGCGGCTGAGGAACAAGGAGATTGCCACAGTGAAGGTATTGTGGAGAAATCATCTTGTTGAGGCCGTGCTACGTGGGAGGCTGAGGCCGACATGAGATCCCGCTACCCTCATCTTTTCAGCTCTTGAGGTTAGACTTCTACTCTTAAGTCTATGTTTCCTTATCTCTCCGTATTTTGTTTATTGCTTGACTGTGCATAGTGATTATGTTATGATCTGACTGGCATTACGATATGTAGTGGTAGTGTCATTCGGGACGAATGTTCCTAAGGGGGGATAATGTAACAACCCTAAAAAGAATAAGATAAATGCTTAAGGTGTCAAGAATGCTTGCGATTAGACCAAGGTTCACACGGATTGATACGCGTAGAACCAGACCTCAGAACCCTTACTACGGCCAAGCCAACTAACTTGGGGAGTTAATTGAGCTTGGAAAGGTTGGAACCAACCATGTAGGCTCTCGAAAATGAAGATTTAATCGAAAGAGTCTTTACCGGACTTAAAAGAGAAATTTAAGTTTTGAGGGTCCAGGGGTAAAATGGTCTTTTCCAGGCCAAGGGTAATATTGTAATTACCCTAAGGAATTAATTAATTAGTACAGCCTTTATGGAGAAAATGTAAAGAATGATAGAGTATACAAGGATTGCCCAATAGTTGTAAGTGGTAAGACTATGTGCAGACTTGGTTGAGTTACCCATGCATGATTTTGATGTTATTCTTGGCATGGACTGGCTTCATAGTTGTTATGCTTGCTGGACTGTCGTAGTAGAGTGGTGAGATTTCCATTCCTAATAGAAGAGGAGCTAGTCTGGGAGGGGTACAACTCGAGTCGTCCTAACCTCTTGATTTCTAACTTAAGGCCAATAAAATGGTGTCCAAGGGGTTATTGTGTCATGTTGTGAGTGTTAATGATTTAGATCATACATTCCTTCCATAGATCTTAGTGACTGTAGTGATGAGTTCCTAGATGTATTTCCTGATGATTTGTCTGGAGTCCCTCCCCTCGAGAGATTGTGATTTTTGGTATCGACTTAGAACTCGATACTAACCAATTTCAATTCGTCGTTACAGATGGCTCCAGCTGAATCAAGAGTTGAAGCTGCAGTTAAAAGATTCACTGATAAGGGTTTCATTCAGCCGAGCATATCCCCTTGGGGCGCTCCAGTGTTGTTTGTGAAAAAGAAAGATAGAACCCTTAGAATGTGTAGCGATTATCGGCAGCTCAACAAAGTCACTATAAAGAATAAGTATCCACTCCCCAGAATAGATGATTTGTTGATCAGCTCACAGGGGTCAGTTTCTTCTCTAAGATTGATCTTCGTTCAGGGTATCATCAGCTAAGGGTTAGGGATGGAGATATCCCAAAGACAACCTTTCGTACCCGTTATGGTCACTATGAGTTCTTAGTCATGTCATCTGGTCTTACGAATCCACCTGCCTGCATTTATGGACCTCATGAACCGAGTCTTCCATGAATACTTGACTCTTCGTCATAGTATTCCATTGACGACATTCTCATCTACTCTAGGGACCAAGGAAGATCATGAACAGCAATTTGAGACTACTTGCAGGGTATCTAGACAACATCAGTTGTATGCCAAATTTAGCACAGTGTGAATTTTTGGCTTAGATCAGTGACCTTCCTGGGTCATGTTGTGTCCGATCAGGGCCGTGGAGGTGGATCCCAAGGAAGACTGACGCTGTGAAGTAGCTGGCTAAAGCCTCTTACCCCACTGACATCCGTCAGCTTTTGGGATTGGCTTGGTTACTACCCGAAGGTTTATGGAGGGCTTTTCTTCCAATTGCGTGCCCATATGACAGAATGAAGCAGACTCTGTGTTTGCTAATGAAGACTCCCTAGTTGAGGTCCCATATGTTGAGCCCTCATTTTGGAAAGTCTTAATGTCAAGTCCATGATTCCAAGGTCTCATGGCATATGAATGAATGTTATATGATATGTGCTATGTGTAAGATGTTATGTGATGTGTGCAATATGATATTTATGATGATGCATGTTACTCTCATGGCATGACTTTCCTAATCTAAATTTGGAAAGCTCATTACATTTCCTAATCCAAATTTGGAAAGCTCATTGACTTTCCTAATCCAAATTTGGAAGGTTCACTAACTTTTCTAATCTCAATTTGGCAAGTCCACTTACTTGACTTTCCATAATCATGTTTTTAGGAAAGAGCTATATTTTCTCATGCATGTCCTTGGTGTGTGCTTGTATATACCCATACTTAGTACAAGTGTGTACTAACCCTATACATCTCTACAATTTTAGGTGCAGGCACAGGTGGACGCTGGAGCTACAGGTTGATGTTGCAGCTATTCGAACGTCGAGCATTCATCCGGACTTGGTAGGCACTCATGCTTTCGAGGATGCTGCCGTTTATATTCTAGCTTAGTTTTAGAGTTGAGCTAGTGGAGCATGTTCCACTAGCGTTTCTTTCCTGTTTTATTCAGACATTGTATTGGTGCCATTTTGGCAAGTACATCTTTATTACTATATTATACTATTTCTTTCATTTGATGATCTTAATATTAGATGATTGATGGTGAACAATTATGTAATGATGAGAATGTTTAATAAGTATGTTAAGAAATAAAAAGTTTCAAATTTTCCGCTAAAATTAACCTAGATGAAGTAAGAATGACGTAAGTATACTTGTCTGCGATCTCTGAGAGGTCAACGACGCCAGTCTCGTCTGGGGTCTAGATTTCGATCGTGACAAAGTTGGTATCAGAGCACTAGGTTAAATTTTGATGATAATAAGTTCACATCAACCACATTGAGTAGTTTCTAAGTCATGGTAGTGAAGTGCACCACTATCCTGGATTAGAGACTGCATGATGCGTAGGAAAATTTCCCTTCTTTTGATCTTATCGTGCTTTTCCTAATGTCTAATTTCTTGGTGTTATGAGAGTGTCTAACATCAATTCTTATTATTTTTAGAGAATGAATACTAGGAGAACCATTGGTCAGAGGAGAGGAGGTGCAGCTGCTGGGAACAATCAGGTTCCACCCCAGTCTCCAGCTGAAGGAGTGGATATGCCAGTTAACCCAGCTGGGTTGACTGATGCTGAGGTGAGGGCATCTCTGGCCCAGATGGCACAGGCCATTACTATGCAGGCCCAGGCTATGACTGCCCAGGTCAACCGGCAGGATGTTTAGAGGGAGAACCCACCGGTTCGTAGCATGGCTGACAGGCTGAGAGACTTTACGAGGATGAATCCTCCTATTTTCACAGGGTCCAAGACTTCAGAGGATCCCCAGGAGTTTGTAGACGAGGTGCATAAGATTTTGGTGGCTATGGGGGCCACAGATGCTGAGAAGGCTGAGCTGGCTTCCTATCGCTCAAGGATGTGGCACAGACTTGGTACAAGATGTGGCAGGATAGCAGCTTTGGGCAGTTCCAGTCACTTGGGAGCTGTTTAAGACACCTTTCTGAGAGATTCTTTCCCAGAGAGATGAGGGAGGCCAAGGTTGAGGAGTTTATCAACCTTAAGCAGGGATCTATGACAGTCAGGGAGTATTCCCTGAAAGTTTGTAACTATCCAGGTATGCTACTTCCCTTGTGTCTAACAGCAGGGATGAGATGAGCAGGTTTCCTAACAGGAATCAATGGAGATCTGGAGGAGGAGTGTCGGTCTGCGATGCTCCATGATAATATGGACCTCTCCAGGTTGATGGTGCATGTCCAGCAGGTAGAGGACAGCCGCAAAAAAGGGGTATTCGTGATGCTAGGAGGCCTAAGCCTCAAGATCAGGCAGGTCCCAGCCATGGAGGCCACAGAAACAATTTTGGCGTCCGTGAGCAGCCCAGGTTCAAGAAGGGGCAACAGAGTTCTGGGAACTCTAACTCTCAGAGGAGTACACACCTAGAGGAGGCAGACCTGAGCCCAAGAAGGGCAATGGAGGTGAGATGCAGCGTCCTAAAAGAATGTGCTAAGTGTGGCCGAGCTCACAGTGGAGAGTGCAGACAGGGCACTAATGCCTGCTTCGGTTGCGGTAAGAGTGGGCACATGGTTAGAGACTGCCCACAGAACAGAGGTCAGGCTGGAGGTAATGCTCAGCCTAGGCCTAATCCACAGGGTGCAGCAGCAGCCGAGCCTCCTAAGAGGAACAGGTTCTATGCCCTGAAGGGCAGGGAGGAGCAGGAGAAGTCCGCTGATGTGGTCACAGGTATGCTGCAAGTATTCTCAACTTCTGTTTATGCTTTACTTGATCCAGGGTCTACGCTTTCCTTTGTAACTCCTTTGCTTGCTCTCACTTTTGAGATATTGCCTGAAGTTCTGCATGATCCTATAGTGGTTAGTACACCTTTAGGAGAAAATGTAAGAACTGATAGAGTATACAAGGATTGCCCAATAGTTGTAAGTGGTAAGACTATGTGTGCAGACTTGGTTGAGTTACCCATGCATGATTTTGATGTTATTCTTGGCATGGACTGGCTTCACAGTTGTTATGCTTGCTTGGACTGTCGTAGTAGAGTGGTGAGATTTCGTTTCCCTAATGAAGAGGAGCTAGTCTGGGAGGGGTACAACTCGAGTCGTCCTAACCTCTTGATTTCGAACCTTAAGGCCAATAAAATGATGTCCAAGGGGTTATTGTGTCATCTTGTGAGTGTTAATGATTTAGATCATGACATTCCTTCCATAGACTCAGTGCCTGTAGTGAATGAGTTCCTAGATGTATTTCCTGATGATTTGCCTGGAGTCCCTCCCCCTCGAGAGATTGATTTTGGTATCGACTTAGAACCCGATACTAAACCAATTTCAATTCCTCCTTACAGAATGGCTCCAGCTGAACTCAAAGAGTTGAAGCTGCAGTTAAAAGATCTCACTGATAAGGGTTTCATTCAGCCGAGCATATCCCCTTGGGGCGCTCCAGTGTTGTTTGTGAAAAAGAAAGATGGAACCCTTAGAATGTGTATCGATTATCGGCAGCTCAACAAAGTCACTATAAAGAATAAGTATCCACTTCCCAGAATAGATGATTTGTTCGATCAGCTCCAAGGGTCTAGTTTCTTCTCTAAGATTGATCTTCGTTCAGGGTATCATCAGCTTAGGGTTAGGGATGGAGATATCCCAAAGACAGCCTTTCGTACCCGTTATGGTCACTATGAGTTCTTAGTCATGTCATTTGGTCTTACGAATGCACCTGCTGCATTTATGGACCTCATGAACCGAGTCTTCCGTGAATACCTTGACTCTTTCGTCATAGTATTCATTGATGACATTCTCATCTACTCTAGGACCAAGGAAGAGCATGAACAACATTTGAGACTAACCTTGCAGGTACTTAGACAACATCAGTTGTATGCCAAATTCAGCAAGTGTGAATTTTGGCTTAGATCAGTGACCTTCCTGGGTCATGTTGTGTCCGATCAGGGCGTGGAGGTGGATCCCAGGAAGACTGAGGCTGTGAAGAACTGGCCAAAGCCTCTTACTCCCACTGACATCCGTAGCTTTTTGGGATTGGCTGGTTACTACCGCAGGTTTTGGAGGGCTTTTCTTCCATTGCTGCCCCATTGACAGCTTTGACTAAGAAGAAAGCCAAGTTTGAATGGACGGAGACTTGTGAGAGAGTTTCCAGGAGCTCAAGGACAGACTCACTTCAGCCCCGGTGCTTACTTTGCCTAAGTGTGGTGAGAATTACACTGTTTATTGTGATGCATCTAGGGTTGGTTTGGGTTGTGTTCTTATGCAGGTTGGTAAGGTGATAGCCTATGCGTCCAGACAGCTCAAGGTTCATGAGAAGAATTATCCCACTCATGACCTGGAGTTGGCAGCTGTGGTGTTTGCACTGAAGCTGTGGAGGCACTACTTGTATGGAGTGCATGTGGATGTATTCACAGACCACAAGAGTCTCCAGTACGTGTTCACACAGAGGGAGTTGAATCTACGTCAGCGGAGATGGTTGGAGCTGTTGAAGGATTATGACATGAATGTTCACTACCATCCAGGTAAGGCTAATGTTGTAGCTGATGCTTTGAGCAGGATGAGCATGGGAAGTACAGCCCACGTTGAGGATGAGAAGAAGGAGTTGGTGAAAGATGTACACAGACTGGCCAGACTGGGTGTGCGATTGGTTGACTCTACTAGTGGGGTGTTTCAGTTCATCCCTGAATCATCCTTGGTAGTTGAAGTCAAGCAGGGTCAGCATCTAGATCCTGTGTTGATGGAGCTGAAGGACTCAGTGTTGATGAAGATGAATGAGTCTTTCGCTTTGGGAGGTGATGGCATACTTAGTATCAGGACAGGCTGTGTGTACCAGATGTGGATGATTTGCGGACCAGGATTGTTGCAGAGGCCCATGGTTCCAGATATTCCATACATCCAGGTTCCACCAAGATGTATCATGATCTTAAGCAGATTTATTGGTGGGATGGCATGAAGAAGGACATTGCAGAATATGTGGCCAAGTGTCCTAATTGTCAGCAGGTTAAGGCAGAACATCTTAAGCCTGGCGTCTGACTCAGATTATTGAGGTTCCGACTTGGAAGTGGGAGGCCATTAATATGGACTTCGTGGTTGGTCTTCCGAGGACTAGGAGGCAGCATGACTCCATATGGGTTATTGTGGACAGATTGACTAAGTCTGCCCACTTTATCCCTGTGAAGTCTACTTACAGAGCCGAGGATTATGCGAGACTCTACATTGATGAGATTGTGAGATGGCATGGGATTCCTTTGTCTATCATTTCAGATAGAGGAGCCCAGTTTACTTTACATTTCTGGAGATCTTTCCAGAAGAGCTTGGGCACGCAGGTAAAGCTTAGTACTTCCTTTCATCCTCAGACTGATGGGCAGGCAGAGTGCACCATTCATACATTGGAGGACATCTTGAGAGTGTGTGTGATTGACTTCAGAGGTAGATGGGATGACCATCTGCCATTGATAGAGTTCTCGTATAATAATAGCTATCACTCCAGCATTGGGATGACACCGTTTGAGGCACTGTATGGTAGGAGGTGTAGATATCCAGTTGGGTGGTTCGAGGTTGGATAGTCATCCATTTTGGATCCAGAGATCATTCATGAGGCCTTAGAGAAGGTTAGAGTGATTAGGGACAGGTTGTCTACTGCTTACAGTCGGCAGAAGTCATATGCAGATAACAGAAAATGGCCCTTAGAGTTTGATGTTGGTGACCAGGTCTATCTGAAGATATCACCTATGAAGGGGGTGATGAGGTTTGGTAGGAAGGGTAAGTTGAGTCCGAGGTATGTTGGGCCATACGAGATCCTACAGCGTGTGGGTGAGGTGGCCTATGAGTTAGCATTGCCTGCGGAGCTAGCTTTTGTTCATCTAGTCTTTCATGTCTCTATGTTGAAGAAGTGCCTAGGTGATCCAGCATCGATTCTACCTGTTGAAGGTTTGGGGGTTGATGAAGACTTGTCTTATGAGGAGGTACCTGTTGAGATCTTAGACAGACAGGTCAAGCGGCTGAGGAACAAGGAGATTGCCACAGTGAAGGTATTGTGGAGAAATCATCTTATTGAGGGTTCTACGTGGGAGGCTGAGGCCGACATGAGATCCCGTTACCCTCATCTTTTCAGCTCTTGAGGTTAGACTTCTTACTCTTAAGTCAATGTTTTCTTATCTCTCCGTATTTTGTTTCTATTGCTTGATTATGCATAGTGAATATGTTATGATCTGACTGGCATTACGATATGTAGTGGTAGTGTCATTCAGGGAAGAATGTTCCTAAGGGGGGATAATGTAACAACCCTAAAAATGAATAAGATAAATGCTTAAGGTGTCAAGAATGCTTGCGATTAGACCAAAGTTCACACGGATTGATACGCGTAGAACCAGACCTCAGAACCCTTGCTACGGCCAAGCCAACTAACTTGGGGAGTTAGTTGAGCTTGTAAAGGTTGGAACCAACCATGTAAGGCTCTCGAAAATGAAGATTTAATCGAAAGAGTCTTTACCGGACTTAAAAGAGAAAATTTTATGTTTTGAGGGTCCAGGGGTAAAATGATCTTTTCCAGGCCAAGGGTAATATCGTAATTACTCTAAGGAATTAATTAATTAATCAATTAATTTAATTGAAGAACCAATTAGGCTCGGGTTGACCCGAAATGGTCCATTTCGCAAGGGTCACTCCACCCGAGTTTGAGCCCCATTGGAAGCAACAAGTTGGTGATTTAATTAATGTTTTATAATCTGATTTTGTAAGGGCATAATGGTCCTTTCACTAAGCTAATTAAATCAGGTTTTTATTTAAATTAATAAGGAGTCCTAGTTTGACTAATTCCCAAACTAAAACTCCAAAACTTAGACTGCTCTCTCATGATCTCTCTCTTACGTTTCACCATCTCTTTCACCTTTGCTCTCTGCCAATTAACGTGAAGAACAGAATATATATAAGGAGGTCTTCACACTTGAAGAACTCACATGAAATTTTAAGAAAAACAAAGTAACAAAAAATGTTAAGGCAAAAAGAAGTTGTCCGTCGAGTGGTGTGTACGTTGAGGAGGCTTGTACTGATTTTGGAGAGGGTTTTCGGCAGCAAGTTCAACGTTTGAACATCAATTAAGGTATGGGTTTCTTCTCTCTTGATCCCTTTTCCAAGAGACCCCTTAAGATTCAAGATAATCATTCCGAAAACTAGGGTTGTTCCCCATTGCATGTCCCTATCACTAGCTCCCATTGAATCATAGGTTGGGTATGTTTGCTGGTAGAAAGTAGGAATGAAATGTGTTTTCGCGATGTTTATGGTTAAGTATGCATGTTCGAAATTTCGTGAATATTGAATATGTTGTCCGAAATTATGTGAAAAAAATGATGTGTGTGTGTGCAACGTTGGTAGTGAATGTACTCATTGTTGGAAGTGTGAATTAGCATGTTTAATCTTTGTATTTTATGTGCAAAAGTTGTACACAACGTGATGTTCATTCTTATGAAATGTGGCCGATTGAGTGACAATCTTTTAGCCAAATACACTCATGAAAGATGCGCCTAAAGATGTGTTAAAATGGTATATGAATACACCCTATGAATCAAGTGAAAACGTTGATAAAAATGAATTGAAAATGACCAAAATTTCCAGCAACTATGCAAGGTTAATTTAGACTAAAGGTTAATAAAGAAAATCTGGGAATTTAATGAGTTTTAAAGGGTTGAGGCCACCAGGATTCGAACCTGTGAACTCACCTGTATGCATACTAAAATTCGTGAAAAGAAAATGAAAAATGAGGCTGGGGGGAATCGAAATTGGGTTACTGGATGAGAAAGAGGAGAAAAATAATTTAAGTAAATAGATGGGAGGCGTGGAAATCAAAACGACGACCTCCCGGCTGCGAAGGAGAGAAGAGAAATTAAAGAAAAAGAAAGTGTGAGGCGTGGGAATCTGTAACAACCCTAAAAAATGAATAAGCTAAATGTTTAAGGTGTCAAGAATGCTTCCGATTAGACCAAGGTTCACACGTATTAATACGCGTCGAACCAGACCTCATAACCCTTACTACGACCAAGCCAACTAACTTGGGGAGTTAGTTGAACTTGGAAAGGTTGGAACCAACCAAGTAAGGCTCTCAAAAATGAAGATTTAATCGAATGAGTCTTTACCGGACTTAAAAAGAAGAAATTTTAAGTTTTGAGGGTCTAAGGGTAAAATGGTTTTTTACCAGGCTAGGGGTAATATCGTAATTATCCTAAATATATAATTAATTAATTATTTAATAAAGTGGAGGGTCAATTTGGGGAGAGAGAGCCGAAATTGGTCTCTTGAAATGAAGTCTTGCTCCACCCGGGTTCGAACCTATGTGGGAGCAAGGATTTAATATGATTTTTTTTATTATTTGTGAATTAATTTAATAAATTTATAATTAATTTCTGATGTAAAAAGGAAAATCACATTTTATTATTATTTATTATTTATTTACTTATTAATTAATTTTGTTTTTTTAAATTGACTAAGTCTTGCCAACTATCCTAGTTTTAAGATGCACTATCTCACACTATCTCTCTCCCTCAAACCTAAATCTCTCTCTCTCTCTCATCCAAATTATTTTTCTTGGCTGCAAAAACAGAAGATAAAAACATTAGAAAGCAATCAAAAGTTCTCTAAACTCAAAGAACTTACAAAAAAAATATACAAGCAAGCAAGCTAACTTAAGAAACGAAAACTTTGCATCATCTTCTCGACGGGTTTGTGTTGAAGGTTTAGGGGAGGAGTTTGGCAGCACTTGGAAGGTGTGTAAAGCTACAACAAGGTATGGGTTTTCTCTATTGGAATCCTTTCTCCAAGAGGAATTTCTTTCTACAAAAGTCGACATATGAAACTAGGGTTGTCCCCTTGAATGTTCAACTCCTTGTCCCTAGTCTCCTTCCGATTCCAATCTAAATTAGTTTAGAAATCATGTTGTTGGTATGGTTGCTGGTAGCTAAGTGTGAAATATGATGTTCCTTGTGATTTTATGTTTGAAAATAGCAAGCATGTTCGATGATGTCAACCGAAAATTGTAGGGTGCAATGTGTAAAATGTTTGTTGTTGTTCTCCATTTTGAAGTCTTAAAATGGCTTGTTTGATGATTGGAATTATTGTGCATAAGGTGTGTAAATTGTGATGTTAAATGAAGTGTAAGGTGACTGATCATAAGTGGAAAAATCTAACCTAAAACAACAATGAATCTACACCTAAGAATGCTGTAAACAAATCGTGAAAGTACCTCAAAACGAACGTATGAATGTTGTTAAATAAAGGCTAGAAAATTTAATAAAATTTCCAGCACTTGGTGATGGAATTTTCGGCCAGAATACTTGAGGTTGAGAGGTTTAAAAATATATTTAAAATATGTGAGGTCAGTGGGGATTGAACCCAAGACCTCACTACATGAAAGTTGGAAAAAAAAACCGAGAGGTGTGGGATTTGAACCCACAACCTCTCGGCCAAACAAGAGAGTAAGAGGGGAATTTTAAATTAATAAAAATAATGGGAGGAGTGGGATTCAAACCCACCACCTCTTGGCTGAAGGAGGAGACAAAGAGAGAAATTAAAAATACAATAAAGTGAGGCTGTGGGGGCTCGATCCCACAACCTCACTGCCAAACGCCTAACTTAGTGGATTTTTTAATTAAAAATAAAGATAGGAGGCTGTGGGGGTTCGAACCCACAACCTCACAGCCTAGCGAAATTAAAATTAAAATAAGGAGCCTGTGGTTGTTCGAACCCACAACCTCCCCATTTTCCAGCGAAAATTTAGAATAAATAAAAGAGGCTGTGGGGGTTTGATCCCACAACCTCTTGGTTTGGGCGAAAAGGGCAAGGAGATTTTAGTTAAAAATAAAAAGGGGTTGTGGGGGTTCGAACCCACAACCCTTCGGCCATCTTAAGGAAAAAATTAAGTAGAATATTAATGATACGATGTTAATGTTGGGATTTAATCTAGATCTATAATGTTATGAATATTAAAAATAAAATCAATGAAAAATGTAAATGATATCCAAGTAAATTGAACTTGGGTTCCCTTGCCCAAATTTCCGTATTGATACATAAATCATACGTGAATTAAATGTTCAAGAATAATGCCACCTACTTAGATCGAAATCAAGATCTTGGCATATATACAAGATACATAAGTCTTGTACTACATAATCTTAGGAATGTAAGAATCACTTAACGAACTATGAATGAAGCCCCATGGCTTGTATGTATAGACACATAAGTCTAACATACGTTCAAAAGTAAGTGAACCTAAGATGTATAAAATGAAATGATGAACCCTAGAAGGGTTAAGTATGAGTGTAAAATACACTAAATGGCCAAGTGCATTGGCATATGATGAGATGAACAATGAAATGATGAAATGAACAATGAAATAATGAAACCCTAGAAGGGTTAAGTAAGGGTGTGAAACACACCAAATGGCCAAGTGCATTGGCATATGATGAAATGAACATTCACGTAAAATGGGGTGAGTAATTATGAAGAGCAATTGTGCTAATGTTAATTAATGTGGTGACAACATGATATGAGGCTAATGTAAAAGATGAGAGCAATCTCAAATGAGCCTAAGTAAATGTTACCAATACGTACTCACCTATGAGAGTGTAAGATAATGAAGAGACTAGTCTCTATGAACACTCTAATGAGAGTATTGAGCTTAACACACTCAACACGAATGATGAGATGAGAAATCATCTATTGAGCTATGATGTCCTCATACTAGAAGACAGATTCCATGACGTATGAGTTGAATGTAATGGAACTTTATACTGAGCACCGATAGACTAGCTATGAGCGGTGATGCCTTCTTTCGGGAAGGGCGGAGGTTCACGTAACTCTCATGAGATGAGACTGTCCGGCTTGCCGGGTATGGGTCTCCTTATATCTCCTAGTCTTCGAACCTATACTGATAATATAGGGATCTGGCGGGGTTAAATTCCCATGTACGCTAGCATGTTTTGGGTCACCTTGGCCGGTGATTCCACCTCTTTTCGGTGTGGGGGAGACACTGGATTTCATGATGCTCACATGATCTATGTCGGTTAAAGTTAAAGTTCCCAATGAATGAATGAGGCCAGCCTCAAATGAAGAACATAATGAAATGAATGATACCAAAGGTGTTAGAATAGGATAATCAAAAGGTGAGTTAGATTCAAGTAATGACATTAGGTCATTCTTGGTCATTGCACAACGAACCTAATGAAAGTATTAAACTACATCCTAGGTATAGCTGGTGTTTACACTGGCCTATGAACGAAATGAAATGGAGTACGTATGAATGAACGAAGCAGACTCTGTGTTTGCTAATGAAGACTCTCTAGTTGAGGTCCCATCTGTTGAGCCCTCATTTCTGGGATGTCTTAATGTTAAGTCCAAGATTCCGAGGTCTCATGGCATATGAATGAATGATATTAAAGGAGTTATATGCTACATACAAAGTGTGTTGTAAGCTATATGATATGTGCTACGTGTAAATGTTATGTGTTGTTTGCAAATGTGAAAAGTATGATGATGTATGTTATTCTCATGGCATAAGCTTCCTATTCCAAATTTGGAAAGCTCACTGACTTTCCTAATCCAAATTTGGAAAGCTCATTGACTTTCCTAATCCAAATTTGGGAACCTCCTAATCTCAATTTGGCAAGTCCACTGACTTGACTTCCAAAAATCATGTCGTTAGGAAAGAGCTATTCTTTCTCATGCATGTCCTTGGTGTGTGCTTGCATATACCCATACTTAGTACAAGTGTGTACTAACCCTATACATCTATGCTATTTTAGGTGAAGGCACAGGTAGGCGGTAGAGCTACAGGATCATTGTTGCAGCTATCCGGACGTCAGCATTCATCCGGAGTTTGGTAGGTCTCATGCTTTTGAGGATGCTACTGTTTTACATTCCATCTTAGTTTTAGAGTTGAGCTAGTGGAGCATGTTCCACTAGCGTTTCTTTCCTGTTTTGATTCAGACTTTGTATTGGACCATTTTGGCAATTATACAATTAAGATTTATTGAACTATTCCTTTTATTTGATTATCTCTTAATGTTAGATGGTTGATGGTGAACAAATTACGAATGTATTAGAAATGTTTAGTAAGCAATATTTAGAAACAAAAAGTTTCAAATTTTCTGCTAAATTTAACCTATGTAAAGTAAGAATGACGTAAGTAGGCTTGTCTGCGACCTCTGAGAGGTCAACGACGCCGGTCTCATCTGGGGTCTAGATTCCAATCGTGACAGAATCAAACCCACGACCTCAAGGATAGAAAGGAGAGGAGCGAAATTAATTAAGAAAACAAAGAGAGGTTGTGGGGGCTCGATCCCACAACCTCACTGCCAAACGCCTAGCCTAGGGGAGTTTTAATTAAAAATAAAAATAAGAGGTTGTGGGGGTTCGAACCCAAAACCTCACATCCCCTAGGAATTTAAATTAAAATAAGGAGGTTGTGGGGGTTCGAACCCACAACCTCCCAATTTCCCAGCGAAATAAAGAGCAAATTAAAACAGGCTGTGGGGGTTTGATCCCACAACCTCTTGGTTTAGGCGAAATTGGGCAATGAGATGTTAATGAAAAATAAAAAGGGGTTGTGGGGGTTCAAACCCACAACCCTTCGACCAAACTAAGAGGAAAACCAAGGAGAAAACTAAGGATAGAATGTTAATGTTGGGGTTCGATCTAGAGTCCCAATGTCATGAAGATTAAAAATAAAATCAATGAAAAATATAATTTATCCGAGTGATTCGAACTTGGGTTTCCTTAACCAAACTTCCGTATTGATACATAAGTCATACGTAAACAAAATATCCAAGAATAATGCCACCTACTTAGATCGAAATCAAGATCTTGGCATATATACAAGATACATAAGTCTTGTACTACATAATCTTAGGAATGTATGAATCACTTAACGAATTATGAATGAAGCCTCATGGCTTGTGTGTATAGACTCATAAGTCTAGCATACGTTTTAAAGAAGTGAACCTAAGATGTATGTAATAAACGGATGTAACCCTAGAAGGGTTAAGTATGAGTGTAAAACACACTAAATGACCTAGTGCATTGGCATACGATGAAACGATTATTATGTAATGAAATGACGAAACCCTAGAAGGTTAAGTAAGAGTGTGAAACACACAAATGGCCAAATATATTGGCGTATGATGAAATAAACATTCACGTAAAATGGGGTGAGTAATTATGAAGAGTAAATGTGCTAATGTTAATGAATGTGGTGACAACATGATATGAGGCTAATGTAAAAGATGAGAACAATCTAAAATGAGCCTAAGTAAATATTACCAAAACGTACTCACCTATGAGAGTGTAAAGTTAAGGAAGAGACCAGTCTCTATGAACACTCTAATGAAAGTATTGAGATTAACACACTTAATACTAATGATGAGATGAGAAATCATCTATTGAGGTTGATGTCCTCATACTAGAAGCCAGCTTCCATGACGTATAAGTTGAATGTAATGGAACTTTATACTGAGAACCGATAGACCAGCTATAAGCGGTGATGCCTTCTTTCGGGAAGGGCGGAAGTTCACGTAACTCTCATGAGATGAGACTGTCCGGCATGCCGGGTATGGGTCTCCTTATATCTCCTAGTCTTCGAACCTATACTGCTAATATAGGGATCTGGTGGGGTTAAATTCCCATGTACGCTAGCATGTTTTGGGTCAATTTGTCCGGTGATTCCACCTCTTTTTGGTGTGGGGGAGACACTGGATTTCATGATGCTCACATGATCTATGTCGGTTAAAGTTAAAGTTCCCAATGAATGAATGAGTCCAGCCTCAAATGAAGCACATAATGAAATGAATGATACCAAAGGTGTTAGGATAGGATAATCAAGAGGTGAGCTAGACTCAAGTAATGACACTAGGTTATTCTTGATCATTGCACAGCAAACCCGATGAAAGTCTTAAACTACACCCTAGGTATAGCTGGTGTTTACACTGGCCTATGAATGAAATAAAATGAAGTACGCATGAATGAATGAAGCAGACTCTGTGTTTGCTAATGAAGACTCCCTAGTTGAGGTCCCATATGTTGAGCCCTCATTTTGGAAAGTCTTAATGTCAAGTCCATGATTCCAAGGTCTCATGGCATATGAATGAATGTTATATGGTATGTGCTATGTGTAAGATGTTATGTGATGTGTGCAGTATGATATTTATGATGATGCATGTTACTCTCATGGCATGACTTTTCTAATCCAAATTTGGAAAGCTCATTGACTTTCCTAATCCAAATTTGGAAAGCTCGCTGACTTTCCTAATCCAAATTTGGAAGGTTCACTAACTTTCCTAATCTCAATTTGGCAAGTCCACTGACTTGACTTTCCATAATCATGTTGTTAGGAAAGAACTATCTTTTCTCATGCATGTCCTTGGTGTGTGCTTGCATATACCAATACTTAGTACAAGTGTGTACTAGCCCTATACATCTCTACAATTTTAGGTGCAGGCACAGGTGGACGCTAGAGCTACAGGTTGACGTTGCAGCTATCCGGACGTCGAGCATTCATCTGGACTTGGTAGGCCCTCATGCTTTCGAGGATGCTGCCGTTTATAGTCTAGCTTAGTTTTAGAGTTGAGCTAGTGGAGCATGTTCCACTAGCGTTTCTTTCTTGTTTTATTCAGACATTGTATTGGTGCCATTTTTGCAAGTACATATTTTTTACTATATTATACTATTTCTTTCATTTGATGAACTTAATATTAGATGGTTGATGGTGAACAATTATGTAATGATGAGAATGTTTAATAAGTATGTTAAGAAACAAAAAGTTTCAAATTTTCCGCTAAAATTAAGCTAGATGAAGTAAGAATGACGTAAGTAGGCTCGTTTGCGACCTCTGAGAGGTCAACGACACCGGTCTCGTCTGGGGTCTAGATTTCGGTCGTGACAATCTTCATGATGAAACTACATAAAAAAAAGTAGTTCTACGTGATATGAATCAATAACAGGAAACAATGTTCTTCTCTTCTTCCCATTCCTAATCATAGATAACCTCCTCACTTTTTAACTATGGTGATCGGACTCTCCAAAAATTTTGTCACACCCATTTCAGATCCACCAAAAATACACTACTTTTGGAGGAATTGACACGCACTCAACATCATTTTTGAAGAGTTCTAGCAACATAGATATGATGTTTAAAGCATAACATTATATTGGTGATATATATTCATAGTTAAAATACTATTCTAAGTATGTGGTGTCCTAAGAGCTCATATTTTTTAGCCCTTCAAATGAAGGAAATCATCTTACTAATATATTCTGTTAATTTTCTTTAGTGCAAGATTTTAGCTACTAAGACACTATTATATGTATATGGAAAAGAAAAGGTTGTGTAAATAATGTTTACAAATATCTCAAACTTTAGTTTGAGTTTTACTAGCTAAGCCTACTTTTTCTGAAAAATTAAACTAAAAATCATCTTTTAAGACAATGCATTTTCTACTATATGTTGTGGTTCTATTCCTCTTTAATCTGAATTTGTCATGGATACATCAAGCTCACACTTCTTGTCATTCGCATGTTTTAACTCTTCCAGCCTAGGACTTATTTAAAAAATGAGAAATTTGGGGTTGTTCTTTCGCATTTCCCAAAGATTCATTCTTGCAGTTAAATCTCTTTCTCATTTAACAAACTCCTGCTGAAAACATAATAACATCCTTTAAATACCTTTACTCTTAGACCTAGTGTTGAGTTTACTATAAGTAGCATAGATGTTGGTGGTTGGTATTCTGGTCCTTTATCTCAAAGTCTTTCTACCCCTGGGTGAGAGGCGTTTCTTATCTGTAACTTCTTGTACTTCCTCATGATTTTGTTCTTGAGAAGTGAATTCAAAAGCCCTAATTAGATGATCCACGCTATGATACTTACCTAGTACATATTTGGATATCTGTTTTATGGTTTGAAGGTTGATCCATATTGATCTTACTCACGACTTGTACCTCTTCCATTGATCAGATGAATTGATTGACAACAACATAGGATAAAATCACTTGACAAGCCTAGCATGTGCCAATGAGCTAATCATCCCATCTTGGTATATTGAGGTCAGTCTATTCTCCATGTCTTTTTATGCAAACATGAATATATAACTTGTGGAATGTCTTTAATTAAGAGGACACATAGTAGAGATAAGATATTAAAACTAGCATCTCTCACTTTTAGGACATGAAGTAACTCACCAAGTATGTAAAAGAATATAGAATTAAAATAAGTGATAAAGACAAAATTGAATATTATTCATTTCCTTTATAAATTTATGTGAAAGGTTTTGCTCTTTCACGATAGATGTTGGATATGATATCCATTTTCTTTATAAAGTCAATGGCATAGTGACAATCACCATATCATCAGTTATCCAGATAGTAATTGAGAAATGAATTATTGTGAATTGATATTCCATAAATACCGTGAAGAATGATCATGTAGCTGGCAGGAATGCCTTGGTCTATACAGTTTTAGATAACTAAAAAAGTGCAACTCTAAATACATTGGTCTAGATTGTTTTACATGACTCTAGAAAAAATTTAAATTTTGTTCTTATCTAAATTTGTAAAATTCACCAGTAACTACATTTGTAGCCTAAGAAATTTGGTCAAGTTTGTGTAAAAAGGTGTTTTCAAATGGATATGCATGAAATATTTGAAAATAATATCTCTCTGTTGATTTTTTCTAGTCACCTTTGTTGACTTCTTATTCTATGGATGTGAAAATACTTTGTTCCCATTGATGTGGCATTTCATGGACTTTGTACTTGGTTCCCATTGCTCCACAAGATTGTTGGCTTTACTGGTGGTTCGAACCATGTTCTTTCTGAACACTAGGGGTACAACCTGGTGTAAAAAAAATCAATTTTGAAGAAACACATGATGAAGTACTTGCTGAAGTTCATAAAATGCTTTGACTGATGTTTACTTATATGATATTGAGTTTCTCATGATATAGTTTTTGGTGTTGAGTTAGATTCAAGTATCATTTTGGTGTTTAATTAGATTAAAAATACTTTTCTCTTTCAATGTTTTGATGTGCTTACTCGGCCGCACGGGTTAAAACATAAGAATATATATACTCATCCTTTAAGCTTCAGAAATATAGTTAATGAATGTGTAAGAGAACTAAAAAAGCAAATAGAACATATAGGATGTACATAAAAGATAATACTCTCACAAATCCTTCATAAATCAAAGTTAAAACTTAACCAAAAGTAGTATCAGGGAATGCAAACTAATTTCAAAAACAGAGTGAGTCTCTAAAATCCTATAATACTGTCTGCAGTAGAGTGTCTTGGTTTTGTTGGAGTTGAGTTTCCTCTTTTTACATGCTTTGTTTGGTGCGACTACTATCCTAATTTACATGTAAGAATTACAGTATCTTTGGATATTTCTCTTGCTGCTCATAATCTTTAGCCTAAGGTGGAATTGGAGTTGGATATAGCTACAATAATCTATTATAAATTTGCAAATTTGTGATCTGTTATACATCTGTAAATCTGCAAATGTGCAAATCTATAGACCTTTTAAAATGTTGTTTACAACTTTAACTCCTTCTCGATACTATTTCTTAATCTTTATTAGTTCATTTAATTGTGTCTAGCCTATTAGTTTATTTTCTTTCGTAATTGTGTCTATCCTATTAATTTTAGTTATTTTTTTATTGGTAGTGTCATAAACATTCAAAAACATTTTGTGGAGGATTGAAGGTTTGATTTGGCATAGCACAAGTGCAATGACTAGGTAAGAAACTTTTATCATCTCATAACACATGATTCTGATAACTTACTCGTGAATTTTAAAACTTATTTGTGAAGTAGTTAATGATTTAATGATTGTTATTGAAAGATTAAATATTAAATATCTTGATCTTCTAGGAATTCAAATATCTCATCCAAGGATTGGATGAATTTAGGAAGGTATAGCAAAGAGTATATTGATGTGTTGAACCATTTATAGATTTTTCTTACTCTTATGAAGATCCAATAGGAGAGGAAATTCAGTATCCATGTGAAAAATGTTTTAAAATTTGCTGGACTCGAAGGTATGTAATGTATGATCATCTAATATGATATGGATTTGTTAAAGGTTATACTAGATGGATCAATCACGGAGAATGAGATATTAAGTTGAATTTTGACGATGATATGGATCGCTTGCATGATGATATTGATGGGTTGTTGAATGATCAATTTTGAGATGTTGCACAAGGTGAAGGAGTTTATGATGGTCCAAATGAAGATGCCAAGAAATTCTATAACTTACTTGACGAGGCTAATAAAGAATTATATCCTGGTTGTACAAGATTATCTAAATTATCATTCACACTTCATTTATATTTGTTGAAGAGTCTACATGGATAGAGCGATGAATCATTCACTTCTCTTTTAGAGTTATTAAAAGAGGCGATGCCCGAGTTGAACATTCCTCCATCTTCTAATAAAACCAATTTATGGTTAAGAATTTGTCTTGATTATGAGAAAATTTATGCATGTCCTAATGATTGCATGTTGTTCAGGAATGATCATAAGGATGATGAATTTTATCGTACTTGTGGAGCTTCACGATATATTAAATCTCCTAAAGTTGATAGTGAGCATGAGCCTTCAAAAAATAACATCGAGTTTCAGCAAAGACATTGAGACACTATCCGTTAATCCATCGACTCAAAAGGCTATTTATGTGCTCAAAGACAACAGATTTTTTGAGGTGGCCTGACGAGGAGCGTTCTAAAGATGGAAAGTTAAGGCATCCCTCTGATGGTATATCATGGAAAGATTTTGATAGGTTGCATCCAGATTTCGCACTAGATTCTCGCAATGTGAGACTTTTTTTTTTTTTTTTATTTGAACTACCCTTGGGTGGGTAAGGGGCTGAGCAGCACCCCCAGGCCTTAACATTAATAAACAAAACAAAATACAACGGAGGGGGACATAAACCTAACCTCCAACCTAAGGTGGTTCAGAGTCAACTTTCCAAAAGAAGAAGTCAACTCCTCCCCGTACATCAATGATGAAACCGAAATACTAAGCACCTAAGGAGAGGAATCCTCTCAATACAAAGTTTCTAGGAAACATAAACAAGGGAGACTCTCCCTTTACAAGGTAGAATAAAAGTAAACTAACCTAATCAGATAGCTATAGTTGAAATCTGCAAGGTCGATCAAGGTGGTTCCTTAATTTTTCTGGTCTTCCTTCTTCTAAAGCTAGGCATCTCCAGTAATCCAGCTGATAGTATGATTTTGCTTCCTTAGGCATGTGCTGGCTGCTGAAATATATATGTGGACTGGTTATCATGTGACTGTGTTTTGAAAGAGCATCAGCCACCCAATTTGCTTCTCGAAATATATGTAAGCACTTGAATTGCTGAGTCTGAGAGATGAGATCTTGCAATCTTGCCAGTTGTGTGATGATACTCCATTGAGGAGCTGTCTTCCTTAAAATCCAATGTACTACTAGTTGAGAATCAAGCTCCAAAATTATGTTTCTATATCCCAGTTCAAGTGCCCAAGTCATACCAAATATTGCTGCCTCTATTTCCGCTTTGTTGTTTGTTCCTTCTCCAAGGGGTGTTGTGAAAGCCATCACCAATTTACCATTTTTATCCCTCAAAATGCCGCCAGCTCCCAACCTGCCAGGATTAGTGGTTGCGCTGCCATCGGTGTTTACTTTGAGCCATTGGTCGGGAGGTTTAAGCCATGTTACCAAACTCACTTTGATGTCGTGCACACACTTTTCACATTTTTGAATTAAATTTGTCCATTTTGCAGGCCACTGAAGCTGAGGGAAGGCTGTGGAAAGCATTTTGTAGTTATCCTTGTAGATGGCATATTTGACCCTGCTGATATTGGTTGTCTTGCCTCCATATTTAGCTGCGCACCTGTTCTTCCATAAGTTCCAACAAATGAGAATTGGGGTCGCTTGCAGAAGTAGTCTGTGGGCTGCATTCTTAGGTGTGGCAGTCCACCACTGCTTGAGCAGTGAGTGCAAGTCAGTCTGGTCTGGCCTTAGCCCTGCAGTGGCTGCAAAGTTGGTCCAGATGTTGGTTGCGAAGTTCCCTTTGTTGAAGATATGCTCAATGCAATCCATACCTGCCCTATCAAAACAACAAACACACTTTGATGGCTCAATGCCAAAACTAGTTAGCCTGTCGTTAGTAGGGAGTTTACACCTAAGGGTTCTCCATAGTAAAAAGGAAATCTTAAAAGGAATGTATTTATGCCATAAAAGAGAGTTAAAGTGATGTTTAGCTCTTTTTTCGCGGATTTCCTCCCAGGCTGATGAACAGCTGAATGCTCCATGAGTGTTGAGATTCCAAACTGGCTGATCTAGAAGATGTTGTTGAGGTGAAATATCTGTAGCTAGTATGTTGGATAATTGACTGGCAGGTGCCTCCTCCAACAGCTTGCTCCAATTCCACCTCCCTTCCTCCCAAAATTCAGCAACTGTGGAGTGGTTGAATCTATTATTGGTGGTGGAGAAGTTTGCAAGGGGTCCACTACCGAGCCAGTTGTCCCACCAGAAGGAACAATTCCCATCTTGGAGCTTCCATTGAATATGTTGTTCCACCTGCTGTCTATTCATCAGCATATGTTTCCATTTCAAAGAATCACCTGTATCCCCTTTTTTGCTAACCGGGTTGGATCTTTGGAAATATTTAGCTTTTAAGAATTCACCCCACAGAGTGTGTTTGGTTCTAAAGATCCACCACTGTTTGAATTGAAAGGCCCTGCAAATATCATGTAGGTTCCTCATTCCCACCCCCCCTTCATCATAGGGGTAACTTAGATTTTTCCATGAAGCCCAGTGGTACTTCTTCCTATCGCTCTTCCATCCCCAGAAAAAATCAGCTATAAGCATTTGGATTTGCTTAAGTATTGTCACTGGAGGTGTTACTGCGGATAGAAGGTGAATAGGAAGAGCTTGAAGAACATGTTTAGTGAGAATAGCCTTGCCTCCATAACTAAGTTGTTTGGTTTGCCAACCTGTAATTCTACCAACAACCTTGTTAACAAGATCAGAAAAATAAACATTTCTAGGCCTGCCAACAAATAAAGGGCATCCTAGGTAAGTAATAGGACCCTGTTTTTCTTTGAACCCTGTCAACCTCTTAATTCTAACTCTAGTGCTATTAAAAGCATTAGAGTGCAGCATAAAGTGGCTTTTATCACCATTAATGAGTTGTCCAGAAGTGGTCTCATAATCCTTTAAAGTTGCCATTAAGAGTTTTAAAGTTTTGTACCTTCCAGAAGAAAACAGAATTATGTCATCAGCAAAACTCAAATGGTTCACTTGGGGTCCCCTCATTTTCATGAAGAAACCATTATAATCCGGGTGATTATGTAACCTGTTGAGAGATCTTGAAAGCATCTCAGCACCTAAAGTAAATAGGGCCGGAGAAAGAGGATCACCTTGCTTGAGTCCCCTAGAGGAGTTGAAAAAACCATACCTCTTACCATTCACAATGATTGAGTACCAATTGTTAGCCATGATTCTCCATACCATATCAATGAACACCTCATCAAACCCATTTTCCTTAGAACTAAGCAAATATATGACCATGAGACTCTGTCATAAGCTTTTGCCATGTCTAGTTTAATAATCACATTACTTTCAATGTTGGGTTTCTTGATTTGGTGAATGATTTCCTGGGCTAACATGATGTTTTCAGAGATGCTTCTTCCTTTCACAAAACCGGACTGATTGGGAGAAATCAAAGAGGGGAGAATAGGGCTAAGTCTGTTACTCACTAGTTTGGAAATTATTTTACTAGTGAAGTTACTTAGACTTATAGGCCTAAACTCAGTAAGTTTGTTTGGATTATTTACTTTGGGGAGCAGCACAATACAAGAATGGGAGAAATATTTAGGAATCATTTGTCCACTGAAAAACGCCTGAATCACCCCCATTAGATCATGCTTGATAATGTGCCAGCACTTCTGAAAGAAGTATCCATTCATGCCATCAGGACCTGCTGCAGAATTAGAGTTCATAGCAAAAACAACCTTCTTAAGTTCATTCATATTTGGAACCTTGGTAAGATGAGTATTCTGATCATGACTAACCATCCTTGGAATACACTCCAAGGTGTGATCATTAATAGGCTTTTCCTCACCTGTGAATATAAATTTGAAGTGGTCGCAAGCAGCTTGAGCAATGTTATCCTCACCTTGAATCCAATCCCCATTTTCAGTGACAATTTTGTGCACAAAAAGTTTCCTTCTCCTTCCCCTTATAATAGAATGGAAGTATTTGGAGTTGGTGTCACCTTCCTTGAACCATTGGAGTTGGGTTTTCTGCTTCAAAACAGTATCCTCCAACTTGAGGAATTTAATATATTTAGCATTGATTTCATGAAGGGCACTCCTATGTGAGTCACTTTGGTCAAGGATGTATTCTTCTTCAGCTTTGTGCGCCTGTTCCTCATACATCCTTACTTTTTGAAAAATATCACCAAATTCCTTTCTTGACCAAGTACTAAGAGTGTTTGATAATGTATAATTTGTCGCCTTGGATATGGATGAAATTTGAGTATTCTATACTTTCTTCACTTATACCTGGGCAGCGATCACTTTGAAATGACATTGATATTTGCTTGAAACCATTGATAGATGAGTTAAAATTATTACGGGATTCTGGGGTTGAAACATATGATGCTTCAAGAAATCAAACTTGTCAAATACGGGCAGCTCTTATGTGGACAATCAATGACTTTCCTGCATATGCTATGTTATCTAGATAGAGTACAAAAGGTAAATGTTATTTCCCTTGTTGTAACTATGGCACTAATTCTCGCTATCTTAAACATTGTCAGAAAATGTGCTATATGGATCATCGTGTTTTTCTACCCATGGATCATCCATGGAGATCTAATAAAAGATATTTCAATGGAAAAACTGAACTTAGGGCCCCTCCATCTTTATTAAAGGGTACTGATGTATTTAATAACTTAAAAGATTTTGAAAATGTGTTTGGAAAGAAGAGAAAGAGATCAAATGATGGCCCATGGAAAAAAAGGTCAATCTTTTTTGAATTACCTTATTGGAAGCACAACTTGTTACGCCACAACCTTGATGTATTGCACATAGAGAATAACATAGTTGATAGCATTCTTGGAACTCTTTTGGACATTTTTGGCAAAACAAAGGATCATGCAAAAGCCCGGTATGATTTTAAAAATATGTGAATTAGGAATAACCTTCATCCAAAAGATACAGAAAATAGTAAGAGAACAAAGTTTGCTAAGGCGTGCTTCTCAATGACAAATCGAGAGAAATCAACTTTTTGTGGAGTTTTAAAGACATCCAAGATACCGATGGTAGTGCCTCCAATATATCTATGTGCATGCACTTGGATGAAAGAAAAGTGTCTAATTATAAAACCCATGATGCTACTTTCATGATACATTACTTGCTTCCAATTCCAATTAAAAACATTCTTCCTGATCATGTGGCTATTCCTTTGATTCGTCTTAGTTCCTTCTCCCATCATCTGTGTCAAAAAGTAATCACATTGGAGGTAATGGAATGCTTAAAAGCAGAGATCATAGAAACAATAAAACAGTTGGAGCAAATTTTTCCTCCTGGATTTTTTTAAATATAGATTAATTGGTGAATGAAGTGATATTAGGAGTTCCAGTTCAAAATCGATGGATGTATTCCACATAAAGAGAAATGGGTTCATTCAAATCATACATCTGGAATAGATATTATCCAAAAGGTTGCATAGATGAGACACGAGTGGGAATAAATAGTATGAATTTATTATCAAAATATCTATGTGGGGGTGTGCATACCAGATTTAACTAAAAATACTGGAATAATGATGAATGTGACCCAAGTGATGCAGAAACTATGACTTTGTTTCCTAACAAAGGTGTTCCTTTAGGAGCAGAGAAAACTGATCCATTTATTTTAGATGACAAGTCACTCAGTCAGACACATGCATACTTATTGGGAAATTGTGACGATGTTGAAGCATATATTAGGTACCTTAATTTGTATCTAGTATTTGTTTTGGATAATTAATTTTTAAATTATTTTATTTATTGATTTAACAAAAAAAGTTCATTGTGTGTAGAGGGCATGAGCAAGAGGTAAATAATCAGCCACAAAGATCTAAATGGAGCAAGTCCAAGAGTCATTGTAAAAACTTCTCTCAATAGTTTGAAACTTGTGTTTTGCAAGAGGATGTGCTTCATTTGATAAAACAATTATCTAGAGGACCAAATTCTGTTGCAAAAAGATATTCTAGCTATATCATCAATGGATATAGATTCCATGATAGGCAGCGTGATGCAAGGCGTAAAACACAAAATAATGGTGTTACACTAGTTGCCTCAACTACAAGTTTTGCAAGCTGAAAGGATAAAAATGTAATTGTTGCAGATTTGACTTATTATGGTATAATAGTTGATATTGTTCAGTTAAACTATTACAACCATTTTAAGGTTGTTCTATTTAAGTGTGATTGGTATGAGGTTGAAAATGATACTTATGTCTATTTTAACAAGAGATGCTCTCAGGAAAGCCTTTTGTGCTTGGATCTCAAGTACACCATTGCTTCTATGTGCAAGATCCATATGATCAAGATAGGCATTATGTTATGAAGACTGTTCCGAGTGACTTGTTTAACATGAGTGATCAAGTTGAATCTAATCTCTCACAAAGTTATGAAAATGAGTCATCTAAACATTCGATGGGACCATCTATACAAAAAGATAATGGTGAAGTTCTATTAACAAGGAATAATTTATCAGAAACAATTATTTATGTGCCTTCGGAAGAATTTCTTACTCAACAACTTGAAGTCGAGTATGAAGAGGAATTCGAATATGAGTCTGTAGATGAGTTTGAAGACAAGCGTGAAAATGAGTATGAAGATGAGTATGAAAATGAGTATGAAGATGAGACTGAAGATGACCTAGAAGATGAGTCTGACGAAGAGTTTGAAGATGACGCACCATGAGTTTCATTATTGTTGTGATGACCATGTGGTTCTCACTTACCTTTTTGTTATTTAATTGTTTTTTGGTATAAACACATTAAGATACCTAATATGTTGAATTGAAGATTAGAATCGCTACAATCTTTAAGTATTTTGTTGTCTTTTTTCATGTGTCAAATTGTTTGGTTAAGTAATTTATGTTGGCTTCTTATTTGATTATTATTTTGAGGTTCCTGTACTTCTAGCTTACTATTATTTTATTTGACTGTTTCTTTGCACAAACATATATGACTAAGGTTAGTAATCTCTGCGTTATTACTGGTACAATTATCAAACTGATTTATGACATGTAAATATGATGTTGTTGTTATTTATATACTTATTTGTTTCTTGTTATTATCAAGTAGTGAACTTAGAGGCAGAACTGTGAGCTCTGTAGTATTTCTGGTACAGTTATAAACTACTTGGTGTTGTCAAGTTAGTTCTCTTTTGTTATTGGTATTAAGCTGGACAAGATGTATTGGTTATTGTTGTTTCTTGTTGGCCTCTCTTTTTGGTGCTGATTGGTGAATGTCATTTGCTTCTGATAAAAGTATTATTGTATTTTAGAATCTTGTTGGATTATCTGTATCTGAAGGTTACATTTCTACTTACTTAGAGACGAAAGAGGTATCATTTACTATCAAATATATCACTAATACTACTGGCTTACTAATTTAATCGTATATGAGACCTTAGAAATGGTTACATTGTGAGGAAAATATTTTTCTTGTATACATTGAGGAAAAACTAGTTCAAGATGCTAGTTAAATTCAGCATATGCATCTAGGCTGGAAATAGAAACTTTTGGTAAGACAACCACTTTGTAGGTGTGTAGATATAGTAGGTGTTGCACAAAATAGTTTCAGTGTGTATATAACAAATAGGCATTGACCATTCTATAGATGTGTAGATATAGTAGATGTCACAAGAAAATGCTTCCTCAAAATAATATAGCTGAAAATATCTCTTGAGATTGACATTCAATTATATGTGTATATTGCAGAAAACAATCTCTAAGATGTTTAATAAGGCAACCAATTATAACTTTACTCCGGCAGATCCAAGAATAGAAGATATTCTAGTTTGTAGAAAAAAATCTTTGTGGATGCCTTTACAGGACTCAAAGACAAAAGGAAAGGTTCAAGAACACCTATGGAAATATAAGGCATCCAAAGAGAATAAAGTTAGGGAGTAGACTTGTTTATCTGGGGAATGGAGATCCTTGATCCCTTTTGCTATTAGCATTAAACTGTGTTTGATATTTCTCTTGGTCAATGCCTATTTATTATATAGACAACAAAGAATGAAGCTGCACCATTCTTAAATAAAGATTTAAGTGTCAAATAACAAAAATGTAAATTATACAGACATTTGGAAGCATCAGGTTCTTGCAAATTGTAGATGGTATTGGAAGCATTAGGTTCATAGTATGGTTGGCGTACCAGAACATGTTACTCACCAAGGAAAGACTCCAAAGGCTAAACAAGCTAGCTGGAGATGAGAAATATAACCTATGTGTGAACGACCAGGTTGAGACGCAACGACACTTATTTGTTGACTGTACATGGACTAGAGGAGTACAACAAGATTCGATGTCAAACTTTCAAACAAACTTTGCAATGGCTAAAAAGGAGAAATTGGAAAAAGTTCCACAAGGAGGTGGCAACTACAATTTTTGGGGCATAGATACATCATACTTGGAAAGATAGAAAGTAGAAAATATTCACAAACCAAATTGTCCAAGCAGAAGAAGTGAGCAATCAAATACACAAAGAGGTAAGGGAAAGAATAGGAAGCCAAATGAGGACAGGAAGAGCTTATAGTTATAGTAACTTAATACAACAACTAGAATTATAGGGAGACAGAAATGTATAGTTTATTACTGAGGCACTAGTAGTCCAATAACCTTTCTGTAAGGGGATTGGAACTAGTGTGATCTTTAGATACTTTGACTGTTAAATACCGGCTATCTTAGCTTATAATTGTTTCCTTCACCCAGACCCAAGACACTAATTTTAATGTTTCATTATTTTTAAACATCAACACAAAATACACTCAACATGTTTGTATTTGAAACAAACACTCTTCACTCTTGTTTAGCTTAATTCTCTTCATTTTAACATTTTTATTCTCCTATCAATAAACATCAACATGTGTTGTCTCGGTTAACCAAAAGTGAAGGTTCATAGTGTTGGCAGATACATCTGTTAGCTACTTTGTGCTTTGATGAGTTATTCTCCAGTTGTGGTAAAATATCAGTGTACAAGTTATATAATCATTTTATAGTACATATAGTAGGTTACATCTTGAACTAAACTCAGCTGCTAGAATCTTCTATTATCAATGCGCATAGAAAATTCTATCACTGCCTGCACATTGAATATTCTGGCCAGTTAATTTTTCTGATTATTATTTTGTAGGTTTACTTACAACAAGAACAAAGCAACAAGAATGAATCAATAAACAATACTAAAGAAAAAGGGTTCGAATCCAAACAAAACTCAACGTCCATTGAAGAATTTGGATGCTGATATGGAATACCGCTCAAGTGCTGAATTAGTTAACACATTTAAGATTAAGAGAGAACATGTTGCAAACGAAGGCAATAATAAAGCTAAGAAAGAGCATCTACCAATAGCACTTAAAAGACAGAATTCAGATAATTTCATTTAACAACAAGGAAAAAGTAAATTGGTTGGCCACAAATTAGGGATTCAATCATCTCCTAGGGAAGAACTTAGTAATTCACATATGATTGTAGGGAAAGGATAGAATAAACATACGTCATTTCAATCTAGAGAGTCCATTCAAGAGAAAGGATTTAAACTTCCTATGCACAACTTCATGTTCAAAACGTCGTCCAATGAAGGTGTTACTTATTCTGTACATGTGACTGGAACAACACAACGTAATGTAGAGGAACAACATGATATACAGGATCTACTAAGTTTCAAACAGGTGAAGAGGAAGTTGATCCTACCAGCCACTAGTATTGATCAATTTCTGAAAAACCTAGAGATACACAAAGAACATGATATTGATAATGATCTACCACACAAGAAACACGTAAAGAAGAAGTCACTCATACCACCTCCTAGTCTTGATCAGTATAAGAAACAACAAGGGATAGTCATAGGTGATGAAAGAAAACAGATTGACCAGACAGTTATTGATGTCGTGCATACACCTGCTCCTTCTATTCTTCTCTATAATAAAGGATTGGATTCTCTTGTGGATGAATAAGAAATCGGCGAGGATGAGTGTCCTATAGACGAGGAAGTTGACATTGATTGTAGTACAAAATGTATGTCTTAAATCTTGTAAGATTTATTACTCATTATAAAGAAATTTCTTATTTCCTGTCTATTACATCAATGTAGGATATCGAAGCAGAAAAATGTTCGAGGAAAAAAAACATGTAAGAATATTCATGCAAGAACTTTGGAAGAAAGGGATGAAGTGACATTTCATAAAGGACTCAGAATTAACCAATTTTATCGGAACAATTGCAAGAAATCCTAGATCAATCACCTTGATGTACATTAGTTGGCATGTCGTGCCAAAAGATATTAAAAAGTGCATGTAAGAATATATCAATGAAAGACCAATCAATTTTGAAATTGCATTTTTCATTGTTTTTTTTACTAATGAAGATATATACATTTTATTTTACATAGTCCAAATTCCTAATTCCTGTAGAAGGAAAGAAGTGGGTGATGACTGGTCTTCGTGATGCTTGGAGGAAACACAAATAAAAATTACAGAGAGAGTTTTTGATAAAAATAGGATTGTTGAGGATATGCTAGGGAAACGTCCTAAAGACATTTCTGAAGCTCAATTATGCCAGTTGATCGAGTTTTGGAAACACCCAATTGTTGAAGTAAAGTTAAAATTGTGCATCTCTAGTCTTTGACATATTTTGCATCATATATATTCTTTTCTTTTTGATTTATAGATTAAAACATCTATTTTTATTTAATTACAGGTCATAGCTGAAATGAATTCTAAAATCAGGAAAAAAGAACAGTGGAGGCATTGAATGGGACCAATTAATTTTGCAAGAGTACGCGTGGCATTAGTAATACTTAGCACACATATGAACTTAATCTTTACATACTTTATTAGAAGATGTTGATTGAAATTTCATTTAATGTAATTTTTAGAATGCGACAAAAGAAAATAATGAGGAACCATCACAGACTAAAATGTTTATTGTAACTCGTACAAAGACGGGAAAGAAAATTTAGGCCGATACCCAAATTGCAATAGTAAGTTTCCTCAACAGGATTATTGGTGAATTTAATTCAAACATAAAATTTATTTATCGTGGAGAGTGTAAATAATTCTTAGAGTTAACTATGGATGTTAATTTTATTCAACAGACTGAAGTTTAGAATCGTCAAAATTCTAGGGAAACGGCTGATGATGCCTTTAGGGCAGTGTTTGGAAAGGAACAGTCTGACCGACTTAGGTTTTATGGCGGATCAGTGATGACAAAAATTTCTCTAAATGAAGATGAAGAAATTAACAAGCTAAAATAAAAGCATGCTAATGAAATAAGTTCTTTGAAGGAAGAAATGACTAAAAAATTAATGAAATGAGAGTAGAAATGCGAAATCTTTTTAGCCAGTTTCTGAATAACAACCCTGGATTGAATGTTCAAGATAAACCAGAGGTTGTTGGATCTAATCTTGTTTCACCTGTAGATGCAAGTAGCGCACAAGTTGTAAGAGGCAAAAATATTCCACATTTTTTAGGGTCAACTCATGATTTGGTTCTTCAAAAGGTATTTTCTTTGTCCCTTAAGGATTTCCTCTAACTTTCTCTTCTCTGGAACCACTCAACTATTTTTTCCTTAACTTTGTGTAGTTGTTCTTGTTGGCTATTAGTTTGATCTTGCACAACCAGATCAATATAGTTATTATGAGTAGATATAGTATATTTGGTTGTTGATTTATATGTGTTCTTGTCGCTCCATCTGGCAATCCATGATTGGTAGTGATATTTTAGATATTTTAAGCAAAGTACCTTGTCAAAAAATTGTGCTCAATGGTGTCTTTTCTTTTTTATAGCAGCATAAACATTTGAAATGTTGTTGACCAAAATTGTGAGTTATTTGTGAAGTATATACTGAGTTGTGATTGTTGTTATCCTTAATTGTCCCTTCCTGCTGAAATGTTGACTTTACCTATGTTGCATGTTGATGAAAATATTAATTCTAAGCATATATGTTCATTTATAAGAATTGCAAATTGCACAGTTGCTGTCATCAGAGCTTTAGTCATCCTCCTCTATATATGAATATGATTCCTGCATGATACTTTTAGTTGAATGCAACTTTCTGCTTCCAATACTTCTCTTGTTTGCAGAAATCTTCTGTTCCTTTTGACTAAAATCTGTAATTGAAGCATCTAACAATCAATATCTAAGCTGATCATATATAATTAAAAGGAATAAGTCAAGGTGGTTGTTGAATCCTTCTCAACATATTTCTTCTAAAACTTGGTAGTCCCTATTTCTCCACTATATAACTTCTACTTGTTGTTGTTGGCAACTGATTTTGAGTATAATATTGTTGAGGGATATCTTGTCTAAGACTTTCCTTGGGGAAAAAAACAGCAGTACTATTAGCTACTCTGTATGTATGAATACTGCTGGAAAGATTCACATTGAATGGTAAATACTTATGCCAGTCTTGAAAAGTTGGAATCTAGAAATCTGGAAATTTGGAATGTAGAAATCTGGAAATCTGGAAATCTGGAATTTGGAAATCCATCATGTCTTAAATGAATATGAATATTGAGGATTCATATAGCTAAATCAACTAGTTTTGAATTGATGTATAGTTGTTGTTTTATTAAAGTTCAATGCTTATCTTTAACATCTAGGATTCATATAACTAAACATCTACTTTTGATGTCTTTTTAAAATTAGCTCAACAACCAGCTGACTCAAAGGAGAGTTGAAATACAAGGAAATCGCCACCCATTAAATGAAATAACAATATTAACAGCTTGTTTACTTTCTAATAACTGTCTGATTATAAGGGTGTTGTTGGACAAATAGTGCACCTTCACAAATTGGACCACATCTTTCCATAAAAATTTAAAATCCAGAACTGTTGTGCAATGTGGAATGTAGAATTCTTTTCCTCTTCTATAATTATTGCAATCTAAGTTGTCGTAAATTCTAAATGTGTAGGGAAATGGAGGTGATCAAATTTGAAGGGTCGCTACAAGTCAATTTGATGTCATTGAAGTGGATTATGAAGAGTTTTTGAACTATTGTAAATGTTTGAATACATTAAGTTTGATTTGTGAAATATTTTCTTTGCTAGAATTATTGAACTATTGTAAGACTTTGAACAATTGTGTACACATATTTAGAATATTTTTGTATAAGTATGTGTTACTACACACGACGTACTATCTTTTGATGCTTATTGCAAATCTATATATTTGAATTAATTATGAGTCAATTTAATGCTTGAGATTATTTATTGCAAAATAATATTGGTGTTTTTTTAATAAGAGTGGAATATATTTTATAGCCAAAATGATATGACCACACTTAAAAGTGAAGCCTCAGGACTATAAATTGTTGTATACACATGGGCAAGGACAACACTTCAAAGTGTTGCCATACATTAGATAGAAAAGGCAACACTTACGAATTGTGGGCAATAAAAAAGCTAAGACCACATTTAAAAGTGTAGTTGTATGAGATAGAAATGTTGCTATTTGAGGTACATAAATGTAACAACCCTAAAAATGAATAAGATAAGAAATGCTTAATGTGTCAAGAATGCCTACGATTAGACCAGAGTTCACACGGATCGATGCGCGTAGAACCAGACCTCGGAACCCTTGCTACAGCCAAGCCAACTAACTTGGGGAGTTCGTTGATCTTGGAAAGGTTGGGTCCAACCATGTAGGGCTCTCGAATATGAAGATTTACTCGAAGGAGTCTTTACCGGACTTAAAAAGAAGAAATCTTAGGTTTGAAGGGTCTAGGGATAAAATGGTCTTTTACCAAGCTAAGGGTAATATCATAATTTCCCTAAATATATATTTAATTATTTAATTAATAAAGTGGAGGGGCAACTTGGGCAGAGAGAGCCGAAATTGAGCCCTTGAAGTGAAGTCTTGCTCCACCCGGGTTCGAACCTAGGTGGGAGCAGTGATTTAATGTGATTTTTTTTAATTGGTGAATTAATTTAATAAATTAATAAATAATGGCTGATTTAAGAAAAAGGAAAATCAGATTTTTATTATTAATTATTAATTATTTATTAATTAATGTGTTTTATTTGACTAAGTCTCCTAGTTGACTAAGTCTAAACTACTTTACCTCTTTGAACTCTCTCTCACGCTCATCTCTCTCTCATGTCTCTCTGATTCTCTTTTCTTTCACGTTTTCTCTCTGCCTAAACAACTACAAGAACAGAAAATTTACTAAAGTTCTTCATACTTGAAGAACTCACACGAAAATATAAGAAAACAAGCTAAGTGAACACGTTAGGCAAAGAGAGGGTTTTTCCGTTGAAAGTTTTGTGTTGAAACTTGGATTGGTCGTGAGTGTTGGATAAGGTTTGGGCAGCAACTTCAAGGTTTGAACGTCAAAATAAGGTATGGGTTTTCTTCTCTCTTGGTCCCTTTCCCAAGAGACACCTTAAGGTTCATATTATTAATTCGAAAACTAGGATTGTTTCCCATTTTGCATGCCCCTATCACTAGCTCCCAATGAATCGGAGGTTGGGTATGATTGCTGGTAGATTTAGGTGTATGTTATGTTTTCGTAATGAATATGATTATGTTTGTGTACTTGAAATTGTATGAAAGACAACCATGTATTCGAAAGTTTGTGCAAGTGTGTGCATGTGCAAAAATGTTACTGTGAATGAGGTCTCGGGTTAAGGCTTCAAGTTTGATATTGTTTTTGGTTGTCATTTTACGTGCATAATCCTATGTAAATCGTGATGTTCATTAAACTGGAAGTGGGGCTGATTTGAGTATCAATATTTTGGCTAAACGAATCCATGAAATACACCCCAAAAAGTGTTAAATGATCCATGAATTTTCCTAAGTTTTCAAGTGGAAATATTGGTGAAAAAAAGCTAAGAAAATGACTAAGTTTCCAGCAAAAATTATAAGTTTAGTTTAGGCTAAAGTTTACAGGAGTAATCTAGAAATTTAATTCATTTTAAAGGGATGAGGCCACCAGGATTCGAACATGTGACCTCACCCGTGTGATACCTTAAACTCGCAAGAAATGAAAAGAGGTCAGGGGGATTCAAAATGGGGTATACTGGCTGAGAAAGGAGAGTGCAAAAACTAAATAAATAAAATGGGAGGCGTGGGAATCGAACCCACAACCTCCAGGCAGCGAATGAAATGAAAGAAAAATAAAAGAAAGGAAATGTGAGGCGTGGGAATCGAACCCACGACCTCAAGGCTGTAAAGGAGAAAGGGAGAAATAAAAAGAAAATAAAGTGAGGCTATGGGGGCTCGATCCCACAACCTCACTTCCAACGCATAGCTAAGTCAAATTTTAAATAAAAATAAAATAAGGAGCTTGTGGGGGTTCGAACCCACAACCTCTCAGTCCCTAGCGAAATAAAGAATAAATAAAGAGAGGCTATGGGGGTTTCATCCTACAACCTCATGGTCTATGCGAATTGGACAAGAAAAATTTTACATGAAAAAAATAAAAGGGGTTGTGGGGGTTCGATCCGACAACCCTTCGGCCAAATAAGAGTAGAATCCAAGGAGAAAAATAAAGAGAGAATGTTGATGTTGGGGCTCGATATAGGGTCTCAATGTCATGTGGATTAAAAATAAAATCAAGGAAATATGTAAGTATTCTCCAAGGGATTCGAACTTGGGTTCCATTGCCCAAATTTCCGGATTGATACATAAATCATACGTGAATTAACTGTTCAAGAATAATGTCACCTACTTAGATCGAAATTGAGATCTTGTCATACATAAAAGATAAATAAGTCTTGTACTACATAATCTTAGGAAGATATGACTCACTTAACGAATTATGAATGAAGCCTCATGGCTTGTATGCATACACCCATAAGTCTAGCATACGTTTAAAAATAAGTGAACCTAAGATGTATGTAATGAAATAAACTAACCCTAGGAGGGTTAAGTACGAGTGCAAAATACACTAAATGGCCAAGTGCATTGGCATACGATGAAATGATTATTATGTAATGAAATGATGAAACCCTAGAAGGGTTAACTAAGAGTGTGAAACACACAAATGGCCAAGTGCATTGGCATATGATGAAATGAACATTCACGTAAAATGGGGTGAGTAATTATGAAGAGCAATTGTGCTAATGTTAATTAATGTGGTGACAACATGATATGAGGCTAATGTAAAAGATGAGAACAATATCAAATGAGCCTAAGTAATTGTTACCAAAACGTACTCACATACGAGAGTGTAAAGTTAATGAAGAGACCAGTCTCTATGAACACTCTAATGAAAGTATTGAGATTAACACACTTAATACTAATGATGAGATGAGAAATCATCTATTGAGCTATGATGTCCTCATACTAGAAGCCAGCTTCCATGACGTATGAGTTGAATGTAATGGAACTTTATATTGAGCACCGATAGACTATCTATGAGCGGTGATGCCTTCTTTTGGGAAGGGCGGAGGTTCACGTAACTCTCATGAGATGAGACTGTCCGACTTGCCGGGTATGGGTCTCCTTATATCTCCTGGTCTTCGAACCTATACTGCCAATATAGGGATCTGGCGGGGTTAAATTCCCATGTACGTTAGCATGTTTTGGGTCACTTTGGCTGGTGATTCCACCTCTTTTCGGTGTGGGGGAGACACTGGATTTCATGATGCTCACATGATCTTTGTCGGTTAAAGTTAAAGTTCCCAATGAATGAATGAGGCCAACCTCAAATGATGCACATAATGAAATGAATGATACCAAAGGTGTTAGGATAGGATAATCAAGAGGTGATCTAGACTCAAGTAACGACACTAGATTATTCTTGATCATTGCACAGCAAACCCGATGAAAGTCTTAAACTACATCCTAGGTATAGCTGGTGTTCACACTAGCCTATGAACAAAATGAAATGAAGTACGTATGAATGAATGAAGCAGACTCTTGTTTGCTAATGAAGACTCCCTAGTTGAGGTCCTATATGTTGAGCCCTCATTTTGGAAAGTCTTAATGTCAAGTCCATGATTCCAAGGTCTCATGGCATATGAATGATTGTTATAAAAGATGTTATGTGTTATATGCTATATCATATGTGCTATGTGTAAGATGTTATGTGATGTGTGCAATATGATAAGTATGATGTTGCATGTTACTCTCATGGCATGACTTTCGTAATCCAAATTTGGAAAAGCTCACTGATTTTCCTAATCCAAATTTGGAAAATTCACTACTTTTCTAATCCAAATTTGGAAAGTTCACTAACTTTCCTAATCCCAATTTGGCAAGTCCACTGACTTGACTTTCCATAATCATGTTATTAGGGAAGAGCTATCCTTTATCATACATGTCCTTGGTGTGTGCTTGCATATAACCATACTTAGTACAAGTGTGTACTAATCCCATACAACTCTATATTTTTAGGTGTAGGCATAGGTGGACGTTAGAGTTTACAGGTTGATGTTGCAGCTATCCGGACGTGGAGCTTTCATCCGGACTTGGTAGGCCCTCATGCTTTCGAGGATGTCTACCGTTACTATCTAGATTAGATGTAGGCTTTAGCTAGTGGAGTATGTTCCACTAGTGTTTCTTTCCATTTTTATTTCAGACATTGTATTGGTGCCATTTTGGCAATTATACATTTATTACAGTATTGCACTGTTTCTTTCATTTGATTATCTCTATATTAGATGGTTGATTTGTGAACGCACATGATGTTATGTTTAAAATGTTTAGCATGAAATAAGAAAACAAAAAGTTCAAATTTTCAGCTAAAATTAACCTAGATGAAGTAAGAATGACGTATGTAGGCTTGTCTGCGACCTCTGAGAGGTCAACGACGCCGATCTCATCTGGGGTCTAGATTCCGGTCGTGACAAAGTTGGTATCAAAACACTAGGTTAAATTCTGAGAATAATGAGTTCACATCAACCACATTGAGTAGTTTCTAAGTCATGGTAGTGAAGTGCACCACTATCCTGAATTAGAGACTGCATGATGCGTAGGAAAAATTTCCCTTCTTCTGATCTTATCGTGCTTTTCCTAATGTCTAATTTCTTGGTGTTATGAGCGTGTCTAACATCAATGTTTGTTGTTTTAAGAGAATGAATACTAGGAGAACCATTGGTCAGAGAAGATGAGGTGCAGCTGCTGGGGACAATAAGGTTCCACCCCAGGCTCCAGCTGAAGGAGTGGCTATGCCGGTTAACCCAGCTGGGTTGACTGATGCGGAGGTGCGGGCATCCCTGACCCAGATGGCACAGGCCATCACTATGCAAGCCCAGGCTATGACTGCCCAGGTCAACCGGCAGGATGTTCAGTGGGAGAACCCACCGGTTCATAGCATGGCTGACAAATTGAGATACTTGACGAGGATGAATCCTCCTATTTTCACAGGGTCTAAGACGTCAGAGGACCCCCAGGAGTTTTTGGATGAGGTGCATGTAAGACCTCGAAAATGAGATAATGTGTCTAGATCCTAACATGTTCGTCTTAATGTTTTAAGGTCCTAAAATGACTTATTATGTTATATATAGGCAGTGTGCAAAGTTTGAAGTGATTTGGAAGTCGAACGTCAAGGGACGTCCAAGACGTTCGACGAATAGTCGCTTATGTTCCTCATGTGTGTATGCATGCTTAAATTGTATGAACTGAGTATCATAAGTCTTGAAACGGTTTTAAATAATTTTTAATGTTATTGTATGAAGTTTCGTGAAGTTTGGAGATCAAACGCCCAAGAACGTCCAAGGCGTTCGAAAGATAGCCCCTAAGACGTTCATCGTATGTCATGTTGGGGTCAAGGCTGTTTGGACGTCTTGTAGGTGTTTGTTTTGGATGAAACTTATGTGGAAGGTCTATAACATGCTAAGGTTTGTAATCGAATTGTAAACTTCCACGTACGACTTCTAAAGGGCCCCACAAGAGCCCCCCAAAAAAGGACCCCAAAGCTGCCTAGACACTGCCTGGGAAGTGTCCCTTGACGGACCCAACGACGGATCGTTGGTCCCCCAACGGCCCGTCAAGCAGGTCTCGTCGAAGGGTACTTGCCTTGGGCAGGACTTAAGCCAAGATTTTGGCTAAGTCATGGGCGACGGAGGGCATGACGCCCCGTCATGCCCATGACGCCCCGTCGAGGCCCACGTCGCGAGTGCCTGCAGGTTTGGCTGCCTGCGTGCTGCCACTTAAAGGGGTGAATGGGAAATTCACCCCACGTCCTAAAATGACTATAATAGGTTTACTTAAGTAACTTTAGGTGTATATAAGTCATCCAAAACGTGATCAACCCATTCCCAAATCCTCTCACATGTTTAAAGCCTTTCCCTCAAAAAATGTTCTCTCTAAAACCACCATTTGTTGGTGAAGCTCAAGATCTGCTTAGAGATGGATTTTCTATGGATTAATCATGAAGTCTTAGAGGTTTTTAACTAGACTAAGGTATGGTGATATTCATCTCTAGTTATCTTTTCATCTAGAGAGCCATTCTCTATGTTTTTCAAAGAAATCTTATGATCAAGTTTCCAATCTTCCAATCTAGCCATGGGTTCCTTCTCAAAAGCTTTTTAATGATTGAATCATGATTAATTGAAGTTAATACAATGATTTAGATGTGTTTTCACTCCAATTGCATGATGAACCCATGTTCCTTCCAAAAATTGTTTAGCTCTTGCATGGGCTTTGTAATTATGACTTGTTCTTGATGAATTGGTGATTCTCTTACGTTGAATTGCTTGTGGTTATTGTTATTTATATTAACTGATTCTGAATTTATTATGATCAGTCCATGATGATAAATATATGAGGTTTTGAGCATGAATAGCCTATGTTTTTACATGTTGTCTTGAAGTCGATTGTGAGATCGGTTGGTTATACTCTTGATTTTGTATGAACTGATGTAGCTACTGTTTTAGGGTGATGTAATGGATGAATTTTGTAGGTATAAATCCTTAATGTACAAATTAAGAAGGGCTTGCATGAATTGATATAGATTCATTTAGGCTATGAAGTCAAGAGGCTAAGTGTGTGATGTATCTTGAATTATGATTAGATGAAGCATGATTTAGTCTTGATTTCTTATTTAATTAGCTACTGCCTAATGAGTATATTATTGATGAAATATGAATGATGATCAAAGCCTTAGATAGTTCATAGTATTGGTAAAGTCTTTTATACTCTAGCAAATTGATAAGCCTAAATGCCTATGTTGTAACCTTAATCTTGAGAGTATGTAATCATGATTTCAATATGGTTAAATGTAGGTTTAGCTACTACCTTAGACTTATATATGTATGAACTATGATCTAAAATCAATGTAAGGGAAGTTAGCTAATGATCTATGTTATCCTACTTTCCTAGTATGTTGATATGTTGTATTATGTTATGGTATAATCTTGTAGCGACTTGTACATGGTTTCTTATATGTTTAAAGTACATTTAGCTACTGCCATATATGTGACTTATTGATGAATAAGGTGTATTGATCAATGATGATCAAAGGGTGAGAAATTGGTAAGAATGCTTAATTCCTTTACTCTTCTACTTCTCTATTCCTTATAGTCATGTTGATGAAGCCTTATATGGCATTGTGTGGTATGGTCCACTTATGGTGGCGGTGTTTACTTTATTGTCATTATATATGTGTTGACCATGGCGTTGAAGGCATATTGATGAACTTATGAACATGTGCTTAAGATGATACTATGAGAAGATTATGCTTACTTTCCTATTCTAGTTGTGGATTAGGTTGTGTGGCTATTTCATGAGCATGTGTATAAACAAGTTAGGGTAAAGTATAGGTTCTGCCATTAATGTATTAAGATGGTTAATAACCCCTTACCTATGTACCCCTTATATGAAAGTGTGAATAGCTAAAGTTACGAGTCTTGATTACATTGTATATATTGTCTTGTCTCCTATGCTATTATGTGTTGTGTGCTATGTACTTAGAAGTGTAATGTGGTCTAAGAGGGTGGTTGACTTAAGAAGTCATTGATAGCCATTATGTGATCATGTTGGTCAATGTACACACACTCTCACTTACATGTATATTATAAGTAGTATAAGTCATTGTGTCTAAATGAAAGGTAGTTCTCATATTCACTAGTGTCTACTACTATACATATTAAGGTGATGTTTATGAATGTATGATTTTATTCCCTTACTAGGATGACTTGATAGGTGTACTAGTATGGGCAAGGGTATGGGACCTTGTCTACACATTGCACATGTGTATCTTGATAGGATAGTTCCTAGGTTTGGTTCTTATGCATATGAAGGATGATTATATGAACATGTTATGAATATGATATAATGAAGTATGAATGCGTATAGTGTCTTAGTAGGTTTATATAAAAGTTTTGCTCATATAGTTATGCCTATAGACTTATGCATTGATATATGAATATGTGTGACCTTATGTGTTATGTGAAAGGTTTGCTCACATCTAATTATACACTCACACACATGGATGATCTAGTTAGTGAGAGGGGCCTTACTAGGGGTGCCCAAGAATATCCAAATCTAGATAGGTGCTTGAATATGCTATAAGCATATGAATGATGAATATCCTAAGCTTATGTTTTTATAAACAAACGTAATAAAGGCTTTTCAATAAAGGGAACTTAGCCTAGCACCGAGTGAACTTGTAGATGAGGGAGTGACACTTTCCAACATAGGAGAGGTAGGGTTCACTACGGTCCTCATGTGAGGGGTGACACTTTCTTACATAAGAAAGGTAGGGTTCATTACGGTCCTCACGGGGTGGATAGCCTCATGACCCAACATAGGGTGTAGAGTTTATATTTCCATGAATTCCCCAAGTTCCATAAACTATGTTGCCACCATAGGATACTAGCTAGTGGTTTTCCACCTAGATAGCTATGTCATGTTCGGTTCTACTTTTGCCGGTAGATACACCTTCCATCGGTGTAAGGTTTTATGACACCGGATTCCATGATTAGCACCCATGGTCTATGTCGGTTAAGGTTATGTTTTCCCTAAAGGTAAAATGGACAATGGAAGTAATTGAATAGGATCCTAACTAGGAGGACTTAAGGTAAGTTACTAAGGATAGGTGGAAGTAATGAACCCATCTAGACATTGCACAAGTGACTCCTTAGGAAGTCTTAGGAAGGTACCTTAATAGATATGATTATGTATGTGTCCTTCATGTATGATATTGTAGTCTTGGTTTGACTACGATTATATTGTACTATACCTCTATGATGGCATGTGTTGTCTTGTGTAGATGCTATGTATGGTATTCTCTTATGTTCCTAAGGTGATGCATTGCACCAAGTATCCCTAAAGGATTACTTAGTAAGCAAATGAATTGAAATAAAGAGTTAATGTTAAGGAGAGTGAGTTCACTCTAAAGTGACCTCTATTTGTACTTAAATTCTATATGTGCTTTTCTATGATGTTTGGCCTTTGATTGTGTTTCTATGAAGTATGTGGATGATATAAATGCTATTGATAAAGGTTTTATGATGATTTACTCAAAATGGCATGAAGTATGATTTCAAAGGAAATGTCCCTTTTAAATGCATGTTTTTGCATGGTTGCCATACTTAGTACATTCTTGTGCTAATCCCATTCTTCTCTACTTTTTACACAAAGTGTAGGTAATGGAATGCTTAAAGGAGGTCTATGATTGAGGAGCTTGATAGGTGATTTCCCAAGCTCAAGGAAAGGAATCCTTAAGTTCAAGGATGTCCTAATGTGTACTTATTGTAAAGTCTATTTAGTAATGTACAGCTTTGTATTATGTCTTAAGGGCCTTGTCCTTAATGTACTCTAAAGTTATTGAGTCTAAGATGGCAAAGAGACTTAGAGTCTAAATATGTATTATGACTTATGTTTTATATATATATGATGTGATGTTTCTAGCATATGATGTGCTATGAAAAGTTTTAAATTTTCCGCTAAATTTACTATGCCAATGCAATGAACGATATGAGAGGCTTGTCTTAGACCTCCGAGAGGTCGATAACGCCGGTTACAATCCAAGATTGTACCCTATCTTCTAGGGTATGCTTTTGGGTT